>JAHLKD010000074.1:0-302246 GCA_025526935.1 Cladochytrium replicatum | reverse complement strand
TTTTGCATTAGATGCTACCCTTCGACGGGCTTCCCGCACTGCCTCTGCCTTATTGTGTTACTTTCATAGATATTAAAGCAGCGTATGATACTGTGCATAGGCCTCTTTTGTGGGAACGTCTTCGTCAATTTCCCAGAATTCCAAACCGTTTGATCTCTGTTTTGATGAGTATGTTGATCGTTGTTCTTCTCAGGTTGTTATAGAGAATCGTTCTTCTGATTTGTTTTCGCTTCCACGAGGTCTTTTTCAAGGTTCTGTTTGTCTCCGTTCTTGTACTCAGTTTTCATCAATCCTTTAGCACAGCTCCTTCGTCGTGAATCTTCTCATCTGCTAGGTTTTCTTATAACACTCCTGTTTTCAATTCCTTGTTTTTTGCTGATGACATAGCTTTGTTTTCTGCCACCCCTGAGCAAGCCCAACGTGCATTGAAAATTTGTGAAGATTTTGCTTTAGCTTCTCATTTTGTGTTTTCACCTTCAAAGTGTGCTGTGTATCTTCTCAACGGTATTACCCACCCCCTTGAAGCTTCATGGCTCTGCCCTCCCTGTAGAGGTTTCATTAGATACCTTGGTCACTATTTTACTATTGAAGGGTTTGATCTTGCTGCAACTATTGATCATCGCTTAGAGAAAGCTCGTGCCTCATTGTATCTTTTTGCACCTTATGTCTCGTACTTTGGTGGGTCTGCTCCTCGTGTTGCCAGGTTGTTGTTTTTGTCTTTTATTAGACCTTCACTTGAGTTTGGTTTAGCACTTATTCGGCCTTCCACTGCTCAGCTTCAGGTACTCAAGCGTTTTTTGTTATTATGCACTGTGTCGTCTGTTTTCGCTAGCCCATACCACTTCGCGTGTTGGTTTGTTGCTGTTAGCGCAAATTCCTACTTTTGAGTTCTGGCTGAAGTACCTTCAGGCACGTATGTTTGCTCGCTGGTCTAGTGATTCCAGCCCTCTGTTACCAGCTGCTGTGCTGCAATTCTATCGGTCATATCCAGTTGGTTATGGTTCATCTCCTTATTTTTCCGCTTGTCACAATGATCTCATTGTTCCTATGCCTGTTGTGCCCCCACTTCATCCGTTGATGTTGCATTTTCAGTCTTTAGCTGTTGCGCATAATGGACCAATTGCAGTTTCGTTTGCCCCTGTCCACAATTTGAAACTTCGTCACCCTTTGTTGCTACCCCCAAACCAACATCTCCCAACACTATGTCTTCGTTTGTTCCTGCTACATCGGCTTGGCCGCCTGTTTCCAAACCCCCGACCTTATTGTATGAACTGTCATGATGCCCCTGAAGTGTCGCGTGCCCATGTCTCTGTGTGTCTACATTTGCGTGCTAGTTTGTCTGCTAGTTTTGATCTGGGCCCGCCTGACGATCCCCGCCTACCTCTTGACATTGCAATTGATATGCTTTCACCACGGCCTTTTTATCCTTCGCCTGCCTTTTCCCAGTGGGTTCTTGTTCTTCGTGCACTTAACCGCATTTGGTCAAACTGTCTTGGTTATGACCTAGTTTTGTCTCCAGCTCCTGATTCTATCTTGTCTGCTTTTGTTGATTTGGATATGCCTTAGTGTTTTGAAACATTTTACTTTTCCTACAGCTCGCACGGCTCCCCATGTGCTGCCAATTTACGTGTATTTTTACACTTGTATTTGGATTTTGCACCAGCTGGTGATATGTATTGGTTGGGAAATGAATACATATTATGAAGATTTAAAAATAAAAATAAAAAGTCTTTTAATACTCGCCTCTTTTTTTGGCACCTAAGCAGTATCTGACGGGCAGCCACAGGCTTGAGTTTACATTCTCTGTTTTGCTTTGTTGCTTTTCCTTATGCTGAGCGCGCTTCCCTATGTGCTGGTCCATGACCATCTTGTAAGGCACTTTGGGTGTTGTTTTTTGTTATGCATTGTATGTGCAAAATAAATAAAAATATTGTTAAAAAAACTCCACGGCTCGCACGGCTCCCCATGTGCCTGCCAATTTACGTGTATTTTTACACTTGTATTTGGATTTTGCACCCGCAGGTGATATGTATTGGTTGGACAATAACACATATTATGAAGTTCAAAAAAAAAAAAAAACTCTCTCTCTCTCACTCTCACTCTCTCACTCTCTCACTCTCTCTCTCTCTCACTCTCTCTCTCTCACTCTCTCACTCTCTCGCTCTCTCACTCTCACTCACACACACACACACACACACACACACACACACTCTCTCTCTCTCTCTCTCTCTCTCTCCCTCTCTCTCTCTCTCTCTCTCTCTCTCTCACTCTCTCACTCTCTCACTCTCTCTCTCTCTCACAAAATTAATGCCGCCTGACGCGCCACATGCCGCGCTGCCCGCCGCACCCCCCCCCCACAATTTTCATCGTTTCTGGTGGTGCTAGCTCCCGTGCTCCCTCTGCATCACACCCTCGCGCCCCTCAGGAAATTATTCCTGACTCTCAGCCCAGCAACTTTGCTGGAGAAAATTTTCAGTGTGCCGATGAAGTGAATTCTCCTCGCAAATCACGTGACCGCCGATCACGTGACCAAGTGTCATCCGCTTCATAACCAGCTCAAATGAGAGGAAGATCCCCTGCAAGTGTCGTTGATGTTCACATGAATGATATTGTCCAAATGTCACTTACCATTGCTGATGCTGACCCCAAAGGGAATCTACGAGCGTCAAAATCACCTCCAACTTGCTGACCTGTCTCTCTTGCCAGGATCGAGACGAATGCCCCTGCAGCTGATCATGATACCTCTCCCTTGCCCACTCCTCGTGACCAATTCTTGGATGCTCTGCATGTTCTGGCCCCTGCTCAAACTTCTGGATTTCATCCATTAGTGATGGCTTTCACTCGTGGAATGCAATTTCTCCCAGTGTTGGAACCAGAAACCGAGGCTGCCTTCTTTGCTGCATTGACTATTGCTGTTGTTCCGTTGGTTGAAACTATCAGCAACCCTCCTGCTGCTGTCTCTGCCGTGCCTTCCTATGCTCAAGTTGCAACTGCTAGCCAACCACTGCCTGCCCCTGCAGCTCGCAATCCTGGGCCTTTCAGCACTGCAAAATTTGCCTCTCGTGCATCAAATGCTATTGTTCGTATTGAAGCTGCCGATGCTGATGCTCAACCTGCCCTTTATCGTTCAGTGGTTGCTGGAGTGGACCCCCTATCTCTACCCGCCCAGACTGGTGATTGATTACCAGCTTAGTCACCAATGTTGACCAATTCTCCTCAGCCTGTTCGTGATTGTGCTGCTGGTTTTGCTACTGTGAGGTTTAAGGAAATTAGTCGTCAGCCACTTAATCAGCTCCGCACTCTGATTAATCGAATTTCTGGAAACCCTCAATTTTCGAGTGACATTCGCCATATTAGTTTTATTGGGCGTAACACTGCTGAGTTTATTTGTACTTCTGACTGTGACAAGCTCCGCAAGGACATTTTTCCAGGTGATGAGGTGCCCGTTGATCTTTTTGACCCTGGGCAGTTTCGTTCTGGGTCTGTTCAATCCCTTGAGCAACGTCAAGTTGCTGTAGCAAAGGCTGTTCACAAAAGATTTGCTCACCTCTTGCGAATTACTCATGATCCTGCAGTTTTTCATTATCTTTGTTCTAATCTTCCTGCTGCAGACTTTGAAGCTACTGTTTCTTTAGCCCGTTCTTCGCCTTCTGAACCTGCATCTTGTGATTAATGTGGACTTTTTGTGCTGGAACCTTCAACTGTAGAGGTTTGCCTCTGGATTTTTCAGACTTACTTGCTTCGCTTGTTACTTATCATCTTGATTTTTTAGTTTTAACAAAAACTCATCAGTTAACTTTAGACAGTGTTTCTTCAGAATATTTGTTGTTTGATTCTTGTGCTCCACCAGACGATCCTTTGGGATCTGGTGTTGCTCTTCTTAATGACCTTCATCGTTGTAGTACTCATTAATTTAGGTTGAATGCATCAATTCCTTCTAGGTTTGGTTTGTGGTTTAGGTTTCGTCAGGTCGTGATTGGTGGATTTTATTTTCCCCCACTTTGGACTGCAGAAGACTGTTTGGGTGCATTATCTGATTTTCCTCAATTTGTTTCGAATTCGGATACACCAGTAGTTTTGATGGGTTACTTCAATTTTAGAACTCAGAGCGCCGGTGATCGTGTAACTAATGCCCGTGCCAGAGCACTTCTTCCTTTTTTTACAGCCCACTAACTTTCATTGGTTGTCCCAGCTTCTTCTTCAGCTCGACGCCCAACTTTTCGTTCCCACTTAGGGAGTTCAATTATTGATTTGTTTTTTGCTTCTACTTATGTGACAGCTTCCTCTTATTTAGTGCATGATCAACCCCAGTCTATGGCTCCCCATCCTTCAGACCATTTTGCAGTGACCTGTTCATTTTCTTTAGCTGGCCCAGATCCTCGGGCCACTGTGCCTCCTCCTCTACCTTCTTGGAATCTCCGATTGTTAACGGATGAAGTTTTTCGTAAGCTGCACAGAGAAACTGCTAAGATTCTGCTTCCTCCAACATCAGAGGCGCTAACAGCAGTATTGGAACCACTTCAGGTCCCTGTGGGGACTTCTCTTTCTCGTGCAGTGGCCCAGGGAGCAATTGATTCCGCATTTCAAATTATAGTTGATTTTGTTGAGGCAGCAGCAGTTCTGACATTGGGACCACCAACACCTCGTCGTAGAACCTCTGCCCCCTGAGATTGCTTTGTTGCGTAGTAAGGCTCGTTCAGGATTCCGTGACTATTATTCCCTCTTGCACAACATTTCTTCTAACCCTCTTCTTCCTTTCCTAAGAACTCACTAACGTGATAGTCACAAAGCATTCAAAAGATCACACAGGCGAAAGACAAAAGAAAATTTTTTTGATGACCCTAGTTCTTCATCAGTGCCTTCTCTTCTGAAACATGTGTCTCATGGTCAGCGCTGTGCTAACTTTCGTACTTCAGCTAATGGTTTAGATTTTGATCCTCAGTCTTTAGCCAAATATGCTGATCATTTTGCTAGTGTCTACAATGCTCAGGCTGCTGACCCGGTTTCACCTTCAATTGTTCTGTGTGATTTTCAGCTGCCATTGGATGTTGAAGCTTTTGTTCTAGCTATTAGGGACTGCCCTTTGGAGTCTGCCCCGGGTCATGATCGTCTGCCTGGAGAACTTTATCGCCCAATTTCAGCTATTCTTGCTCCATTGTTCTTGCAGCTTTCTCAGTCCATTTTTTGCAGTAGTCTTACACCTACTTCATGGAATCTTGGGCTTTTACACCCAGTTTGGAAGCAACGTGGTACACTTGGTGACATTACTAATTATCGCCCCATTACTCTTTCGTGTGTTGCCTGAAAAATTTTTGAGTGAGCTTTGTTGCCACATCTTTATTCTGCTATCACGTCTCAACGCCCACTTGATGCTGCCCAAGCGGGATTTCAGTCACACCGCTCAGGAATGGAATGTGCTTTTTGTCTTCAGGCATACATCTCCCATGCGTGTAATGCCAAGGTTCCTTGGGTTGCTGGTTTTTTAGATATTCAAGCAGCTTATGACACCACAAATCGTGCAATTCTTTGGGCTGAGCTTCTTTCTAGGGAAGTACTGTTGCCATTTGTTTTTGTTTTGAAGTCTCTGTTTGATTTTTGTTCTTCCAGAGTGGTTGTTGCAAATTGATGCTTTTGATTTGTTTAGAGGTTTGTGTCAAGTTCTGTTCTCAGTCCACTTCTCTATATACTTTTCTTGATCCTCTACCAGGGCTCCTCCGACCATTTGTCCCACCTATAACACTCTTTCATCCTGCCAAACCACTATATAATTCTTTTTTATTTGCAGATGATTTGGCCTTGTTTGCACTACTTTGGATGCTATGCAGGTTCTTCTCTCTGGTTGTGACCAGTTTGCCCAAGCTTGTGGTTTTTCTTTTGCTCCTTTGAAGTCTGTGATTCTCACAAGAATTCCCATTCCTGCTAATTCGCCTTTGCTTCTTCATGGTCAAACTCTGCCTGTCAAGCCTTCATTTCCTTATCAGGGTTGCTTTTTTGGAGATACTGGACTCCATGTTCCATTGACTATTTCCCATCGACTTGCCAAAGCGCGTGCAGCTTCTTTTGCTTTGCATTCTTTTTCAAGGATGTTTGGTTCTCATTCTCTGGCTGTGGTTCGTCATTTGTTTTTGTCTTTTATTCGGCCTACGCTTGAATTAGGTTTATATTTTATTCTTCCCTCTGTTGCTGTTTGCAAACCAGTTCGGACTTTTATTCACCAAAGTTTGTGTTGATTTCTTCACCTTTCATTTACCACTTCAATTGCTGGGGTTTTGCTGTTTTTTAAGTTTCCTGACCTTCAGTTTCGGCTTCAGTATCTGCAGTTTCAGATGTTTCAACGTTGGTTGGATGATGATGCCCCTGATATGGTTCACTCTATGTTGTCATTCTTTCTTCACCAGGGAAAGCACTTTCGTTGTTCTCCTGCTCCTTTCAACAATCACTTCCTCTTCCCGGCTGCAAATGTTGTAGTTCCCAAACCTTCTGATGTTATCGCAAATCACTTTCACCAATTAGCCTTATGGTTCTATAGCTGCTAGCTTTGCTCCCCTTGCATCTGCCCACCCTCATGCACTAGCAATTGCTCCTCCATGCTTCCCTATTTCGTCAATCTTGAGGCTACTGCAGTATTGTGTTGGACGTTTGTTTTAGCCTCATCTGCCTATGGTTCTATAGCTGCTAGCTTTGCTCCCCTTGCATCTGCCCACCCTCATGCGCTGGCAATTGCTCATCATGCTTCCCTATTTCATCAATCTTGAGTCTTCTGCAGTGTTGTCTGGGAGTTTGTTTTATCACCCCCACAAGCAGTGTTGTCGCTGTGGCTCTGCCACTCTCTCTAGATCTCATGTTTCAGAATGTTTGCGTCTTGATCTATTGTTACCTCCTGTTCCTGTTCCTGTTTTACAACTTCCACTTGATGTTGCAATTGATAGCCTTCGTCCACTTCGCATTGTCAACCCAGCGAATCTTGCACGGTGGTATCTTGTTTTTCTTTGTCTCCATAAGATTTGGCTTCACTGTATGGGTCTGCCATTAGAAGTTTCTCCTCCAGACTCCCTCTTTGGCCCAGCATTTGTGGATCTTAAACGTTTTCTATTTTCATTACTTATTACTCACCTGTTTTTTTGGCACCTTAGCAGTATCTGATGGGTAGCCACAGGTTTGAGTTTACATTCTCTGTTTTGCTTTGTTGTTTTTCCTTATGCTGTGCGCTTCCCTATGTGCTGGTCCATGACCATCTTGTAAGGCACTTTGGGTGTTGTTTTTTGTTATGCATTGTATGTGCAAAATAAATAATATTGTTAAAAAAAATATTGCTTTTCCTTCTGCTCAAGATGCTTGCCTCTGTGCTGGTCCATGACCATCTTGTACGGCACTTTGGGTGTTGTTTTTTGCTATGCATTTCCTGGTTACTGCTGTTTTTTCTTTTGCTCCTCCCAATGCCGGCACCCTCTGCTGCTCCTCCCCACAACCATTGGGCTGCTCATCTGTTGCGTGAACCTGCTGCTCATAAGCACTTTTTAGCTGTTTCTTCCTGTGATGATCCTGATCCTGTTTTAGTTGAGTATTGTCGATTGGAGTGTGACCGGCTATTGTGTGAGTGTGTAAAGCTTTTCGTACTTGGTCTCTTTCTCAGCGAGCTCAAGAGGCTTCTGGCTACAATATGTTTAGTTCTTCTCCTAGTTCTTTAACTGAGGTTAGCAAAGTTCTTTCCATCGCGCGTAGGTGTCGTCAACAGCATTCAGCTGCAAGTGGTTTATTGTTTGATCCTGCCTCTTTATCTCATTATCGCAATCACTTTGCTTCCGTTTACCAGACTCAGTTTGCACGATCCTCCGCCACTGCAGAACACATTCATCTACATGCGCTGAAT
The DNA here is from genome assembly GCA_025526935.1 of Cladochytrium replicatum. Lineage (NCBI taxonomy): Eukaryota > Fungi > Chytridiomycota > Chytridiomycetes > Cladochytriales > Cladochytriaceae > Cladochytrium > Cladochytrium replicatum. The sequence continues at coordinate 294,376 of JAHLKD010000074.1, read as the reverse complement.
GGTTCTTTGTCAGTTAGTGTTAGTGACTTTGTTTGTGCTATTCGTTCTTCCCCAAACAACTCTGCTCCTAGCCCAAACCATATTCCAGCGGAGTTGTTTAAGCTGTTAGTTTCTGACGTTGCTATTCGTTTTGTTCAACTTCCAAATGCTATTTTTAGTTCAGGTTTGTCGCCCTCGTAGAACTGGATGCATTTGGAATCCGAGGGCACTTATGCAGTGATCGATTCGTTGCAACTCAACTGCGAGGGGGGTGGTCACGGTCGTGGTCTCGTGGAGAGGTTTGACCAGGTTTATAATTGTGGAATGGAAGAACTTGTCTAAAAAGAGAAGGTGGAATGCATTGTGTCGGAGGACTGCCAGACTGGCGATTTGTTCGCAGAGCTCATCTGGAAGCGGCAGGGGGCATTGATCTTAGGGGATGTGTGCAATGTTTTTTGGCGTTTTTGGCAGAACTTTTGACAAACCTAAATTGCCTTGCGAGAGAGTATACACTCGAGTTTTGTATGTTGTGATCTCCCCTATCCATTAATGAAAAGCATAGAACTTGGTAAAACGAAGCCAATGCTCATGACACCCCCAAAAAAGAACAAAATCGATTGTTGCAAAGAAAAAGAAGTTGAGTTGTGGTTGTGCTAATCCAGACGAGCACGAAGTTCCTCAATAATAGCGTCCTTCTCGGCTACCGTCGCTTCGAGAGCCTCGATGCGCGTCACGCTCATTGCAAGTCGTTCCTTGTACGACTCAAGCTCGCGTTGCAGTTCCTCGATCGTCTCGTTCTTTGCGATTTCCGGAACCCTCACCGAATCAGTGATGGACTTCCAAAACACTCAGATCAGCAAAACTTTCGCCGTCGTTCACAAAAAAAAGTACCTTTGCGTCATCTTCAGCCTTCTTGAAACGGTTCAACCTGTCTGCCACCGTTCCCCTCGTGACCGAACCCTCATCAAACGAACGTATTGACGCCGCGTCAGAATCACGGGTAGTGAGTGCGGCCAACCGGTCAAGAACCGACGACGCACCCGTCGGCATGTCCGCGGGCGCGACTGTGACTGTAGATGGAGTCGTCGAGTTTCCGAACATGCTCGCCTCTTTTCGCAGCGACGGGGAGAAGCTGGGCTCTCTGCGCAGCGAGGGTGTACCGACGGTGTAGTTTCCGTTTCCGGCGGGTTTGCTCGTGCCGTTAGGTGTATCGGTGCTGGTTGCGTCCACAATGTTCTCGCTGGATCCTGTGGGACTGCGGCTGGGAGTGGACGGTAAGACGGATGCGGAAGTGGCGGCTTCGGTCGCTTTGAAACCGTCGCTGTAGTTGCCTTTCAAAGCAAAGAGTTGCTGGGCATCCAAGTATCAAAATCAGACCAAATCCGTTCTTCTTCGTCCTTGCAATACCTTAAAGTGGGGTTTGCAGTAAAATACACCTGAGGAATAGATTTCAGCACATGAATCATTCAAGACCGATATCTGACCCCCCACTGACCGTTGAGAGCCGCATAGTTTCCAAGCTGCATTCGTAAAATAGAATATCAGTCCAACCGCTCCGTCCTACCACCGCATGCACTCCCCAACATACCGACAGAACTTTCTTGCAATGTCCACAGCGGAGACAAGTCTTGTGAAAGATCTAAATCGTCATTTGGGAATGTGAGCCATCATATCCAACAGCCACCGTCGTCGCATCATGCATAAACACCCCGAAAAAATCTATACCCCTTTGCCCAACCTTATCGTCCGCATTGAGTCGGTCCATAGGGTACACGGTTTTGTTGCAGATGGTGCAAATGTCCTTCTTCCCCAAATCAATACCGGTGTTGCTCGCCACGCGCTGGAATAAAAAGTAAACGGATGAGCATTGGCATTGGAGCGCGGCGTGAGACAGAGAGCCAAGCGAATGCTTGAGAACATTGCGTCGGGTCGAGATTCAATACAAACACCATCCACCCGTCATCAACGTCACGTCAATGATCAGTCCCGCAAAGAGGCGAATGGAGTCCAGGTTTGAGCGCAACGTACCGCCATGGATATGTCGGCCATCTTGCCGAGAATGTGTTGCGGTGAGTGAGGCTGCGGGAACACCGAGTCTCAAAGTCTCGCGTAGGTTTCGAAACCAGCAGGAAATGAAACCAAAATGTCTGTGCGACGAAGATTCTCTCGTCCAACGGTATATTAAAAGACCGTGCAAAGCTTTGGAAGCAACGAGCTGTGTCGCTCAGCTGCAAGTGGCCAGGTGTCGATTTTCCAATTATGGCACACACAAAACTGAGAAATTAGAAAATTAGGATTAGCAATTAAGGCATTTCAACGATCGACCCTGTGTAACACATTATTCTTATGCGATTCATATTCTTGCTAAAAACTAAAACTGGATACAAAACCCAAAGGTGTTCGCTTGTCTCGGCGCGTCTCCACGTCGATCTGTCTCCAAAATCTATGGCCGCTCTCTTCGATCCCGTCTACATTTCCCAGGAAGTCCAGAAATCTCTTCCCGATGGATTCGTCGTGAGGCCTCTTGGTGCTGATGACTATGAGAAGGGTAGAGGACCGATTCGAAGCGGCGATCTTCACCTGCAGTACTGAACACCACCCGTTTATGAAGGATTCCTGGAAGCACTCGAGATGCTGACCACTGTTGGGGCGCTTTCGAAAGGCCAATTCATCGGTACGAAAAGATGCCACATGGGGATTGTGGATTGTTGTTGCTGATGCCATTTTCCTTCCAGAACGTTACTCTTACCTTAAGGCCCACAACCATGAATAGTGAGTTGAGCCTACTTGGTGCTGACCACCGCAAATATCTCTGAGACCATCGCAATTTCTTGATCTGCTGTGCAGCTTCATAATTGTCATTGAAGATACAAAGAAGAGCAAGATTGCCGGGGCAGGCACCATTTTGGTGGAGAGGAAGTTTGTTCACAACAACGGGTTGGTATGTATTTTGAGACGTGTGTTTCGTTGTCATTCCTGCACATCGTTGCTGATTTGGTGCCGTCGTTTTTTATAGGTTGGCCATATCGAAGGTACAAATACCACAGTATTCCCCAATTCATGCAGCTGACAATATTTTCAATGAAAGACATTGTCACGCACAAGGATTATCGTGGTCTCAACCTCGGGAAGTTGTAAGCGTACCTCGGGAGCGGTTTCTATGGAGATTTTGAATTCTTCGTCAGGGTCATCGAGACGCTTAAATACATCGGAAAGATGACTGGTTGCTACAAAAGTACTGTTGGAAACAATTGAATTTGCCACTTAAACTGAGTTTTGACTTGTCTAGTTATTTGTAAGGAGAGCGGGAGGCCCGACATTTGTGATCCTTAACCTTATGATTTTGAAAACGTAGTGGACTGCAGCGACAAGAACATCCCTTTCTACGAAAAATGCGGCTTCAAGCAAAAGGCATCGATCGAGTTTGGAATTTTATTATTCGTGACATTGACTGTTGTGCTATAGGAGTACGAAATGGTGCTGTACATCCCCGAAAACGACGGGATCAAGGCCAAACTGTGAACCTACCCAGATCGACGACCGTAATAAAATAATAAAAATAGTTGCTTCAAAATTTGTTTGAATAGGTGAAAGGCATTGGTGGAACACAAGCACAGCAAGTCGAGCAATGCAACCGGGACCTTACAGAGAAGCCATTGAGAAGCAGCAATTCGCTCTTTCGACAGTCTCGATTGAGGCATCGACTCAACCCTCGTCATCGATAGCCGCAGCATCGTCGTCAAATCCGCCTGTCCCTCCCCTTCCCACAGAAGACGCCCCTCCCTCATATGAAGACTCTACCAAAGTTAACAATCCAGGACTCCCAGTTCCGGACCGCGTTCCCGAACTACCAGAGCGAGCATATCAAACAACCGCGCACCAAACTGCCATAGAAATACCGAATATCCTGGCCGCTGCACAACCGGCATACGAAGAGATTATCGGTGACCTCGTCCGTGTTCCAAGTGGTTTGACCATGATAAGGCCAGAGGATAAGAGCGAGGTGTACAAGAATCCATCAGTTTGGTTGGGCATCATATGCGTTGTACGTGCATTTTATCATCGTACATGCCCTTTGATTTTCTTACGGATCTCTTGGTTAGGCCTCTGGTCTGGACTTGGCTTGGGGCATAATCACATTCGCATACGTTCTGGCGACTTTCATCGTGTCCCGTGTGCTGATGATCGTTCCACTTGTGGGAATTCCGATCAACTTCGCCTTTGCAATCACATGGAGAGTGATTGCAAACGTAGAAATTATTTACACAACGTTAGCGCCCTCGCATTGCTTTTCTCCGACGACATTTTGATGAAACTCTTATTTGCAGTACAATGTTCCCCACCAAAGATGTCCTGCGACCCTACGTTCCCCCTCCTATCGTTTACACCTCTCGCCTCCGGGACTACGTCAACGAGCTCAGACTTGACGGCTCGCGCGTGACCGGTCCAGGCCCAACCCCGGCTGTCGAAGATATCTCGATGAAGTCTATGAAACTCACCGCGTATTCCGAAACCACTCGGCGAATCACTCGCTACTTCAATATCCAAAGATTTATCAAGTCGCTTGTTTATTTTATTGTATTCTGGTGTGCTTTCTTCCCGGTTTGGTTAATCGTTGGTGTTTTGTTTGCCGGATTCTTCTTTAAAGCTGGCAAGTTGGTGTGGCCGATGGCGAGCATGATCGGACGATTACCCAAGGATGCGGTCACTCAGCTGAGCGCTCGGTCGTTTTGAGAAATCTTGATGTATCTGCTATTCCCGTTTTTGGGTTTTCTAACCTATTGATTTTGATTTTGATGATACATTGTGATTGTGCAATTATCAGTTTTTATAACAAGCTTGGGTGGTGCGGAGAATCTTTGTTGGGGGTCTTTAAGCCGCCGATCATCACTGCAATCTCGACTCGAATGTCGGGGATCAACGTACCAATCACCTCTCTACGGTGGCATCCTAGCGATCTATGGTGTAAGAGAGCATTCCTAAAGGATCGTGGAATGGCTGCTAACGAAAAGTCTCTTTAGCTCTACCTTCAAACCAGTTGCATCCTCGTCCGACGTCGCATCCATGTGAGCCTTGGCGATGGCACCAGAGAAACCATCATCGAGGGTCTCCACTCTCTCCATGAGAACAACTTTGCCAACATCAATAGCAAGGAGATCAGTTAAGTTATCGGCACTTTCCCCATGCTGTCTCTCAAATCTATTTTTCCAGCTACACCGTTCGAATCAAAGTATTGGGAGCTCACCCGCGCCGTCCGTATCCACGGCAACTTTATCGAATCAGCGCCGCTCGTGATAATCCTCGCTGGTCTCGCAGAGCTCAACGGCGCACCTCTGTTTCTAGTCCATGCTTCCCTTGCAACGTTCGGCATATCAAGATTGCTTCATATGGCAGCACTCAAGACGAAGCGAGCGTACAGCGTATTGAGGCCGCTTGGTGCTTCAAGCGGGGCGGTCCCAATTCTGGCTCTGGCCATTTACGGGGTGTATTCCGGTGCCCGCACCATCTTTGGACTCTAGATCATTAGGTGGAACGGGGTGGATTGTGTTGTGAACTGCAATCTTGTCATTAAATGATTCCGGCCACTTACCCGCATTTACCTCTGAACGTCAGTGCGGTGAAATTTTTGACCAATTTATAAACCCCACATCTATTTGGCCCAAAGTCCACCACCATGTCATCATTCGCCATTCCCATCACCGCTCTCTACAGTGGTTTCATCGGCATCTATGCAGTATGACCGCTCGATCAACAATGCTAGTCTCACCTCTATAAATCTCAAAACTCCATTCTGCAGATTCTCCTTCAGTTTCAAGTGAGCACTCATCGACGGCTCATGGCAGTCAGTCTCGGCGACGGCACCCGTGAGATCCTGATCGAAGCGATCCAATCCCTCCACGCCAACAATTTTGCCAACGTCGACAGCAAAGAAATCAGTGGGTTTGCCGTCGGCGTTTATTTCACTTCGTTAATCATGACATTCTAGCCACGCCCTTCGGATCCAAGTACTGGGAGCTCACTCGTGCCGTCCGTGCACACGGCAATTTTATCGAAGCTGCGCCGATGATCTTGCTCTTCGCCGCGATCGCTGAGTTGAACAGCGCTTCGCCGATCCTGGTCTACGTCGCTCTGGCAACATTCTGCATCGCTCGGCTGCTCCATGCTGCTGCACTTCGGACCACTCGCGCTGTTGGGCTGCTGAGGGCGTTTGGAGTCCTAGGATCAACACTTCCAATTGTTGCACTGGCGATTTTCAACACGTACTCTGGAATTCGAGCAGTATTTGGGCTTTAAGCTTTAGTATAATCTTCTTCTCATATTAGTGATTATGTTCAAAAGTACTTGTGTGACATGAATGATCTCCAGATTTTCCTTTTTGTTTTGGTCATCAAGCAGAGAACTATGCTGGCCGTTCCAACAGAAGTACTCAAAATGGTAATAAAGTACTGATCTTCGTCGAAGGACCACCTCGCACACCGCTCGTCATGCCTTAAGCTGAGTGATCTCATTTCTTTTGCGGACATCATCGCAGCCATGACAAAAGCAAAGGAAATCTGTTATCTGCTCGACGTGGTTATTTCTCTCAACAACTCCAACCAGAATTCAGTTTCACAATCAAAGCTGACGCATTTTTTCTCTCAACAACTCCCACCAGAATTTAGTTTCAGAAGAGAGAATGTTATGTGGAGGACCATAACCGTTAATGAAAACACTATCGTTCGGATGCGTACTTAATTAATTATATTGCGGTGCAACGAAAACATTTTTGAGTGACCCGAACAAAATGACCTCACTCAGAGTCGTCCACAGATTCTCAACCACACTAATTGTCGATGGAAGCTCCACGATCAAGATGAGAAAACTTGACATCGCGATTGATAGCGGAGTCCAGAACGAGTCCTCAACTGCGAACTTTAGGAGTACGACTGGTCCATCTTTGACAAGAGAAGATCTAGCATGTCGAAGTGACGTAGAGACACAGGGACGTTGTTACCTATTCTGTTTAGTGGACCTCATGAAAATTCCACAACTTTATCCGACCCAACCATCGAAAATTACTGCCAGTTCCCTAGTTACATTTGGCAAAAGTTCGATATTTCTAGCTTTGCTGAGCACAAAAATTTGATGTCTCCTGTCCACCTACGGTCCCTGAACGGCTGAACCTCACGACGAATGGCACAAGCAAAGCTCCCATTCAAGAAAGTCGACCCGCTCCTCATAGATGACTTTCACCACAGCATTGCTGGGAGACCAGGTACAGTTTATAGATAACCTCATGGGCTAAAGATTGACCGGAGTCTTTCCAAGGTCTTGATGATATAGAAATCACCGGCGCATTCCGCGTCAAAAGAGCTTCGAGAGATTTTGATGCTGTGGCGGTATAACCGTACGCTTATTTGTTCAACTCCTTCTGAAGCACTTGCAAAGTTTACAACAGCAACGTGCACTCTCATTTGCGAACTGGATTTTTTCAATGTTTACAATCTGGCCAACATGATCCTGTTCCGCACAAGCAAATCGTTACTGCCGGGATCAACCAGCCAACAGACAGACGTTCGCCCTACTGTCGTTCTTACAACGACGAGGGCCACCAATTTCAATTTTCGCTGAAGATTCCAGCACAGCAAGCCCTGAAGATTATACCCACCATCGTTGCTGGCTCCTCCTTTCAAGTCAAGGTCGAGCTTCAAGTTTTCATTTCAAATATATCGGTTCATGCTGGGAAAGGCCAATCTGCCTACCTTCAACAATTCGGGGAAAAGTTCGCAAAGGATGCTACTTACAATTATACCGCTTTGCTGACCTGGCCTCATTTCCACTATCCCCATGTCTGGATGATTGAGAATCGATCCACTGTCTCCATAGAAGTTGGTGATCTGGTGAGACTGATCATTACTCTCATTCTTGGAATGATCTCACTAACTATCACCACTGGCAGCTGGTCGATTTGGACTTTCCTCCTCTTCTCGTTCCTGAACGCGAATACCATCTACAGTTTCGTTTCCGGCCCGCATCAGGAAGAAATGTGCGTCAAGTTGCAAAGAAGATTCAGAAATTCACGGTGTCCATCCTCGAGCTCTCCCGAGCCAACGATACCAAAAATTGGGCGATGGATGACGGCCGCAGTACCGTTGTCCGCTCTCAGAACGTCGTGGACATTAGTAAATCGGACATGCTGAACTCGCCAGCGTGGGTCGAGCAAACAGGATCTCATTCTTCATCCAGACTTCCGTTGGCGATGAACAGAACAGATCCACGCGTCCGAATTTCAATCCAACTGGCGTGTTTTCAACTATCTGCATTCGTCACTTTCTGCATCTTTCCATCATTCCGGTGGCAATCCGACCTATTCCCGTCACAAAGGATGTTGCTATATCCGTCGCAGGGTTTTCACAAAAATACTCCTCGAGTCTATTTGACCCGCCGTCTCCAAATGCTACTTTGCCGGCGGAGGGCGATACCAATCCAAACATGAGCGTATCTGCACTTTCCGCTGAAGCTGACACAAACTTGAATTCTTCGAGTGCTGATGCTACACCTCCGGAGTACAGCAACGAACCGTGATATCCCGGAATTTCGTTACCATGGTGCTCCTTATCCAAGAGCATCCAAGCCAAACACTGCACTCGTTCCACTCTTTTTGACTCAGACATAACTTTTCCAAGGATGAATTCCACTCCCTTCAAATGTTTGATTTGTGTATGTCTAAATGTACTATTATATGTGTAGAATGTTCGTGCACTGATCTCCGTTACAAGCCCTGATACAATCAACAAGAACCTAGTCAGACTAGAATAGCTGTGGCAGTAAACTTTCTTTGATCGTAGATACATGCCGTCCAAGAATCCGTGTTCCCTCGAGAAGAAGCACACATCTGCATGCACCAAAATTTCCCCAGTTCGCTCAGAATTCTCAAACAGCGTGAGATTGTCTCTAATCGACCTTCGGGAGCGAAGTGTCATTTGGAATATTACAGCCCCACGTCTTTCACTGGCCTCTCTCATGCTGCCATTGCTTTTCTCTGCTTGTAAGCCATAGCTCTCCCCCTTTAACCCAGGTTCTCATTAATGCTCTCTGGTGTGCTGGCCGTTCGTTCGTGGAGCAAAAAAATTTTTAGAATGTCCGCTCAAATTCCAATCGAACCGGTCGAAGAGATTCTCGAGCTTTTGGCTGAGTGGGCCAATGAAAAGCAAACTGCGTTCAGAGCCGCAACGTATTTACGCAGACACTCCGTTCAGAAGCATGTTGCCGCGAAGTTGCTCAATGGATCATGGAAGCGAGCGTGGAGTGGTGGAATATTGCCTCGAAGTTTACCCGCAGCCAACGTAAACTCACGACGCCATCGACGGTCCAATATATAACAACCACATGCACGTTCTCGAATGGTGGAAATGTAGCGGCCCAGATCTCAATATCTCTGCACACACTTGCGGATTCAGCGTGCCGGTTGGGATACCTACATAATATTCTTGAGTGGCTGAAATCGAGCAGTTCCAGAATGCGATATTCGCTGCAGGCGATACAATGGGCGAGTGAAAGCCGACACTTTGACGTTTGACTGGTGGTTCAGCAGCTTAGTATTAAATGGGACAGTTTGGCACTGGACGGGGCGAGTAAAGAACCAGCACATTCATGTCCTAGAATGGTAGAGATCGAGTAGGTTGCCGCTCGTGCAGACTTACGCGATCGACATTGCGGTAGAATGGGGTATGTGGATGATCTTGAATGGTGGAGATCGAGTAGTTCGGAATTGAGGTATTCCAGATTGGCGATGGACGACGCAAGCGCAGGGTGCTCAAATCGACGTCCTCAATTTGTGAAAGGTCAGCAGACTGGAACTGAAGTAGACAGAAGTGGCAATGGACAAAAGCGAGCCGGAACGGACTCTCCATCGCTCTTTCGTCCACTTGACCGTTCTGGGCAGCTTGTCGTTGGGAAAGTTATTCAGCTCGCCCACATTCGTTTTCCACTAGTTCAGAACATGGAGATGTCCGTTTTCACTGGCGTTGTTCAAGGCGGACCCCGATCACACTTGATTAAGCCCATTCGATTTCCACCACTCGAGTACATCGATGGCAAGCGAGAATGGTCAGGTCGATGTCCTCGGCGGTGGAAATCCAGTGGTCTTGAGATGAAATGGTCCGAGCACGCATTGGATCCTGCGAGCGCAAACGGCCACCTCCGCGTTCTCGAATGGTGAGCGTTGAGTGGGTTAGAAATGAAATGGACGAAAACATTGCACGACCGTATCGTTTAGGCGATGGACAGCGCGAGCACGAAACTTCACGTCGCGGTACTCGATTGGTGGAAATCGAGCAGGCTTGAGTTGGCATGGAGCGAGATTGCGATGGACAATGCGAGCTGGAAAGAAAGGAGGGGTGCTCGAGTGGTGGAAAGAGAGTGAGCTAGAGATGAAGTGGACTGATGAGGCGTTGGATTGTGCTAGCGGAGAGGGCGAGGTGATTGATTAGTGGAGGTTGAGTGGTCTTGAGATGAACAGAAGATGCGATCAATGACAGAGGGCAGGCTTGGTGGAAGAGCAGTTGGTTAGTGGGATGATGGACAGAGGCAATCCCGACATTGTGCCAGAAACTTTTGTTGTGTGTGTGGAAAGGATGAGGAGAAACTCGGCGAAGTAAGCAAAAACGATTTGACTTTTTATTGCATAGCTCAATGTCCCTTCAGGCATGAAAACCGCGCATTTTATTAGTCCTAAAGGTCCAACCGCTCAGTCGCTGTCGCTGTCCGAGCTGGAGCTGCTCGAGTCGCCATCATCCTTCTTCTCCTTCTTTTCCTTTTTGTCCTTCTTCACCTTCTTGTCCTTCTTTTCCTTCTTTCCTTCCTTGTCCTTTGACTTTTCCTTGTCTTCCTTCTTTTCTTCGTGGGCCTTCTCCTTCTCAACGGCGATCTTCTTGAACTCTTCCTTTGCGTGCTCGTCGTCGGCCTTGTTATGGTGTTTAATCCACTGGTCGTAGGCGAGGTAGCCAACTCCTTGGGGGATACAAAAATGTCAATACAACAGATACAAAACAAAGCGAGATATGGATGCCATCCAATCCGACAACATGAAAGCTGACGGATTGACCGACGACCAATGTTATTTACCCGCGACCGCGGCGACACCAAGGATGCCCGCGCCGATCTTGAGCCCGGTGTGGCTGTCCTTCTTTTCCTCGGTGGATAGAGCAGTGGATGCAGAGCCAGTCACCTTAGCAGCGAGGTCGGAGAGGATCCCGCGGTCTTGTTCGTCAGCCATGGCTTTTGGTTGAGAGTTTGCAGTTTTGACGAGACGAGAAATTCGGTCGGGTGGGACGCAAACTTTAAATGGAGAGTATTTGAGACACCGAGGAGACACCCAGAAAAAGTATCTCAAGGATTGGAAAAAGTCAGGAACGTTAATCGGGTAATACACTCGTTCTTCAACAAATGGAAAGAACACCTCCAAAATCTTCGAAATGATAAATGACGAAACCGACCAGGCAATATGTACAGAAGTCAACATGATGTGGGATGTGGATGCACTGCTTGAACTCACCTAAAAGCGAAGGACCAATTAATTGGGGGCGTTTGGTGATCTGGAACTTCTGAGTTGATCATAGAGAAAAATGCGACTGAAGTGCTATATCTCTGCAGCTTTGGGACATCTAGGTGTTTCTTCTACCTCAACCTCGGGTATTGAGATAATTTGAGTACAACAGAGCAATCAACAACGACATCAATCTGCTCTTGATCCTGCATAATGTGAGAAAGATATGCTTAACTGGGATATTGAGGTGATACGCCAATTACACGAAAGTGGAGTTGATAAAAAATTGGCGCGATGGCATCGCTTGGTCACCTCGCGGCAACAGTGATCTCAGTATTTCTAAACAACCCGAAGCCCTGCGATACATTTTGGAACATCAGAGGGTTTGTTGGGGTTGGACGATTCAGATTGATCCTTCGGAAACGTGAAGAGCTTGACATGCATGAGGCAATCGATTAGGCAATGTCGAGAAAGAATCGCGATTTGCTCGAGAAGCTGCTGTCATCTTGGCAAACGGCAATGCCATCGCATTCGATACAACTGCAAAGAACGATGTAACAAGTCGTTCGATCCTCCTCAATCAATCATGGTGTGCGACGCACTCTAATTGTACCAGCCCTCGAGTACGCCAGCAGTTGTTCCTTCCCGGATGGTTTAATTGGATATTCAGACGAAGAGTCTGATGTAACTTCAAGTTCCGAGAATGAAGATTAGCAAAGCAACAACTATACAAGTTCCGTATTATCACTTCTTCCTACCACGAATTGATGTGCAACTCCAAACCATGGCGAACACTCTTTCTCTTCAACGTCCGAAGTAGTCAAGATTATTGTTAACAGGGATGCCTTCCTCCTCTGGTCGGGTTGCCCTCCGCGCTTGTAGCCGATTCTTTTGCAAGTTTAAGAGAAGACAGAGCGATTAGTGGAGTTTTTGATGATCTAGAGTTGAGAGAAATGTCCATTCGGATCTCGCTGGGACATCTTGGTATCTTAGAGCATCGTGCAGCTGGGAAGCGATTACGAAACGCCCTGGACGTGAATGCTCAGACCCATCGGAGTGATCGGCTCCATCATTACCCATAGCACCATACAGCTTGTGCTCTGGCGCTTGTACACTTATTGCATTCTGGAGTGGACTTGGACCGATGAGATTTTGAATCTGCAACTTGTGTGTTTAGGCTACTTTGGGCTGAGTGTCTGTATGGGTCACTTCCAATCCTTCGCTTCACGTTCAAAACTAACACCATCATTCTAAACTTCGAGATTTAATGATGTGATTGAACAGTGTAATCTAGAATACTGGCCTTGCTGCATTGGTATTTACAATCAACATCAGGTGGTCGTAATCACCCTGATCCTGGTCAATATCGAAACGTTTCACAATAAGTTCGCGCGTTGCATACACCGTTCCGTACTTATCCTCCAGGTGTGCGTAGTGGAACAACCTGAGCTCGGGGTCAGCCTTCATTCTCTCACGAACCCTCTTTGCCTGTTCCTCCTCCAACTTCTCCTTTGTTCGTCAGGGTTCGTCCGCTTCTGCCGAATTCCTCGTCGAGAGACATCGGGACTTTGTCGTTCCTGATGACAAACTGTTTTAGCGTTGCTGGTTTGCTCGCTCGAATCGCAGCGAACAGATCCGCCCAAGGCGTGATTTTCGTATCATCCGGCTCAGGGCCTATACGATTGACCAAAGAAACGCTCTCGATGGTGGTCTAATGTCCGCAAATAAACTCGCCCAGATCTTCGTCATGGAAATATTTCTGGAGCCGCAGTTCTCGGACGCTGGGTATGTTATCGACTCCCAGGTCCAGCGAGGAAAAACTGCATCAAAAAATCCCTCCGTCCGTACGGACTGTCTTTGTCTGCAACAATCTCTAAAAACCGCAGGTTTGAAGACTGTTGTAAAAGTGAACTTACGAACTGTCCAAAAAGTCTATGTATCCTTCTGTTGTATTACAATTCCACCCGGCGCCGTTCTCACTGCCCCAGATTCTGATGGAAAGTCGCTCGCCGGCCGAGGAATTCGATCCACGCGGTTTCACTCTATGCTATGGTGATATTGCGTGGAAGCGTTCGAATTTCAAGAGAAGTGACACCATGGTTTGATGCGATCGCCCTCCAAACTCGGAACATGGTATCCCTCCATCCAAAATTCGACTCAGAATTTTCGGCGTCCCTCATGTTTTCGACCTCAACCATATGAATATTGAACCCGCGGGGATTCCATTAATGACCCAGGTACCCCAATCGAAATTGTCCTCTGGAAAATATTCCACGGTGAAATACGTGCGGAAGCGTTTTTGCCGCGCAGAAAAGAATTTGCAGCCTCCCCCAATTGGTTTCCAAAAGCTTAAGCTTTTGCTGTCCAGCCTTCTCAGTCTCATCCCACTCTTCTGGGAAGAGAGGCCGCTTGAAATGAAGGTATTGCAAATCTCCCACACTTGCTGTGCACATTGCCCACATTGTTTTTTCCCCACACTGTCTCATAATCAGCAGTACGACGCCCAATTGGCCAAGCAACAAAAAACCGTCAGAACTTCATAAGAATCATTTTCTCATGTCACTTCAGTGAGGGCGGCTTCTATGTCGTCACCAGGGGAATGTCTGAACAAATCCACTCGCTTCGCCGAAAAACAACTCCTCGCTCGTAATCGCAACCTCCTCGTCCACCTGCATCTAGACTTCCCAAACGCCACCTTTTCATCCTGGTCGCCCTCGAACGGCGTGTTGTCTCATCTCAACAAGTCTGCAACCATTCAAGTGCACCACTGCGGCCGCACGCGGTACATGCTGATCGCTGCAAAGGCACCGCTGGGAAAAGGGCTGATGGACTCGGAGGGGATGCCGCTAACCAAGGTCGTTACGATGGGGAGGATTTCCAGCGTGGGGAAGTGAGGCAAGCTTGCGGTCAAGGGGGTTTGGTGGAGGTCAGCGAGGTGCCAGATGAAACCATAGGGCGGCTGACAGCGGAAACTGAGCGCGGAAAGAACGTAAGCGTTGATAAACCGAAGATATTACACCTGGTTTCCACCTGAACTAGGCCGTCCACAATTATGCTTCCAGCGAAGTTTTAGGGACGATCATACTTATTTTACATTCACGAAGCTGAGCTCTTTGCGGGACCCGGTGAGCAGGAGTTTGTTGATAGATACTGCAAATACCTCCAAGAGGAGTAATTACCTGGATCTGTTCCTGTTAACCTGAAGCCCGAATATGATTTTGCACTGTTCCCCATTTAATGCTCATCGAGCAAGTGGGATATCTATTATATGCTTTAAATGAGATACTGAGGCAGTCATTAAGAACAATACTATGTCGATACAACACTTTGAAAAGTACCAGCCAAGACAATAGAACCCGAAAAGGTCCAACAACTCCCGAAAACAGCGCTCAATAAGGCGAGTTCACTACGCCATTCCTGCTCTTCAGCATCTTTGTCGGAGTCTGCAACCTGGTCTTGCTCACCATCTCCACGTTCCCAGGCAAAGTCACAATAATGTTCCTGTCCGCTCCAAACTTGAAGTTGTCCGCAACCACATTGTCCGCATACTTTTTGATCTGATAATCCCACAGCTTCCCTTGCTTCACCCTCCTAAAGTTCCATGTAATCACAAACGGCCCCGTCGACGTCACAATGCTCTTCTCGTCCCCTTCGCCAGCGTTGAAATGCGCAGGCGTGAAGTTTACTTCCGTGCCCATCCACGCGACGTGCTCGGGTTTGAGCTGCAGTCGTTTCGGGTGGGGCTTCTTCTCGCCCATGGGCTTTTGGAACCCTGTCGGTCCGCTTCCGGTCACACCGCCCTCGTCGCTCGGGATCTCGGTGTTAACAAGAAGGATGTAAGTTTTGCAAGTTGCAACGATCCACCGCCCGTTCTCCGTTGTATCTATTCCGATGATGGGATCGCCGAGTCCAGGCAAGGCGGTCTTGGCACGGATACCGAGTTTGTTGAACAGTCTAATGTCGCCCTTCTCGCTTGCAACAGCAAGCTCGCCTTTGCCTGTCGTCGCAGCGCAACTGAACTGGTTCTTGGTCACGTACTGCTTGCTCTCAGAGTCGACGCGCTTCTTCCCAGAGAGACGAGGGTCGATGCGGAAGATTGCGTTGTGGTTGATTCCGATAAGAGTCTTCTGCGGAGTCATCTGGGCGTACTTGTTCTCGGGAAGAATCTCGTCCACGGTCATGATGTCGTCCACGTTCCATTCCTCAACCACTTTCCCGGCTTCGAGATCCATTCGGAAAATGCTGTGGGGATTGTTGGGTGCCATAAGCAACATTGATGAATCTTGCTCGTGCAGCATCAGTTTTCGCGGTGAAAACGTTGCTCCCTTCATATCTTTGATGCCGTTGATGGTAGTGTGGTGGGCGAGCTGATCGTCGTCCGTGTACTTGAATACACCAATTTTGTTTCCCCGTGAAACAAATGAGCGCTCATGCTTGTATCCGACCACAAGATGACTGTTCTTCTCGCCCGCCTCGTACGCCTCCTGCTCCTCTTCCTCATCGTCGTCATCAGCTTCCTCCCCGTCTTCCTCTTCGTCTTCTTCCTCTTCCTCCTCCTCTTCATCCTCAACCCAATCTCCGGCATCACTCATTTCGACATCCTCCTGGAAAGCATTGATGATGTAGTTCTTCTCCGACTGTGCCATCTTTTCAAATTCTTCCTGGTTCTTGGCTTCATACACACATCTCACAAAAGTGTCGCGGAATCGATCAAACATTCCAACATCGGGGAACCGTAGCGACCATGAGAACAAGAACCCCTCACTCTCATCCATCTGATTCCACTGGAAGCTCAGTGTCTCGTTGAAGAACAGCCCGTTCATCTGGTCGTCGACAACACAGCACAGCTTGGGATTCTCATCACGTACATAGAGCACAAACTTGTACTCCTCTGTTTCGATCAAGCTCGCCTCCACGTTTCCTCTGAACTCGTGCTGCATCTTCCCAATGTTGTAAACAAACAGCTGCGAGGGAACCAAAGAAAGGATCTCTCCTTTCGGGACCTGAACTGCGGTCGCTAGTTTCGGGGACTTGCCACTGGCAGCGCCGGCCATTCCAGCAACAGGTGTTTCTGGTGCTGCCTTTCCTCCAAGCTTGGATGGCCTGGCTGGTGTCGGCGTCGCTGCAGCAGACATATCCATTGGCCGACGACCAAAGGGTGTTGCAGGAGTCTCTGGTGTTCCAACAAGCTTTGACGTCCCCACCTTCGTCGGGGTTTTAGGCGCAAGACTCGCTTCCTTCTCCTCCCTTGCAATAGCCTTCACTCTCGCAACATACTTTTCAATCTCCTCGTCCTGAGCCTCCGAGTATGCCTTCTTGTATCTCCGCTCAAACATGCAATGGTACACCATCTGCTCGAACGCCGCCACGGTCACCTCATTCACACCGTCGTCGATCGCATACTCGTACGAGCACATGTCATCGTCGGGATCTGCCCATGTGATCGAGTACGGCCCGCCGCTCTTGCCGGTTTTCCGCAGTCCGATGACCTCGTCGATAAGGAAGGTACGTTCGTGCTCTTCGGGCTCGTCGCTCGTTTCCTCGAGCTCCTCCTCGCCCTCCTCGAACACGCGAGAGATGATAAACTGGTAGTTGAATGGAGTGGTGGTCTTGCGGATGGTCGCTGTGGCATCTTTGAAGACGCACTGGGTTTTGGAGGCGGTTTTTGTGCGGGTGTTGTGGTAGATCAGCTGGCCGCTGGTGAGCTGGAGGTAAGAATCCTCCGAGCGACCCCAGACTACATCACCGAGAGCTTTGAGAAGAAACATAATGAAATGGAAGTGTTCTCTCACGTATTGGAACCGAGCTGTCAAATCGGTGAGTCCCAATGTGGAGAAAATGAAGACGTCGCTAGAAAACAAAATAAAATCAAAAAAATGTTTAAAGATGCTGCCTTGCGACGGCTCAGTCCAGCAATCTGGTGCGGGAGTGTGAACAAAATTAAAAAATATTTTCTAGATGCTGTCTCGCGAGGGTCAGTGCAGCAACCTGGTGCGAGCGCGTCAAGGACAATAGACGTCCTTGTCGTGGGCTTGCCATCACTCAAATTCTCACATACGGGAAAGGGATTCGTGTCGGCTTTATAGTACTGTCTGGCGAAGTACAAACTTATTTGGATCTTGAAACACCAGATCGCTGTTTCATCTCACTTGGTAAAAAGAAAATTGTAGTCCGCAGTCAATTTTCTTCCCATTTTTCTCTTTTCACTTTTCTTCTCTTCTTCCTTCTTCGCGTCGCTGCCCTATATAAACCCCTCCCCTGAGTCCAGTTGAACTTCATGACCGTACTTACACAGGATCGTGTGTTTTAGTCGGTTACCTTTACAGTCTTTTCCTAAAAAGACACCTTTGTTACCGTGGAGGATGAGCTGGACATGCGCTGCCCGAGTGGGAGAGTGGGAGGATGACTCTGTGCGGATCTGCCTTCGCGGGTGGATCTGCGTTAGAGTGCCTCTGTTGAAGACCGCCCTAGCTGGTGCTTTGGTGCTGGTTGGGAGGGTCGACGCATGGGGCTGACACGGGGTGCTTTTAAGAAGGTGACCAGACGGTGTATCGAGTAATACATCAATGTACAGAGAATGTGCGCCACGCCCGTCCCAAAAGGTGCTCAGAAAATTTTTCGATAATCCATGAAAGGAAGTATTGTTGCCTCCAAAATGCTACCGCAGTATCTCTTTTGTCAATCCTCACTCGCAATCTCCATTATTTATTTTCACGTGCCTCCAAATCCACATCGTTGCTAATGTGGTGAAGCACCAAGGAAGGAATGTGGTATTGAGAGTTCAAAAATCCGGATTTTCGGTGTTTTCGAAACTGTCAGGAGACAGTACTTCCAAGAGAAAAAGAGAATTGTTGTGATAAGCTGTCTGGTTTGTTTTCGAGGCGGATTGCCCCTTTTTAAAGCCAAAATCACTGACCAATTTTGTGGAAGGGAGCAAAAATAACATGTTCCTATCAAACATTGCAGCGAAATAAGACTCCGCTAGCCGTTAATAAATTGTAAAAGGAAAATAGGAAAAGATGGGGATAAGAGATAAGTTGCCACTAGTTGGAAAGATAGAAGAAAAAGAAGGTTTCCGTGCCCTCCGAAAACATCAATCAGGGGATCAAGATATGACCCAATTGATAAATGATCATGACTTTTTCATGTCCCCCAAGAAAAATGATTGGATCTGGTTTTATTCATGAATAAGATCAACGTGAGGATTGTTGATCTGTATCCACCTTTTCATTGAGATAGCGAAATGAGATATTTTGACCGAATCAGCTGTTTTCTACACCTATTCAGAACAGAAACAATGCAACAGTAACTGCAACACCCCACCTATCATTTTTAGTTTCATCACAACATCACCCGTCTCTTCAATGACAGTCTCCTTGTCCAACTGTGGACACGCAAGTGAAGTGGAGGGAAAACAAGCAGCTGTAGAACCCTTTGGTGGTGTCAGGCTTGGACAGCGATAAGCTTGTTCTGGACGTCAGTCTCATACTTGGTCTCCTCGATCCCGGCTGGAAAATAGTGTCCTTCATACCAAACATCCGGATATTTTTCATCTCTGGAATATGCGGAACATTGCTGCATGTCATAAACCACCGTCGTTCATTGCAGCCTGAAACATTGGCAGCCGATGTTGGCAGAGCAACAATTGACATCATGAAAATGGACAGGGCCACGCTACAGGGCAATTTTGATGCCATGAGACACTTTGACAGTCATGCAGGTCTAGTTTGGGCAGGCCGGAGATGTTATCGCTCTCATGTCTGCAATGGTCATCTCCCCCTCAGAGTTAAACTGCTAATATTTATGGGTTGATTTTGCTGCTCCTTTCCTTACTCTGCTGGAGCGGTTTGATCCATCATCAGCTGTTTCAGCTGTCTCCATACACTTTCGATGATCAAAATGCTTGCCATGATCGGAGTCCCGTTTCTAGTGTCTTGCCGCTGCAGTGCTGAGCGGTTGGCAAATTAATTGCCCTGAGATAGCGATTGAACCAAGCATTGTTGTTCTTTCAATTTCATTGTCTTGAATTAACAGTGCCGGCTTGCACCAACTTTTATAAATCTAACTAAACTCTGCACCGAAAATACGGAACGAAATTAACATCTATGTAATGTGACCCAAGAAATCAGGCTCCAATCCACGCCGTTGCTGGTGCGGATCAGAAAATTAGTGAGCGACTTGTCAAGACCAAGAACCGCAGCCTAAAGCAGATCAGATATGTTCAACTGCACATTTTCCAAAACGCAAGGACAACTTTGCAATTCACAATCAGTTGTCCTTCGACGAACCAGCTGTTTTGGCCAAACACTCTTCTCCTCTTTCTCGATACTTGTGTGTTCCTTTGCAGCTTTATGAACACAGCATCATTGACGTAAGCAGGGAACCGAGGGCACTCCATAAGAACTTCTAGGTGGTCCCCGTCATATTTATCGATCAACGCCAGAAAATCCTGCACGACGGGTGTAAGCCCGGCTTCTGTATGGGGCCGTCTCAGAACTATCTTGCTCTGCGATAGCTCTCTTCCTCTAAGTTCTTCCGACGTCAACGCAATCCTGTCGATCCTGAACAAGCAGGCACCCATTCCGAAACAGCAGCTTGGCGACACCCTCGTCCATGTCGTCGCACAGCATGGCGACGAGAAACAACAAGCTGAGATCCTGCTGGGTATCCCCTCTGTTGCTCTTGACAACTTTCTTTGCTGATTGGTGGTATCGGTAAGACGACAGATCTGCTCCAGAAGACACGATCAGCTCAAGCAGCGCCGGATGGGCACACTGCAAAGCTTGATCAATCGGCAGTCTACCACAGCCTTGCTCAAGCCAAGCGCAGTTCAGCTCATTTTTGACAACAATGCCTACTCGGGGGCGTAAAGTGGATCTAGTGAACCCACTTTCAGCGCGTTAGCAAGTGTCTCGATCACAGCTTCATGTGGTCGCCTTATAGACCAATGTTCTGATACGGCATCACGGGATGTCAAACGAATCTGATACTTCAAGATACACCGCGATGTAAATCATATGTGGTGAAAAAACCGAAAAGTTCAATCTTCTGTCGACCAGATTGCGCTTCAGAAACAGGCATTGTGTCGAAGCGTTTCACACTAAGACCGTGCAGCGATCTTGGACTATCCTCTCCGCGATGCATTCCTGTGAAACGATCATCAACAATCGCAGCGACGCTTGGATACTTTTCTGTATGGAGAATGTCATAGATTGATTGACCACAGATGTCACATTCCGAGTTCGCAACAAAGCCCAACAACAAGTTCACAAGCTCAAGCACCTTATCTCATGAGCTGTTTCCAATATTTTCGAGGGCAAATGAGAGATAGGATTGCGCCTGTCCTTCTTCGCCATCTACGTCGGAATATGGGCCTCTCTCAACAATTCTCAACACATTCATAAGCACTGTTTCATGTCGATACAAGTACCACATTTCCTCAGAATGTTGAAGCTGCAATCTTGGAGAGTCTGTCTTTGAAGAATGATTTGCAGGAACAAATGAGACTTCTGGTGACAGATACAGAACCACACTATACAGCAGACAGCAGATAAACACCGGAAACATCGTCGCGCTAATATGCAACATGGATGTGGTTTGATCTACACAGGCGCGTGATGCATTTTTCATCCAGCTATTTTTATATTTGGTAGTCCGCAAAAAAAGATTAAAAACACACTGCAAATTCTCATGGAAGCCAATGAAAACTGTGGCAAGCAGAAAGTGGAGCAGCTCAGCGTGCTCGAACTTATTGCTTGGACTGGAGACCCTCGACGATCTTGATGTATGCTGCCTGGGCATCCTTCTTGCTCATGCCTTGGTTCACGTCAGTTATATATGAACAAAAGTGTGATGACACAACATAAAATGCCTTTGAGGTTGTTCCAGGCGTCCCACTTGGCGCGGCCCTGGAAGTCAAGCATACTGGGACGATCTTAATTTTAAAAAAAAAAGAAAGTTCAGCCAAACAATGAAAAGAACAGTTGGCTGAGTTTTTCGATATACTGGTGGTGTTGCCACTGTGCCCTGCTTGAAGTGCGCGTAGAGGGAGAGCAGCTCATTGTTGGAGGGCTTGTAGGTGAGCTTGTGCACATCTTCAGAAGCCTTGTCGAAAGCAGCCTGCAACTGCCGCGCCAATGACGTAGATCGCGGTAGGTTTGCACGGAGTCACGCAAAGGTACAGACAGCACTATGCGCACGATCAGTGCCATGCATTGTAATCCCTAATCCCCCCAGTTGGATAACCGCCACCATAATACGACAATACTTCGTTTGCGGACAGTGTATATTTCTGTTTGTGAGGGAACAACATGCTCACGTGAAGATTGCAGCCACACCTAAGTGGTGTAAGTGATAGGCGGTCACGGGAACGGCCACCACCAGCCACTCCTTGAGGCTGTCATCTGCGCCATCGCTGGCTGGTGTGCCCGGCTGAGTGCCCGCAACCTCACAAAATGGTAAGCGGTGAGCGACGCATTCGGAGAGGAATGTCGTTGTGGAGATGATAGCTGGCTCATTCTCGCTGACACCAGTTATTTAAAAATGACAGTCTCCTCGATACCAACCACTATCCATCGACTCGTCTGGCGCAACAACCACAACACGCTCCTCGTCAGGTGGCATTCGTGCTCGGTCAAACCCATTCTACTGCACTGGCTGCGTCACAATTTTCCAGCAGTTTTATGATAGAATAGCTGTTTATCTCCCACCGCAGGCGGAGATCGTCGGATATTTGTCAGGTGGTTTGGTATGGAACACACCGTCACCAGTGGACGATCGGATTCGCTGAAGTTTGTGGATTCCAATCTTAGTTTGCGCTGGGATGGTGGTTCTTTATCGATGGCGTCCTTTTCGCACAGTCTCGTAATGCTCCTCAACCGATCCGCTTTGAAGATTATGTCCCTGGAATTCTGTCCACACTTTCTCTCGTCATGTGCGTCGTTCATTATCGTCGCAGCTTTCTCTCGCACGTAGTTGATCCTCTCTCTCCCTCTGGCCAGCGTCAACCTGATCGATAAAGACACCTTGAATGCTGACGATTTTTCGTTTTCGGGAGACAACGTCGCCTGCAAAGCTCGTGCATTTGCTTTCGTGGGCGTATCGATGGCAATTGGTGCTATCGGTGGTGCACTGGTACATTGATAGACGAAATTGATGTTTATATTCACCCTAAATATTGTTTTTGGCATAACAGGCGATCCTTTCTCTCAAATACATTGTTCCTGGCAACACCGGAGATGCCTTCTATTTCGGTATCGCTATCACTGTTCAGAACCTGTCGATTTTCTTGGGGTACTGAGTGAAAATCTCATTTATTTGGCACTTTGACTCATACGTTTGAATTAGCTCCATGATTCTCTGGTTCGGGCGAAACAGCGAGGAATACAGCAACAGCTACCCACTGTGAGACATCTCCCCTTCATATGCCTTTCTGCGAGAGATTTTTGGTGGCCGTGAACATCTGCGAAATATTAAAATGGGGTTCCATGCATTATTTTTTGAAATTTTAATTCTTTTCTCGACTTGAAACGAACCGTATTCATTTATCTGATGCTTTTCTCAGTGAGCAAGACCCGCTTTGGCGACTATGAGCCCAACTACTTTCGAAATCACCAGCGATTCGACTACCCTCACGACGGAAACAAACAGCAAAAACCCGATTCACCCGTTGTGGATGTCTTTAGTCTCATTTCCCAAAATGTAACAATAACAAACGCGTGGTCAGGTGACACTTCAGGCAGAGCAACCATGGGATCGCCTAAAACGAAGCAACTACATTTGCGCTTTGCGAACGCATTCACGACTAAGAAAACACGTCTCTGGAAGATGGCCATGCTGTTCTCACTGGTATGGCTTGTGTTTATGCCAGAATCATCGTCCACCACCGACACAACCCTCCAACTAACATCCGACTTCCCACTCCTCAACCCTGATCCCACCTTCAACGCTCCCGAGATCCGGCTCACATTCCAAAACTCCCGAAAAAACCCACCCGCACCGCCTATCCCACACTCCCAAACATGGCCCCCACAACGCTACATCTTTATAAAAACGCACAAAACAGGCTCCACGACTCTCGGCTCCATCTTCTTCCGCTACGGCGTCAGCCATCGTCTCAAGATATTTATCCCAGGCCGGCACTACGCCGACCAGATGGACTTTGAGCCCCCGAAACTAACATCCAACCTCGCCTCCCACATCTTCCTTTCCCACTTCGGCCCCATGAACCGCTCCTGGTTCCGCGAGCACCCTGTCCAACTAAACGTCGCCTACATGATGCAAATGTACCGCCGCGCCGTCCCCGGCGGCATGGGGATCACCATCCTCCGCGACCCGCACGCCCGCTTCCTCTCCCACTACCAATACCTCATCCGCCCCTCCCACCCGCAGCTATCCCTCTCCGACTATGCCCGCACGCGCAAAGTCTTCTCCGCGCCAGGCGTGGGGTCCTGGTCCCAGAACTGGAACCGGCAGTGCCAGGAACTCGGCATCCGCACCGTCGAGGATCTGAACCGGTTCCTCGCAGTCGAGAAGGACAAGTACTTTGCGCTCATACTCGTCACCGAGCTGTTTGACGAGTCGCTGGTGCTGATGCGGCGGATGCTGGGGTGGGAGAGGGAGGATATTTTGTACGTGAAGATGCTTGATTCTTGTGCGGACGGGCACAGGTGGGACAACAAGGCCGTGGAGTGCTCAAAGACTTTTGCGAAGATGGTGTTGACGGAGCCTGGGTATGAGGAGACAAGGGATCTTGTGGCGAGGGCGAACAGGCTGGACATGATGCTGTACAAGGCGGTGAGGATAGAGCTTGAGATGAAACTCGCGGCGCAGGGGGCGGATTTTTGGGAAGAGGTGAGGGAGTTAAAAGATAAAATCAAGGCGCTCAAGAGACAGTGCGCGAGCTTTTCGGCGTTGAATAATCCGATTCAGATCAAACTTGTGAATTGGACCCAGAAGGTGACGTCGAGGAACTTGATTCGGTTGAGAAACATGGCCGAGAAAGAACGAGGAGCGCGTGGCGATGATGATACAGAATCCGGTGTTATCATTGAATCACAAGTAGATCACGACACTGTGGGAGCGGACCTTGTAAAACACCAATCGGATTTGGAACAGGATCCAGTTTATAACAGCCCCAATGATATTGGAGAGGAGGTGTATCGCTTTGAATCCACAGACGTTCATCCCGATAGCAGCGACAAACACCATCCCAAGAATCCAGTTCGGCCCGTGGATTTTTCACACACTTTTCAGCCACTGCAACTCAGCAGCGTGAGAGGGGAGATGGACGCCCCAGAACGAAACCGTGAGCTTGCGAGAGCGCTCAAAATGTTTGCAGAGAAACTAGCTCTACAAACCAGCGAGGGTCTTCGGAATCTCAACAACAATTCTGCAGCTGTTCCTCCTATCATGGCCAGTCTTGACGGCCAGCCGGATGCAAGTAGCGTTGGTGCTGGAATCGATAGTGCGATTAACCACAAGGATTTCGTGGAAAACCTGGGTGCGGGTAGAGATGGCCACATTATTTTCGAAAATGAGAGAGTGAGAGCAGAGAAGATTATGTCAAGTTTCGAAATCAGCTCTGAAGAAGAGGATATAAATTCTGGTACAGCTGCCCAAGTTGATCGCAGTGCCATAACTGAACCAGAAATTGTGGATAATGGCCGGTTTAAGCTGAAGAGGCGTGCTGCTTCCACCGATGTCGAACCATCCATTGAGTCTCTAGACTCCAGCATGCCTCTGGAACAGCAGGACTCCGCAACTCGAAACCGTCAGCTCGCCCTGACTCTTCAACATTTCGCATCCCGCAGCACGTCCAAACAAGACACACCACAACAATCAAAATCTTCTTCGGAAACAGTTCAAAACGATTCCCTGCAAATACACATCCGTTCAAACTACCTGGAAATTATTCAAGACCCCGCAAAAGACTCCGATCCTCAAACCAACGCGGACAAACGTCAGACACATGACCCGCATCTGGTTGAACGACGGCAAAGAGTCAAGCTCGCACTGGCAGAGCTCAGTATATTCGACGGGACCGCACAAACTCGTGAGGAAGCCCGGAACGCGTTTACCGTGCACGGAGAGAAAGTCGACCCATACCCGTGCTTCCCATACACCGTTTCGGACTTGCATTACGAGAAACTGATAAGGTTGAGCAGGGGGAAGGTAACGTATGTGCCTGGACTTGTTCCTACTGAAGAAGATGAGATTTGGCAATCGTTTACATGATAGATGCTGCTGGTGCTGACTTTGAGCTCATAGACGTGATGATAATTGAATGATGCAAGTGCAAATGTCTTTTCTTTCCCCTTTACCTAGAGAGTTTGTTTGTTACGCTCAGTGAATAATTAATAATTTATTAGATTGTGTTACGTGAAACATAAATGTGCTTTGGTGATTATATTACGAAAACATTGCATCCGTCGGCGCTTTTCAAATATCAAACCAGTGTAAAAGAGCCAAAACGCTTCACAGATATCCGAACAAACGTACAGACGTATTTCTCGTCCCTCACATTCAAGGTTACGTCCGATGCAAGCTAGTCTGAGGATCACTTCGCCTGGGTCGAAGCAGATGCATTTGGATATCCTCCAAGCATTTCCATAACCCTCTTCAGCGTCGTCACCACTCCCGTCGGACGCCCTTCATCTTCCACGGCATAAGCACGATGGACATGGTGCATCGCGAGTTTCTCGATCAGGTGTGACCATCACTGGTGGACGACGCTTTCAAAACGAAAGAAAGATCAGAACAATAGGACAAATTCCCAAAGATGGGAGGTACTCACAATAGAGCCGAAACCACTGAAGTGAACGTGTTTCTTGGCGTGCTTGGAATCACAAGTTTGATTGTGATCACCACACCAGGCGTGGTCGCTCTCGGTCACAAAGGAAGTGATGGGACCCAGTAATGACGTTAGATTGTGCGTCGAGATTTGCTAATAAAGTATTGTTATTTCAAACCAGCCAACGCAAAAATCAGTCCAAGGCACACCAGAACATCGGAGGCGGAAAGGTTTCCAACCAACACACCTCGTTCGAGGATCGCGACACCTGTAACATTGTGGAACATCATTAGCCAAAATCCGTGGATCGCCTGTGCTTGTGAACTCATCGCGATGACGGTCAGCGAGATCAGACACCGCATGTGTTGAGTTTCTGCAGACCATGCAATATCCCTATCTTCCAAAAGAGTCTCCAGCTTAGCACTCATTGTAAAGTTGTTTGAACTGTTTGTCGGTTGTAATGCACAATAAGCGTTCACCCAATAGCATGCCAAATTCATCCAGACACTTGACAAGCTGATTAACCATGGCGACGCCTTCATGCTTTCCAACCATAGGAATCATCTGCAGCAGCAAGTCCTGCGGCTCCCATTCTTTCGTGATGAAGTGGGCAGTAATTTCAAGAAAAGAAATCTGGCTCTTTGATGTCCAACAGTCAGCTGTTATTGATACTTTTGAAGGCGAACCAACAACCAACAATCAGACCTTTAACGAGCTCCTTCTGCCTATCGTAAAGATCCATCTCATTTTGCGTCACTGCTTTTGCTGTCTTTGGTGTATAGTTTGGCTGAAAAGTCTTCAGCATGCTCCTTTGTTTGACAAATAGACCTTGTCTTTGGTAAAACTGACTATATCACCTTCATCCCCTATGATGCTATAGACGGATATAAGTGTATCCTCTAAATCAGGAACAAAAAGTGCGTTTTGAATGTGTTTTTTGAACCATTTGACAAAACAAGTGCAATATCTCCATTGCCTTTAATAGGAATGGGATGATTGTCTGCCAAGTAAACATCTTGTGCATCATTAAAGCAAAATAAATTCTTGAATGCATGTCTTTCTGGAGTCATCCAAGCAGTAGCACCAGAGTCAATCAAACCGAGAGGTTTGGCATTTACGTTTAGATTGCAGTTGGTACTCTTCAATGCTGTGATAATAGAGGGATGTGTAAAATCCACAATATTATTAGCTTTGAAGATTGAAGAGAAGGATTTGATTGATTCTACCTTGCTGGAAGGTTCTGATTCCTGAGAATCGATATCTATGCTCTGGAATGTAGAAGAGGAAGCACGAGATGCTTTTATCTGTTTCCATTCCTAATTATTCAAACTTTTGGCTAGTTTGCGTTTCCTGCAGAAAATCTGGTTGTGTCCAGATTTGCCACAGAAATCGCAAGAGAATTTGTTGTTCTTCGCATCCTTAGATTTTCATGCGGCACGATTGTTTGCAGTCTTACTGTTGGCATTTCCTTTATGTGAGGAAGCATGTTTCTCAATCAAATGTTTGAGTTGTTTACACTCTGCGGAAGAATGAGAAGAGTTGGGATGTAAAACACAAACCTCATGAGCTGCATGAGCTTTTGGTAGCCTTTTGGTCTTTGCTCGCATGGCTTTGCCTTTGATTTGAGGTGAATCTGAAGGAGTGTAATAGCAAGTTACATCCATTTGAATGATTTCTCTCATCTCAGCAAGTAAGTTCTGCATGGTTCTCAGGTAATGGTGTTCTGATTGTATCTTCTGACCAGAATCATCCTCATCATCAAGTAGATCAGGTTCATACTTTGTGAAAGTATTCATTGAGATGTCTCTGATTAAAATCGAAAAAGATTGCAGATTGATATCAGGTTCACTGATCTTTGAGCAAACTCGAGTGAGAAGTTCCTGAATAACAGCTTCAGCCGGTTGGGTTGAAAGCTTTTCCTCAGTGAGTTGACTCAGCTCAGCAATGAATCATTTGACTTTAAGTGCATCTTCACCGTTGGAGCAAGCTAGAGCTTTGAAACAGTCTTCCCAATGGCGTCTCTCAAAAGTCTTTTGTCGTTTTGCTGCGTAAATTCCGCGTAAAGCAGCAAGTCGATCAACGGCATTCTGATGCTTTTGCACTAAACTGATGTCGACCTCTGGAAAACAAACGGCAAGACAACTGTTTGCAATGCTGTTGTGTCCTTGAGATCATTCATACATCTGTAATTCAGCGCGATATGATTGGAATCGTTGATGATTGTCGTTCACAATTGCGTTGTATTCTTTCAACGCTACGACGTACTCTTTAACAGCATAATCAAATCATTTGTTGTGTCGTATTCTTCGAGTGCAGACGGTCGTTCAGACTGTTCAGGCTCCTCTTCTTTCACAAAGTCTTCCGACTTTGTGTAGGGTGACTTTGTGAGCAAAGTTCCAGCTTCTCCTTTCGAGTTCGCATAATTCTGAACGATCTTCACGTATTTATCGAACTCCCCAAGTGTTTGCCAAGCGAAAGGCTTTGGTTTTCCGTCGCAGCTGTTGTTCTTAGGCATACTGTAAGTGTTGGAGATCTGGTGTTGATCGGGGGGAAGCGCCTTGCGGCAGTAACTATTGTGTCGAAGTTTGGTTTGGTTTGAGGGCGATGTAATTTGATCAGTTTAAGTGCTGCTGATCTGGGACTTGCGCTAGAGATAGTCCTCAGGTTGGTGTGTGTATGTGCAGAGTTTCGTGTTTCTCCAATCAACCTCTTGCGCCGTAGCCACCCGAAATCGGATATCGCCACAGGCTCTTTGAATTGTGTGCAAACAATTCAAATATACTGTCGTTTCAGCTTTTATAATTAACCTGTGACCATAGATTTATTGGAATATCTAATATAAACATTATTCTCTCGAATAGAGAGATATAGATCCCAGAGATCGTTCACAACATTGTGAGCAGAATATAGATCCCAGAGATCGTTCACAACATTGTGAGCAGAATATGAAGATTAGCTATAATCTTGTCTACAATGACATGTTCTCTATGAGAAATAAGTATGTAGTACCTTGCATTAATATCATACGAGAAGTACTCGAGTATGATATAACTGTCAGCAGCAAACTGATTAGCATCACATTCTTTCTCAAAGACGTGATCACTCGCAGAACTCTACTAGATTCCAATGAGTAAAGGAGGATGACTTCATGACCAATAGTTAGAAATGCCAGTTCATTCATGTAATGTATGATTACCCATGAACTTGTCCCAGACGTCTCTGGTAAGGCTAGTTCCCCTCAGTGTTGGTAGTGGATTTCGACATTGCATTGCGCGATGGGGCCGAGACCCGGCATGGCGTTCGTGTGGTGCAGTTTCTCGTAAACACCCTCAACACATCTTCAAAACTATTAAAAACATAATTGTACGGATATTGTGTGATAACATGCCAGAGAGAATATATCTGTGAGTTTTCCAGACTCATCCACAACAGGCACACTGTGCACACCCCTTGCAAACACGTGCTCGACAACCTGAAATACCGTCCAGAATCGTTTACAGGACAAAACTCGCTTTTCCTAGACTCGTTCACGACGTTCCTGACATTCCGTATTGCAAACCTCACCACCCTGTGTCTGACTCTTCCGCCGACTTCGTGACAATATCTCTCCATTTCAAAGGAAGCTCGTCAGGTGCTTTTGGATCGTGTTTGGGCATACCAGCGGCTGCAGTGAATGTCGGCAGAGGACGATGCTGTGAGTCATTTTAGGTGTGCTTGGGGTTGTAGCCCTCTGTTGGCACATTGAGGGCTAAGACCAAGATGTCGGAATGGGTGAGAAGTCCGAGGCATTCGCCGGTTGACTTGTCGCGGACTGGTGCGTAGTGGATCTGGTTCTTGCGGAAAGTCTGCGGAGTCGTAATGGCAAGAATCAGTTGAATTGAATGGAGCCTATTTAAGTACCTGCATTGCGTGATCGATGCTTGAGTCCATCGAAAATGACGAGATTGTTTGGACGAAGTTGTTGATAAAATGAGTTGTGAGGGATAGGCTCAGCTGCGAGAGCGTCCTTGATGGTAAGAATCAGTTGAATTGAATGGAGCCTATTTAAGTACCCGCATTGCGTGATCAATGGTTGATTGAGTGTCCATCGAAAATATCCTCGCCAACCGGAGCGGTTTCGACGGAGAGATCATTGATCGTCTGAATGGTTGGTTCCAATCCTTCGCTGATCTTCAGTTTGAAGTTCCGATGGTGGAGAAAGTCGCACGGTGCGTCGAATCACAATTGCAGTGACAGAGTCGATTATGAGAGATCAATGCAAGGAAATAAATAAGTTACGCCGAGTGTGTTACGCACGGCTGCAAAGTAGACTCTCAAAGACATATTCATATCAATACAATCCCTCTAGGATATCTAAATCCTCCACCTAAATTTTTCCGGCTTCCCAGATTTGAACTGGGGACCTATTGGTGACTTTCACATTACAGCCAATCGCTACTGCCAACTGAGCTAAAGCCGGTTGTAGTTTCCTACAGTTCGCACGGCCCCCAATGTGCTGCCAATTACGTGTATTTTTACACTTGTATTTGGATTTTGCACCAGCGGGTGATATGTATTGGTTGGACAATAAATACATATTATGAAGTTCAAAAAAAAAAAAACCTTCTCTCTCTCTCTCTCTCTCTATCTCTCTCTCTCTCTCTCTATCTCTCTCTCTCTCTCTCTCTCTCTCTCTCTCTCTCTCTCTCTCTCTCTCTCTCTCTCTCTCTCTCTCTCTCAAAAATCAATGCCGCCTCCCAGCGCTCCGCATGCCGCGCCGCCCGCCGCACCCCCCGCTGTGCCCCCTGATGGACTTTCTGGTGGCACCGTGATTTTTGAGGCCCGTTCGCGCCCCCGTGCCTCCTCTGGTGTCCAGGTTCTTGCTGCTGTGGCTGCTCCCTCAACTGTTGCATCTCTGGCCGATCTCCTTGTCGTTCTCACTCAGATGCGATCTGTTTGTGCAACCTTTGATCCGTTGGCGATGCTGGATCCTATGCTTGCCGAGGGACACTCCTGCTGAATTTTTTAGTGTTTGTCATGATATGGCCGAGGATCTGGTGGGTCGCTTTGGGAGGCCGCTGCCTTCGCCTTCACCTCCGGTTGCCCCTGTCTCCCGCCCTGATGATGTGGCTGTGCCTGTGTGCCTTCCCCCTAGACAACTGCATGGTAATCCTCCAATTCGGGACAATCTTGGGAACTCTGGTGTCCCTGGCCCTCGCCCCCCGTCTAGTCGACCTGCCCCACGTGGACCTCGTGGTCCACGCACTTATGCTGCTGCTGCTGCCAATGCCCGTGCACGTGTGCTTGAGAGGCTCCCCACACTGAGTGCTGAATCTTGTTCAGAAGCTGTCAGGACTGCCCTTGCTGGTCGTGACCCCACTTCAAATGTCAGCCTTCGTGGTCCTCAGCCTGTCGTATTCTATCCACCGACCTCTCCGCTGTCGGTCTCCCCACCTGCTGATCTTCAGGCTCATGTGGATAATTTGACCACTGTGTACATCAAGGACATCATGAGACAGCGGCTTGGCTTGACGAATCAAACCCTGACTTTCTTCGCCGAGCCTCTACTCTGCCTTTGGAGCAGCGGGAGGCTGCAGTCAGGGAAGTTGGCCACAAGAGATATGCACATATCCTCAGTTCAGTTACTGATCCTGCTATTTTCCTGTATGTCCGTGGTCAGCTCCCCATGGATGCTTAGGAAACTGTGCTGGACAGTGCCCGCGGGATTGCGCGTCAGCCTCGCTCAACCCATCTTCGTCAATGATTAGTGTTCGAGTTGGTACCTTCAATTGTCGAAATTTGAGCTTTGGAGTTCTTGATTCACTGTTTTGTTTTATGCGCGCAAATCACATTGTTTTTCTGCTCCTGACTGAAACACACCTTTTTCCTTTAGACCCGCTGCCTTCCCCAGATTTGATTTTTGACACTCGTTTTTCTCCTGGGTCATCGGGTACACGACGGGCTGGTGTGGGAGTCTTGATCAATCGCAGTCTTTGTAGAGCTTCTGATTTCCGTCTCGTTTCTAGTTCTGGTGGCACCTCTCTATGGTTTGCATTTCATGGGCTTTTGGTTGGAGGGCTTTATTTGCCTCTGTGTGGTATTGCTCAGGACCCCTTCCTTGAAGAGTTTATTGCTTCACTTCCTCAACATGTCCTGTCGTCTCCGTGCCCTGTTCTTTTCTTGGGCGATTTCAATGCCCGTTTTGTAGAATTTCGTCGTAGGCAGGTAAGATCAGATAAGAGGTACTTGTTCAATGTATTGGAAGCTTAAGACTCACACCTTTTATAGGTTCTCCCATTCCCAACAAAGCCTCCCTTAATTTGTCCTTGCCACGTCAGCAGCGGCGCTCTCCTTCCTCCTTTGGTAAGTCCCCTTCAAGTTAGCTGGTGATCCGGAATTTTCTGGAAAGGGGGTTTTTGAAGTTTTCGTCGAAGAACATGAAGCCGAAATACAAACAGAAATAAAAATTTTGTAAAACAACAAAGCTAGCGTCGTGGGTTAAACCACAAGCCATTCAACATCATGTCGCAAGTTCGATTCTGAGGATCAACAGTAATCCTGTTGTTATCCTCAGTCGAAATTTTTCTTTTTTTTGAAAGTAAAAACAAAGAAGGAAAACTTTTATGAACGAAACAACACTCAACACGTTTTTTAGCACTGGTGATCATTCTTCAAATCATAGGGGTAGGTTGTTTGAGCAATTTATTTCTGCCGCTAGTTTCTCTCTAGTTAAGCACCCTTCCTGTCATAACCCCACATTTTCTTCTCGCAATGGTGACTCCATTATAGATTTGTTGTTTGTCAATCCTCTGCTTCAATGTGATCCTATTTCTTACATAGTTCATAGTCGTCTAGCCGACGGCGAGTTTATGCCTTGGGCTTCTGACCATTTTCCGGTTACAGCTGTTTTTTCTTTTGCTCCTCCCAATGTCAGCGCTCCCTCTGCTGCTCCCCCCACAAGCGCTGGGCTGCTCATCTGTTGCATGAACCTGCTGTCTTTCAAGCAATGGAGGATGTGGGACATTTGTTTTTTGATCCCACCCTTGCTGATGTCAATGATGCGCTCAGTCCAATTTTAGAAGCTCCCGCCTTTGCCCAAATGTCTGTGGATGTTGCACAGGGATGTATTGACTCTGCATTGGATATTATTTTGTCCTTTGTTACTTCGTGTGCTGCTTGTGTCATTGGACCCCCAGTTTAGTTCGCCGTTGCCCTGCCCTGCCATTGTTGCCGCCGCATTTAGTGGCCTTGCGATGGAGCTACTTACTTGCTCATAAGCACTTTTTAGCTGTTTCTTCCTGTGATGATCCTGATCCTGTTTTAGTTGAGTATTGCCGCTTGGAGCATGACCGGCTATCGCGTGAGCGTGTCAAAGCTTTTCGTACTTGGTCTCTTTCTCAGCGATCTCGAGAGGCTTCTGGCGACAATATGTTTAGTTCTTCTCCTAGTTCTTTAACTGAGGTTAGCAAAGTTCTTTCCACAGCGCGTAGGTGTCATCAACGGCGCTCAGCTGCAAGTGGTTTATTGTCTGATCCTGCCTCTTGATCTCATTCTCGCAATCACTTTGCCTCCGTTTATCAGACTCAGTTTCACAATCCTCTGCCAGTGCAGAACACGTTTGTCTACATGTGCTGAATGATTCTGTGTTAGTTAGTGTTAGTGACTTTGTTTGTGCTATTCGTTCTTCCCCAAACAACTCTGCTCCTGGCCCAAACCATATTCCAGCTGAGTTATTTAAGCCGTTAGCTTCTGATGTTGCTATTCTTTTTGTTCAACTTTCAAACGCTATTTTCCGTTCAGTTTTGTCGCCCTCTGCCTGGAATGCTGGCTTGTTGTTACCTGTTTGGAAGAATAAGGGTTCCATTGGTGATATTAGTCAGTACCGCCCCATTACTTTAACCAATGTTGATAGAAAAATCTTTGAGCGTACCCTGCTTCCTATGCTTGTAGCTTATGCTGGTAAACTTGATCCCGCCCAAGCTGGTTTCCACGCCAATCGTTCAGGTGTTGAGTGTGTTTTTGCATTAGATGCTACCCTTCGACGGGCTTCCTGCACTGCTCTGCCTTATTGTGTTACTTTCTTAGATATTCAAGCATAGGCCACTTTTGTGGGAACGTCTTCGTCAATTTCCCAGAATTCCAAACCGTTTGATCTCTGTTTTGATGAGTATGTTTGATCGTTGTTCTTCTCAGGTTGTTATAGCGAATCGTGCTTCTGATTTGTTTTTGCTTCCACGAGGTCTTTTTCAAGGTTCTGTTTTGTCTCCGTTCTTGTACTCAGTTTTCATCAATCCTTTAGCACAGCTCCTTTGTCGTGAATCCTCTCTTAATCAGAGTGCGGAGGTGGTCAAGTGGCTGACGACTAATTTCTTTAAACCTCACAGTAACAAAACCAGCAGCACAATCACGAACAGGCTGAGGAGGATTGATCAAAATTGGTGACTCGGCTGGGTAATCAATCACCAATCTGGGTGGCTGTAGTGATCTGCGAGATAGGGGGTCCACTCCAGCAACCACTGAGCGATAAAGGGCAGGCTGAGCATCAACATTGGCAGCTTCAATACAAACAATAGCATTTTTTGCACGAGAGGCAAATTTGGCAGTCTGGAAAGGCCCAGGATTGCCAGTAGCAGGGGTAGGTGGCACTCGCAACTTGAGTGTAGGAAGGCACGGCAGAGACAGCACCAGGAGGGGAGTTGATAGTTTCAACCATCAGAACAACAGCAATTGTCAATGGGGCAGAAAGGCAGCTTCGGTTTCTGGTTCCAACACTGGGAGAAATTGTTCTGCACGAGCCAATGCAGAGATCACCAATGGATGAGATCCAGAAGTTTGAGCAGGGGCCAGAAAAAGCAGAGTATCCAAGAATCAGTCACAAGGAGTGGTCGAGGAAGAGGTAGCATGATCAGCTGCAGAGGCATTGGTCTCAACCCTGGCAGGAGAAGCAGGTTGTCAAGTCGGACGCAATTTTGAAGCTCGACGTTTCCCTTTTGGATCAGCATCAGCAACAGTAGTTGGCATTTTGACAGCATCATCCATTTGAAGATCAACAGCACTTGCAGGGATCTTCCACGAAGTGGAGCATGTTCTGGAGTTGATGATACTTGGTCAGGTGATTCCGAAGGAGAATTCACTTCATCTGCCCACAGAAAATTTTCTCCAGCAAAGTTGTTGGGCTGAGAGTCAGGAATAATTTCCTGAGGGGCGCAAGGTTGTGAGGCAGAAGCACGGGAGCGAGCACAGGCAGAAACAAGGACAATTGTCGAAGGAGAGCCGGGGGGCGCAGCATGTGTCGCGCTGGGAGGCGGCATGAGAGAGAGAGAGAGAGAGAGATTACATCTTAGTATAGTGGCTAGTATCTCTCCCTGTCACAGAGAAGACCCAGATTCCCGGACTGAGAGTAGCACGTAGTATGCTTAACAGACTTGAGAGTGGTGTGTGAAAGGAAATTTAACGAGTTGCTGTTAATTCAGAGTTTTTTGACTAAAGCCAAACAACATAGCATCATATCTTTCCTCCTACAAGTCCAGCCATAGAAGCTAATCCAAAGCTTTTTGCAAACAACATGAACTACATACCAAAATTTATATTCAATTTGCGTTATGTTTCTTAATAAATAAGTAGGCATATGGTAAGTGGCAGTTGTTAACCATCTTATAGTCAGGTAGTAAGTGATTACTATCTGTCTCCACAGTAAGCTGACTACCATTCCTCATATCTATCTATCTAGCCCTTCAGATACAAGGTGCATTTTCTCAGTATGTCTGTCGCAATACTGGGGACTGATTCAATAGGCACTGATTCTGTCGCAAACCTAATATGGTTTACTCAAATAAGTAGATTGTGCAGAATACATAAATGTACACTCACAGGACAAAAAGTTTATGGACCCCTTCAGACCTGGTATTTGTAATAATTAAGAACTTGATTATTAGATGTGACTTGTGTCCCTACCTTGCATAGAATGTATACTGGTCTCTTGTGGTTGAGCATTCTGTTGTTCCAGGTACTTTCAAACAGTAGCTGGAACATGGCAGTGAGACGTTGCCATTATTTTTTGCATGATAAAGTATAACCTTGCATCAGAAAAGAAAGCCCAGAAAGAGGACATGATTTCTTTTTGCTGCACATCAGGACCAGGTCGGAGCTGGGGAAAGATTGTGCAGCCTGTTCTGATATTGTGATACAGCATCGCCAGAGTTTCACGCTTTGCGAAAAGTCTCAGAAGTACAGGTGGATCCTTTTTTAAATGTTGGAATTAGACTATCATATTTTGTTAATCCAGGGGACTTACCTCTGCAGGAATCTCCAATCGAGATTGTATGAATGAAATCCTGAACTCATCAACTTTCTTTTGAAGCACAGTGTACGACTTTCCAATCATAGTTAAAACAGCCAGAACGTATGACTGCAAGCGTATCAGGAATAGGTTGTGCCAAGATCCAAGACAATAAACAGGAGTGAAGCGGACAGTGCTTGAACCCAGAGGTCGAGCTTTATTGTATTGCAGAATCTGAAAGAGGCATTAGAGTTGGACCATTGCAGTGGATTATCTCACCATTCTGGTTTCATGCTGTGCAAAACGAGTGTGAAGCACGGAATCGCCAAGCATGATCATTGTACCATTTCCGCATACACCTTCTTGGAACTCAACAAACGCAAGTAGCTTGTCCAAGCGCTCACTAATGTCGGTGTCCAGAGAAATCTAAAGAGATATGGCTCTGAGCAGTTCCTGTTGTTCATGTTTCTGTTGGTGAATTACCTGATTCAGGCCTCCAACAATGATGCTTGGATCTTGTGAAGCTTTTACAAAGGAAGTTGATATGATATCCTCGAAAGAGGCATTGGGTTAAGGCTTCTGGAGATATGACGATGATGCATTCACCAACCTGAGCTCCTTTAAGATCAAAAAGATCTTCATCCCAGTGCTCGTGCGACCCGAATAAAAACTGAAGGTGTCGTTAAGATATTCTGATTTCAGGTCCAATTTGGATTACCTCGCATAATCCGCCAATATCACGAAGTATCGACTGTATGAGACTACTACCAGTTTTAAAGTTGCTGTGCGCAATGAAGGTAAACTATAATAAATAGACTGTCAGCGAATTCCTTCTTGAATATACTCTGCGCATCATACATCGCCGAATTGCCTGTATATGATTCGCCCTTTTGACGAAACAACTTCCCGAATGTCTTCACCCATCATTGTGCGGCAAAAATTGGATGCTGAAGACGAGAAACCGACGACTAAGCTAGAATACGCGTTCGACACGAGAATGAGGTGACTATAGAGAAAACTACTGGTTTCATTGTCGCGCTCACTTTGGTTCAATCGCATCGCCATGGACTTTGGTGAGAGAAAAACAGATCAGCGCGAACAGATCCTTTCGGAAGAAACGTACAATTCTTTGTGAAGTAGATTTTTCCAGACTTATGCATAACAAAGAAGTTGCGAAGATGACCAACCGATGCCATCTCAACGCGTGCTGCGCCTTTTGAGAGTAAGGTTAATGCTTTTATCCTCGCCAAAATCAGAAAGAGATAACCGGCCATAAATTCGTCCACACCGCAGAAACACTAGAGAGGAAAGAAAGCACTCAAAGTAGACAGTCACCAGCAAAAAAATAACTGTGACACCGAGCATTAGTGCATGAAACGGGGTTTGGACCATTGAAATCCAGCAGAGGGCCATCTAAGTAATATATGGCAAAAGCACAAGCTCAAAGGCCCTGGCTCTTGAAAAAGGAGCTGACGAAACCAGCAGACTTCTTGGGGGTGCGCTTAAGAGTCTTCCAGTCGACATACGTGCAACCGAATCGGCAGCTCAGACCGTCTGCCCATTCGAAGTTGTCAATAAGCGACCAAGCGAAGTAGCTCTTAACGACGACACCGTCCTCGACGGCACCGAGAAGACCCTCGTTGAGGTAGCCCTTGTAGTAGTCGACGCGGAACTGGTCGTTGAGGGCTTCCTCGAGAGGAAGAGAAGTCTCGTTGGGGACGGAGCAGCCGTTCTCGGTCATGTAGATTGGGGTCTTGTAGCGGTTGTACAAGTAGCCGAGGAGCTTCCTGCAACCCCATGGAACTATGCAACAACGCGATCGTCAGAAATGGCACACAATCAATAACGGGTACGCTCCGACTTACCGACATATAGCCACTCGGACTCAGCACGGACACCAATGGGCTTGCCGTCCTTGGATACGGTGTGCTGGATCAAGTTTCCATCGATGTCATTGATGTCGACATCTTGAGGTGCAACCCCAGTGTCCTGGATGTAGCGGGCAGTGTAGTGGTTAAGACCGAAGAAATCGAAAGATCCCTTGATCAACGCCTTCTCCTCCTCAGTAAATTTGGGCAAGCGATCACCAAGCTGAATGCGAAGGCTCTCGGGGTAATCGCCGGTCAAGTAGATAGGGTCGGCGAACCAACCGACGTAGAAGTCGAGGTAACGTTGGGCAGCAGCCTTGTCTTCCTCCGAGTCAGTGTATGGTTCTCCCCAGTCGCAATTAAGAGTGATCGAGATCTTTCCCTTCTGGTGGGCCTTGAACTGGTCACGGTAAACTTTCACGGCCTTCCCGTGGCCGAGAAGGATGGAGTGACCAACACGCCAGGTTTCGGTGGATGTGTCACCGACTTCGTTCTTCTCGCGGTTGGAAGTACGTCCAGGCGCGTGAACACCCCAACCATACCCGAGCTTGGCAGAGCAGTAAGGCTCGTTGAATGTGAGCCAGTGCTTCACACGGTCACCGAAGCGTTGGTAGCAAATTTTGGCGTAGTGCTCAAAGTCAGCAGAGAACTCGTCCGAGTTGAGGAGACCACCATAACGCTCAACAAGGCCTTGTGGCAAGTCCCAGTGGTAAAGAGTGACGAAAGGTGTGATACCGTTAGCGATGAGTCCGTTAATGAAGTCGTTGTAGAAGGTGATTCCCTCCTCGTTAAAAGCGTCATAGCGAGAGCCCGTGGGAACAATCCTGGACCATGCCAAAGAGAACCGGTAAGACTTAGCGCCTGACAAAATTATTACGAAATCAGTAATGTTGTGAAGTTAAGTAGCAGAAAACGAACCGTATTGCTTGAGAAGCGCAATGTCTTCTTCCCAGCGGTGGTAGGTGTCGCAGGCCACATCACCAGAGTGACCCTCCTTAACTTTTCCAGGGATCTTGCAGAACACATCCCAGATAGTAGGACCTCGACCGCCTTCGTTCACACCACCTTCAATCTGGTAGGATGCTGCAAAAAATAGTCAGGAAAAATTTAGCTGCTCAGTTGGGAAGGGAGGATTTCTGGATGAAGCTTACCAGTTGCGAAACCCCAGATGAAGTCTGTAGGGAGCTTGTGAGCAACCTCCGGTTCTTTGGTAGCAACGCTGGTCACTGATCGGCTCCCGGGCTGAGCAGTTTCGTTAGGGGCTTCCTCCTGGAAGAGGCCCTTGAAGATCTTCTTGAAGCCAGAGTTGGACATGTTAATCGATTCGTGGGTGGTCTCGGCAGCGGGGTCGTGGTTTAATGCTATGTGGACGCACTTTGAGAACGGAAAAGCAAGCGTGAAAGTTTGTGGACGTGTGCGTGTGCTACTACCACTCGGAATGTAGCCACATCGGGGCATATGACATAGCACACACGTGTGGTGGCAGCCGGAAACATTTGCACTGGCACACGTGCAGGAGATCCACCTGCCCGCCCTTGATGACTAGCAACGAACCCAATGGTGAGTTCTGTTCATTGCCAGATGTGGTGAGTTGCGGTCGTTCAGCCATACGTCCCTTGCTTTCCTCACCTCTGTGGAATTAATTATTCGATTCATGCTGTTTCTCGAGTGAACATAGCACTTGTGGCCCACCATCACCCCTGTGCATCAATACAAGATCCAGAGCCTCTTTGATCTTGCCAGATAAAAGAAGCTTTCCTGCTTCGTGAGTAGAAATAGTGATTGTGGCGAACCTCTGCGGATAGTGGGAAGTACATCCTCAGAGACTAACCCCACACACTCGTCGGCGGAGATTCCGCGTTCATCTGGGGAAGAATAGTCCAGTTTTCTCCGCTTGCATGGCTCTTTCTGTGTATGAGTAAGACTGTCAATCCTCAGGGTAAGCTGCATGAGCAAAGTGACATTGTGAAGACTATTTAACATTCGTGATATGTTAATCATTAAATATGGATGTGTCCACAAATTCTATGAAGCTGAAATGTTCACGGGAAGCCTTTGCAATTTCATACAGGTGCCAGAAAGAAGATCGAAGCTGAGGACAAAATTTTGTTCAATAGCCAACTTACATCAAAAGTTTAAAATACCTGGGTCACGAACTGTTCCTTGTACTTGTATTCACCGAACTCTGCCACTGCAGCTCCAGTTTCACCCTCCCGCTCTGCGATCGCAGCTGCAATGATTGCCTCAATCGCCCTCTGGAGATTGGAGTTTGTGCTACCCTGACTGTTTGCATCTCGGAAAGCCTCTGACGTGGACGGTGTCGACTGTAACGCTGAACATGCATTGATTCGAACTTTGTAGTTTTTGGATTTTGTGAGTCCATCGATGAGTGAAGTGAATAGCTTTGTTGTCCAAGATGCAGTGCCGAGGGGGAATGCAGGGTTGGTAAACATGAGCTGGGTCGCGTGGCACGCATTCCAACGTGTCTAAAGAAAATAAAAGGATGAAATTGAGAATGAGCGAGCAGGATGTAGTTTGGCATTGACCTTGACACTCCCAGTCTCCATGTTCTTGATGAGCGACAGTACAATCTGAGCAACCATGCCTTCACATTCTTTTTCGAGCAAAGCGGGGCTGCATACTGCGACTGCATTTCCAAGGGCTCGAACTCCGTTCGCACGACACTGCAAAGCGAAAACTAAGCACAATAAAAGAAGCTCCTGCCCACCGTTCCCACCTTATCATTATCTTTTGATGCTTGCAAGCCAGCTTTGAATATCGATCGAAGTATGTTGTCATCTACGTTCACTTCAGACAACGAAGATCCAACTCTATACAGCAATGTAAAATGGTTCGAAACCACGCAATTTGGGCTTACAAACCTCAACGCAGCGTACGCATCGCACAGATTTGCGAGCGCCCAGCTCGCCCTTGCTCTCACAGTTAGGTTTGCATCTGAGACAAGTGGGATCACATGCGGCCCAATGTCATGCATAAATAACGCATCCTAGCATTCGATGGTCAACTCGTCAAGCATTAGAAATTGTTTTGATTGCTTACCTCTCGGAATACAGAGAGTAAAACGTACACGCCAACTGTGTGGCAGGCAGAAGCTCTAACTGTTGGATCCTCATCAGCAAGTGCGCTCATCGTCAAAACAATAGCAGTTCGCTGTAGTTGCTAAGAGAATGGGATAAAACCATCAATTCCGTTATGTATGTTAGTTAGACGGCTTACTGGCAACGTAGCAAAGACGGCTTCATTCAACTGGGATAGCCACTCACATGCCAAAGATCTCAATGCTGCTGAATGATCTGACACAGCATTCTGGATGTAAGCATCCAGTACGTGCTCGAACCATCGACCATCAACCTTGAGACACCGTCAATAATACAAAGACCCGTCCGGCGATCCCTTACCGATTCTGAAGAAAATATTGGCGCACACTGGACAAGAAATCGGCAGATTGAACCACAAAGATTTGGATGCGCTTTCCAGATCAGACCAATTGCAGTATCAATCTTATCCCAGCTAGATCTGTTGTTCCTTTGTGAACGAGGGGATGTGCTAAAATAGCAATCGCCATTTTACCTTATTATCCTGCCATCCATTGGAGCCAATGCTGTCATCACATCGATGGACGCGATGCGAACCTTCTCGTCTTTTGAATTGTCGGAACTGATATCCAATGCAAAATCGAGGGCTGATAGAGGCCGGCCGATTGGAACCTCAGATAGAACTGAGCTTCCACGCATGAGGGCAGATTCTGCCATTGAAGACGAAGACGGAGGTCGAGCCGTTGGTGGTTTCTTGACCTTTGTGGGGTCAACTGTGGGTATGGTATCAGGAAGTCCGATGCCAGAGTAGAGAATGTGAGTGATTAGCGAAAGAGCGGATAATTGAATGGTTGGATCTATATCGATTGATTAGGCGGTGGTATTAAACATGCTCTCGCTTGTTACCAGAATGGCGAGCAAGATCTAAAGCGCACAGAAATAATTCGCAGCGGTGATCAACCGCCAGCCGATCGTATGTGCAATTATCGACAAGTATACTGCAGCACTGTTAGGCCGAATAGTAAGCTCCTCTTCAACCAGGTTGGTCATTACTTTACCAATAATGCATCTTTCATTACCCCAACATCGGTTTCAGCTTTTATTGCGAGAAGTAGTCCACGGTGCATCTCCTCTATTTGATCTGCTAACTTCTGTGAGAGCGTCGTGAATGCTGATCTCTTCCCAGAGCTAACAGTTCGTCAGTTTTGCACAATTTTCCACTCCCTTTGTTTGCAACTCCATACCTATCCGCTGCAACTGACAGATACCCCTTTGATCCTTCCACCATTGCTCCAAGTGCTTGATACCCCGAACTTCGAATGACGGGCAGTTCGTGTGAAGAAACAATCCGAATCAATATTCCATCACCAATTGATATTGTGCCGGGAATGAATCGGCCCCAGTGTGGATACGTTGCTTTTGGCGATTGCTGTTCATTTAAGTTGGTCAAGTGGAACTGTGCTTCTTGTGCAAATACTACCTTTGCAATGAGTTGCAAACACGTCAGGCAATTCATAAGAACGCGCCAACCTGCGTTTCCGCCTGGAACTCTGAAGTTTTTTGCCACTCTGTTAGTACAGAGACCACCCAGGTATGTTAGTAGTAAACCTTCTTCGAGTAAACGACGCATCAGAATCGGAATCAGAGACCAGACGGTTTTGGAACTGTTCAAGACTGAGCATTCCAGAACCTGCATAAATTCTACCGTCAGCCGGAAATTGCATGAAATCCAAATGTACCAACTCTGTCGGAGAGTGCGCGAAGACGGTTGGCCAAACATGTATTTTTGTAGGAGAGGTAGAACAGTGTCGGGCGAAGACATCATCAGCGATTTGCTTTCCGAAAGTACTATATTGAGGCACCCCAAAGCGCTGGCGATGACCTTGAGAAAACACGTAGGGCTGTTAACATGTATGCCGTGTGCAAAGTTTCCACCCAATTGAAACCAAATCCATGCCCCTTTCCTTCTACACCCAAAAATCCCACACGGCCGTACTTTTTGTCCTTGCATATCCAGCATTGGCGGATTCTTCAGACAGTCCATGACTACTTTGTAGACCTCATCATGAAGTGACTGGAATTTCGGTCCTGTTCTAGCGCACATATTCCCAAGACAGCTGATCGCCAGCTGTCTTTGGGGAAGGGGCTGGTCCGAAGGCATTGCGATTGGCCTCAACCTTGTCAGAACCGATCCATGCAGCGCTGACAGTAGAACTCCGTTCTCATAAAGAATTGTCGATAACGCACGCAAAGTTTCAACATCATCCCCGTCGCCCTCAGACAATAGCGTAAGCAATCCATCAAGGCATTTTGAGAGTGTGGCCAAGTGTTTATCACCCAGAACGAGCTAGAAAATAAACATAAAACCTGTTCAATCGAATATATGTCTTCCATACCTTCTGCTTGCTAAATAGCAGAATGATCAGACGACGAAATCTGTTCGCTACATCTGTGTTTCTCAAATGGGAGCAACATACATCCAAAACTGGAATCGCCTGTTCTGCTCGTATGTCTGGAAGTGGATACTGAAGAGTGAGGAGCGTGTCGAGCGCCTCCACCAGTGCCGGTTCTCGTCTCGCTGATGGTCGACTTTGGTAAAGGTCTTTGGGGATGCTGAAGGACATGTCAAAGCCACTAGCTAGACATGACTGTCCCATTGAAAGCTGATATCGAGAAGGACGCTCGAGAAGAGGACAATGATGAAGAGGAAGAGTCAAGTCAGATGTGGGACTATCAGCCGCTGGACGGAGAAGTCATGGTTGATGACGCAAACGACGAAGATGAAGGGAAAGATGAGGAGCTTGGAAATAGTGCTGCGGTGGATCAACAGCCTGTTTCACTGCAAATAGTGGTATCAAAAGATGTGGCATCAATGAGCGAAGGTAAGTGGAACAGTTCTGAACTTTGGAATGGCTCTTGACTCCGATTAGACGAGGCACTGCAAATCAAATCCATCATGAGCACCATTAGCTTTCCCGCCTCCGCCATACCTGGTAAACGAATTTGAAAATGTGTGATCTCGATCGGCTGATAATTTTCAGCTTGGGCACAAACACTCTCAGATTCGTGGCTTCCTACAGTCGTAACTAGTGATACCAGCGAACCGAAGATAGTGATGCAAAATCATTTGAATAAAAATTAATGTGGAATTGAATTCATAGTTTTCTTCTGCTGAGCCAATATAAGCAAGCTTGAGTTGTCAGCACAAGAGTTTCATTGTATGGACTGAATCATTTTGGGCGGATCCGATTAGTGTACAAATGAAACATAGACAAAGAGCCGGGACTGGGCAGGATGGTTTTCTCGTAAATTCTGCCTTCTTCGTGAACGTTCGGAAGTACGTTTTGAGTTTGATCTCAGA
Organism: Cladochytrium replicatum; assembly: GCA_025526935.1. Taxonomy (NCBI): domain Eukaryota; kingdom Fungi; phylum Chytridiomycota; class Chytridiomycetes; order Cladochytriales; family Cladochytriaceae; genus Cladochytrium; species Cladochytrium replicatum. Next base: position 249,536 of record JAHLKD010000074.1, on the reverse strand, counting down.
CGGTCCACCGCAGTTACTTCCTCGTTTCTCCAATACGCAGTCAGGAAATCCGCAGTGACTTCTCGTTTCTCCAATACACAGGAAAATTCAGTTAGGGGATAGATTTGTCTGCATACATTAAAACTATGAAGTCTCCGAGATCGTGCCTATCCTTCGGGGTTGGAGCGGGCGGCCCCCTTGATCCAGAGATCTGCTTTGCACCGTTGTTGGAAAGAATTTGTGTCCCACGCATATGACTACGAGTAACAAATACCCTGGTCCACACAGGTATGTGAGAAAGATATGCATGTAGAATATTGCGGTAACAAATACACTGGTCCACTCAGCTCCATACAAATTCATTGACCACGAGAATTGTGAAAATGGCACAGTTTGTGATTCCTTTCTCTGGGAACTCGTCAAGAATGACGATACTTAGAATTTTATTGATCAAAGAATACTGGAGAATGTAAGTTCAGGAAGTTTGACAAATCGTCATAGCTGTGGGACTTGGAGATGCAATCACTTCAACGCTGTGGGACTTAGAGATGCAATCACCTCAACTAATCACCGGCGGAGAATCAATGAGTATATCATATCCACAGCACTCAAAGCAGTGCTTATTGGTTGTCATCAAGCTTTGGATGGCTCAAAGAGATTGAAGAATAATCAAATCGATTTTCTCACAAAGCAAGACAGAACAAAAGAGAGAGCTGAAAAGTGGTAAAATAAAAGATAACGTTATGTCACAGTTTCTGTAATGGTAACTCGTAAGTTGTGAACATAAATCTTAAAGCCTGTTTGGGTTACGATGACATGTGAACAATGACGTCAATGTTTCAGAGTTATGCAGCATGTCACACTTTGGGCAACCAGGACCCTCCAACATCATTCTCTCCAACAAGTATCCGTCAAGAGAACCTCAGACTTCATCTCCCTGTCAGACGCAGATAGTGGTCCTATTCGTGCAACCCCTATCCTCAACATCGTTGCCAGACATTTGGCATTGTTGTTCCCTCCTATTATCTTCGATCTTGCGTAACCAATCCCTCTCCTCTCGCTCCTGCCTTTCTTTCAGCTCTTGCTCCTCTCCACTCTCGTTCTTCCATTCGCCTTTCCCAGTCTCGTTCAGCCTTGCAGTTCTCCATGTGCAGTAAGAACATCCACATTTTGCTGGGGTTGGATTTATTCATGCAGCCCTGGACCTCAGCCTGATATGTCATTATTGTTTTAAGCTGACTCAGAGTGTCAGTAACGTTATCCATGCTGGATGCTATCCTGCTCCGCTTCTTGGCACTTTTGGACAACAGCAAATTGCTTGTCTCCATGGTCGGAGTTTTGGCTGTTGAGGATGACAATGTGCAAAGATGGAGGGACACTGCCGGATGACATAGAACTGGCCATGCCACGCTTGCCAGATTGAATACCATTCCCATGATAATAGCCTGAGGCAGCGTCATGCTACGCCTGGTAAATGCCACTATAGGTCAATCAGCCTTCCAAGTTGAAGCCTTCCCTTGAGATGCCACTGCCTGTTTTCCTTTCAGGATATTGCCCGTACGCAGCCCATTCTGTATTGGCTGGCTCTCTGCTTCATTGTCGCTTTGGGCCAGGGGAGGGGGGAGGGGCTGTATGGCGTCTGAAACCAATAATTCGCAATTAAGTGTCAGTGTGGACCTGTGGCCCCTTTGAACATAATATTTTCTGCTCATATTTTTTAAAAATCAGTACGCGTCATCTTCTTCAAAAAATCCGGCAGCATAACCACGTCCACCTGCGTATCCTCCATACGCCAAACGAGGGCCAAATACATTGTCAGGGGTAGAAGGAAGAGCAGGTACACTATCCTGACTAACGTTGATGCTCTGGATGTCTTTCTGATCAGAGACCTCATACTCTGCATGGAGTCTTCAGCATCTACTGCCACAACCCCCACAGGTTGATAATGGACTGAGAACGTGTTTGGCTGCGAAATGCAAGTGGAGCCAGAAGGTCGACAAGACAGGATCAACAAAACACTTTCTCCGGCATCTCAGAAACCACCATGGAAGTTTTGCCAGGTCACTTGGACTGTTGGACACCGGACCCATGGGAGAACAGACATTGAATTTTGGCTTGCTGGAGAAGGAGCAAGACTTTGTGTTCAATCCAGATGTAGCGTGGCGGTCAATTTAGGACTGGATTGCTGCAGACAATCAGGCTTTTACTGTTGTGGAAAACGAGTTCTTTGTCAGCATGCCGAAGACTTTTCAGCCAAACTATGCACCAAAGACGGCAAACTCAGTGAGGCAAAATGAGATGGATCTTTACGATAGGCAGAAGGAGCTCTTTAAAGGTCTGATTGTTGGTTCGCCTTCAAAAGTATCAATAACAACTGACTGTTGGACATCAAAGAACCAGATTTCTTTTCTTGGAATTACTGCCCACTTCATCATGAAAGAATGGGAGCCGTGGGACTTGCTGCTGCAGATGATTCCGATGGTTGGAAAGCATGAAGGCCTCGCCATGGTTAATCAGCTTGTCAAGTGTCTGGATGAATTTGGCATGCTATCAGGTGGTGAACGCTTATTGTGCATTACAACCGACAAAGTTCAAACAACTTTACCATGAGTGCTAAGCTGGAGACACTATTGGAAGATAGGGATATTGCGTGGTCTGCAGAAACTCAACACATGCAGTGTATGGCACACATTATCAATCTTGCAGAAAAGCGTTTTATCGATGCATTCGGGCCTGCAGGGGACACAGTCGCACATGTCGATTACTCCGGCGTTAATGTCATAAACCTTCTTCGACGGCTGGTCAGAGGAATCCGGTCTTCCCCAAAACAACGAAGTTCATTTATTGATTTGTACCGATTTGTGAAACTGGTTCCTCTATTACCAATTATCGATGTGACAACTCGCTGGAATAGCACGTTCTATATGGTCAAACGAGCCTTACAGCTACGGGAGGCAATGGACACAATATGCTGAAGATTCTTTGAAAGATTGGTCAATAAACGCAAAGCAATGGGAGGTCCGACAGAAGATCCGGGATGGTTTGAGTGTTTTCGAGGTTATATCAAAGGCAATCGAGGAGTCTAGATATCCAACACTTCTGCTTGTTATTCCATTTTACAACAATCTTATTGTTCAACTGGAGGACCTAGAGGAGGCAGAATTGGATGAAACTTTCAGCAAAGCATTTCGAAATGCACTAAACAAGCTGAGAATATATACTCAATCGCTAAGAGCCTGTGTTTAGCAGTTGCTACAGTACTCGATCCTTGTTTTTAAGGATCAATATAATTGATTTTCAAAGGCTTGGAAGAAACATGTAGGAAGGGATCAGATCACCCTAGTGCAGAAAGTCTGGGAGGAATCGTGTAAGTCACGGAAAATCAAGAACAGTGGTGTCTATGTTTTAGGAAACACACCAGAGCGTCGACACAATTCCAGCGGACCTTCCGGTGATAGACAGAAAAAAACGGACTCTGAACGCTTGAGAGCCATCAGATCCGTTTTCATCTGGCAAGAAGATATGAACTGGCTCGCTATCTTGGCAATCAGGTACTCCGCGCTATTGATTCTGATGGGAAGCCAATGTTTTTAGCCAGGGTTGATTTGGTACCTGCAACTCGCAATCACCTTGCTCCAAGAACAATAAATGCTTTGATGTGCCATCATGACTGGTTGCATCAATTGAGTGCTGAAGAGCCGTTCAAAAATGATTCCCTAGATTCAAAAAGTGATGTTAGTGAGGATTTTGCAAAGGTGCATAATTTTTGGGTAGAGATAGCTGAAGTACTGTCAATGAGTTGGGAAAGTGTCCAGGTAGACAGAATCCTATTTCTAGTAACATTGATAGAGGCTGCTTATATTTGGTAGGAGTTCACTGAAGTACCGTCAATGAGTTGAGAAGGCAGCAGTGAGGTCACCTCACTGGCATCGCCAACTGAGCCGCTCCCACCAAAGCAAAGAGCCTTGCTTCTTCAAAGACCAGCATAGCAAGTAATTGGGAGTGGAAATGCAGCAAAGGAGCATTGAGACTGAGTGTCACTGTGTCTGGGTAGATAAGTTTCTTCCCTTGCTTATTATTATTGTCATGTTGGGTAGATAACTATAGGTATAGTGGTATGGAAGTATTATAGCATACATTCCTTGAACATTCTGGCTAAGACGCCAGGCCAGTATCTTCCCACAACATACATTACCAACACCATGCCTCGAACTACAAAAGAAGCGAGCTTTTGAAACAATCCAAACCATCATCTGAAAGAGAATCAAGTGCAGAACCGGTGACTGTACCTGAAACAACTCTGGGATGAAGTGGAAGAAGCAGAAGTAGGCCTTGATGTCAAATCGACTGCTCCTTCAAAGAAACCGGTGCAACGTGGTACCAAAGGGGATGCTGACTATTTACATATTGACAGACTCTGTCCTGCTTCAGACATACGATTATGGTATCAAAAATTCAACGCAAGCGGCCACAGCTACGACTCAGAGCACTTCATCAGCAACTGTCACAAATCGTGATGAATGAGCCCAAGATATTTTCTTCAAGGTTTGATCAACCCACACAACTCTGACAGCAAGCAAGCTTGTCGCCCTGAATGAAATTCACGATGCATGCAGTGGACAAATGGAGTTCATAACATCAAACACTTATCATGGAGTGCTTGAAAAAATGTCTTCCTTTCAGAAGGAAACAACCTTCCTGGACTTTTACAGGCAGCAGGGACACAAGTGCGAAATTTACAGAGGAATGCCTGTCACTCCAAAGGTTGACGAGTTCCAAGCGACCATCAAACGAGCAGATGAGAACCGTGAAAGGACAAAGCAGGTCCTCAAACAGCCAGAACAACTGTTGAACATGATAAAAGATCACTGCTGCAATGGAAAGGGAGAGCAGGTGGCGTCCCGGGAAATTTCAAAATGGAAATCACGTGTGACTGCCCTGGAGGGAGAGCTTGCTGCTCTGAAACAACAGGCTGGTCATTCAGAAGCAGCTACACCTGCAGCGCCAACATCAACAGGCAGCCCAAGAAGCATCTGGTCAGTTATCAAGGCGATTGGTAGAATTCCCAAGGTCCAACAAACCAGTTCTCTAACCAGTTCCCTTGCATTGGTTAGCCTTCAGCAGCACCTGTACGGCTATCCTTTTGGCGAAAGAGGTCATCCAGGACATCTGCTTCCAGATGCATAAGATCAATGAAGTTATTAATGACCTTAAATTGCCGTCTCTACCACCATCAATCAAGTTTGTCAATGTCAACTACAAAATCCTCTCCCAAAATGAGTTCTTACACCCCATGTTTGTTGAATCTGACGAACGCTAAAGCCAAACATCAACTTCAAGTAGTAGTGCTTGGAGCGGCCCTACTCTTCTTAGGGTGCAAATTCGGCACAACAATTCGCAAACTATGTCTGCCACTATATATTGCATGTTCACAGCATTAGTGGATACGTAGCCTTCTGAGTGGCTAAGCTTCTAGATGGCATACATCAAGCACCTGTCTTCAATAACGCTCCCTAAGTTGGATTGGAAACTTGGAAGGCAGGTTTGGCCAAGGATTTCATGCTTTCAAATGACGACATCAATAGGCTCATCCGGATTGGGTTGGCAGTGGTGGATGGGACTCTGACGATATGAATCAGCTGTTCCACCAATCAACTTGTGATTGTTTAGTGGAGTTTTGTACATCTTTGCGATAGTGTTTGTAAATATCACACTGTCCACACAGACACGTGTTTATGTAAATATCAAGTGTGTTCCAACTCAAGTTCAATTTCTCCTCTCCTGACCAGCAAAAACCTGGAGGGTCAGGGTCGGGCACAGGTTTCAACAACTTTCCGGGTATACCACTCCCACCCGCAGTGACCCAGCAGGTGCCTGGACAAACATGACGCAAAATAAGGGTTTTTATTAGGGTCGCCTCTGAAACCCAGACCCGACCTAGACCCGACTCAGACCCGCTGAATCTTACACCATATTGGCAAGCTGACGGTATGCTGAATTTTTTTGGAGGTTCCGCCAACCGGGGGTCCGTCCTTTGACATTCGACCCTCATCGATGTTGAAATTTTCTTCTACCTCCAGAAATTCAACCATGGCTTGGAGTTGCTCACGGGTAGTCTTAACATTCGGAGCGCTCTTCATCTCCTTTTGCGTTTCTTGCAGCTGTGGAATTGGAGTGTACTGCCATTTTGGCACTAGGATTGGCCTTCTTTGGGCCAGCCATATTTGCAGTTAAGAGTGGTTCCAGATTTGTCAGGAACTGCAAATATATCTTAATATTTCAGATAGAGGTAGGCTAGCTTGTTGGCCAGACATACCTGAGGCAGGAGGGGTGGATTTGTGCTCTGTTTAGGCGCACTTAACACCGCTCGCGCACGTTCAAAGCACCTCGTGACAGTCTTTAAATGTTTGGTAGGGATGGCGCTAGGCTGTTATTCGAATGCGCTTTAAAATTTATTTTAATGTGCCAAAAACGCGGCTACTTAAGGAATTCAACGGTTACAAAACTCAAATTTGATATCTGCTATCACAAATTTGCGTAAACTCAAATACGCGGGCATTCGCACAGTTCCAAAACCTTGTGAAGTTGGACCCTGAAACCCCTCAATTCCGTTGAATGACTCCTCCAAAAATTTTCTCCTGAAATGAGAGTGCATCCGCTCCGCCAAGCCCAGAAGGCTCTGCCAACAATCACCATTTCCTTAGACTTGCCGAATCTCGAAACAAGCGCTCCCCTTCCGAACAACAGAGTCGGTTGCAACAGTCACATCCTTGAGATTCAACATCGGTAGTTGCAACACGTTCAGTTCGACATATTTCTGATTGCCGAGTGACCAGCGTCAGAGGGGAGTGTCCAGCTTTGGCGTCTTTAAAGTACCGCAAATTGTAAAATTTAATGTCGACTTCGCAACACAAATTCCACTCAATCCGTATTTGTGCTTTTGGAACTCGGAATAACCGCAACATGAGATTATTTCATCTTCGACTGCCGAGTTATGAAGTCTTCGCGGAAATGGGCTTCTTTGCTGGTCCGAACGAGTTACGTTGTGTTGATAGAAAGTTTCAGACTTCGAGAACCCAAATGCGAACGCTCCGGTGGATGCTAACCAGTTTCACCGAAAGCGGGGAACTTTGATCACACCGACTGATTTTATATGGAATAGTACGAGACTACGAATCCAATATCGTTTAGAAAATGTTTTGCAATATTACAAGTCATCCACAATCTTTTTGGCCTTGGCTTCCAGAGCCTTAATTTCCGTATTTGTCTTCTGCACTCCAGCCGCTACCTCCTTCTTCGTTTTCTCATCCACATCACCGACATCCAAGGTAAGGAGCAACGCAATATTGTGCGCCAGCAAACTCTTCACCTTTCCGGATCGCTCCCCAATGTTGGCACTCAGCGCACGTATATGAGAAATGAAGCTTTTCGTCTCCGGCGATTCACCAAGGGTTTGTCCAACTTCATCTGCAACATCATTCAAACTCCGCACAACATCGTTAATCTGCCTCTCAAATGGAGCAAAATCGAATCGTTCCTTCTCCTTCCGACTGTTTTTGAAGGAGTCGAACGCGTCGTCGATCCCCTTAAAGATGTGAGACGCGCTCTTGGCCAAGTCGGATACTGTGCTGCGATAGGTTTGCAATCTGAGCTGAAGATCTGCAGCTTTGTCCTGATAACGAAGGATTTATACATTATAACCGATAGAAAATACCCAGTGACCTACTTCTGTGATTGAGAGATCGAGACGAGCGTAGAACATGCTCACAATCAGCAGCGCGAGAACGCCGATGGAAACCGCGATAGGTTTACGAAGTAGGTTGGTCCGGTCAAATTTATAAACAACCTGGCAAACCGCGATCAGATTTACGGCCAAGCACAATATGACTACTACAAAGTACCTGAACTGGAACTCCGTGTTCGTCCACCAAATTCAACTTCTCCAGAATGACGGTGGGACGTCCTATAGTGTCGAAGTAGCTGAACGTCAGAGTGCGAGACTCTTTGACTGCAAATGGAGATAGAACCTTGATGTCTCTGGGAAAATAAAAGACCCAAATCAGTCGCCGGTTTCATGTTCTAAAATCACCACTCACGTTGCCCCTTCTGGCAAAACAATTTTCACGACCCCATTCTCGGCCGGGATGTCCAACAACCCGCCTAGGAAGTTGAATTGGAAAACATAGCTCCCTTGCTCAGGGTCGTACTTTACAAAGTCCTTCAAAGGCGCATTGTATCCATGGAACCAGGTGTACTTCCATCCACCGTACAACGGGTACCGAGGTCGGAGTTCCAGAATCGACTTCGTGCGCTCGTTGCGGAAACGAGATGTGGACACGTTTCCGACATGGTCCTTAAAGTATACTTCCGACGCCTGTCGTGGGAGCGTGAACTTAAGCTCTTTCACCACATTGGTCATATGGTGTGCATGGGCGGTGAACTGATAATCGTTGCGAGAGAAGTGTCGTCGCAGTCTGATAAAAACGTGTTTTTAATACGTACAGATATGATTTTCTTAAGGACTTACTTTGCTCCACGATGATGAAGCTCAAAGTTCTCCTCGACGGCCAAGTTTCCCCACTGGCTGACGACCAATTCGCGCTGCAGAGATTCAAGGACGAGAATCGCTTTGTTCTCGGTCCAGTGAACTGAAAGAGGTCTGCGCGAGAGGGGCGAAACGTTCTTGAACTCGTAGGTCAACTTATCCGTCGACTTTGAATCATATGGAGTGGAATCGATCACGTCTTGGGTGCGAACTCTGACGCTGGAATTTAAAATATTTTCACAGAACATAAAATCGACAACTCACTTCACGACTGTCTTCTGCTTCTCGCTGGTGTAGGGCGAGAAGTAGTGACCGTTGTCTTCGAATTTGAGCGACTGAGGCCTAATCTGTTCCACTTCCTTCGGGTACGGAGCGGCAATAGCTAAATACGATTCCGTCACAACAAGGGAGATCGTCGATCCGGCTGCTGCCTTCTCAGCAAGCTCGGCTTTGTAGTACTGCACTTTCCTGCAAAAATCCAAACATTAGAGAGCCGTCTCTAAATGAAACCAAAAAATTGAACTCTGCCTGGAAGTCTCAACTTCATCCGGCGTGACCACAAGCTTTACTTTCTTGTTGCCGGCATTCACTTGATCCACACCAACGTAAGCCAACTTGCCGACGACCGACAGAGGGACCGCCAGATAGTACTCTCCGACCGATTCAGATCCGGCATTGTTCGCGCTGATGGTGACAGAGACGCGGGTTATGCTTGGAGTGGTGGTAAGATCGATAGTGCGAGAAACGTTCACGTTGACGAAGTTTGAGGCAGGAGCGGCAAGTAATTGCGACGCGCAGACGAGGATGAATAGTGTGAGCCTAAGCATTGCACTCGGCTTTGAGATTCTGGACACACAAATCGAGGAAGAATGACCGTCGGTTTTCTGGGGGGCTTGGTAGGACTACTGGCAGCATGGTTTTCAACACTATATTTTTAATCAGCTTATTAGCTTTTGTTTTTGCCATTGGAACTCGAAAACCCGCCAAAACCCATCATCGCGGCAATATCATCATCGGCAAACTCTTCGACGGCCTTCTCCGCTTCTTCCTTCTTCGCACGCTTCTTTTCCCTCTTTTTCTCCTTCTTCCGTTCTCTTTCCTCTTCGTCCTGCTTTTTGGCACGTGCTAATCTTGTTTCAATGTCTAACACATGGATGTGAGGAACTTACAATCAACGGTATGCAATTGCAATACCTACCTATCTCCGCTGGATCATCCGCTTTCCTTTTAAGCATCTCCAACCGTGCCTTAACCTGGTCAACCGAGCTTCGTGTGACTTTCATGGAGACTCCAAGGTTCAATTGATCTGATCGGATTCACATCTGAAAAGTCCAACATCACTGTAAAAGTCCCGACTTACGCTGTGTTCCGTTCAAATGATCCACATAGTTAACACTGTCCTTCAACGTGCACTTGCACACTTCACACCAAAATCCCGGCTGTTTTGATGAACCAGGAGTCACGGTTACCACCTGGGTCTTGTTCAGGTTCGATGTGAGGTCCAAGGTTTCATCTCGAGCCTCCAGGAACTTTCTTTCTGGCTTGACTTCTGCTGGGTTCAGCTTCATCCCGCGTTTTCGTTCGCGCACCTTCTCCTCCTCATCCTTATCCTTCTTTGAGCTGTAGTCTCTCTTTCTAAAATCCGTATCTCCCTATTAGCGAACCGTTCATTAAGTGGTCCGGGTCCCAATGTTCTCTATGATACTGCCTACCGATGCACTGGCATACACACCCCGTTGTGACATTTGTGGCAAAGCCTGGGAAACTGAAAGAACTCATCCTCCCCATCAGGAAGCGCTTTCTCCCCTCTAAAAACAAGAAAAAAATTGGCTCTGAAGCGCAAAGGGCGGGTACGGGCAAATTCTGTAGGGCAGGCATCAGAGTGGGAAAGTAGGACAGCCATTTGTGAAAGTTTCGAACACTACCGATCGCTCGGTTGAGAGGAAGATTGGGATCCAATTTCGAGTGTCTTCCTCCCACTGCTGACTAGAACGTGGTATTAAACCTACTGTATGAGAGGAGATCAAATCCAAGTACACCGGGATTTGCGCGTGTTCGGGAAAGAGCAGAGATTCCTGGTGGAAATGGGATTCGGGGAACCCCAGCAACTCTCTCGTCACTCTCCTTTAAATTGGTCAAAAAGCCATTAACCGAAGATGCGAACACCCCCCCACATTCAATATAAAATTAAGTCTAACAAATTACGGCAGATGATAGGTTGGAGTCATCGGCTTTATACTCCTCTAATAGTTTCGATTTTAAATTACTTGCCAATTCGGGCTTCCCAGATCTGAACTGGGGACCTATTGATAATTTCCCAATTACTGCCAAATGCTACTGCCAACTGAGCAAAAGCCAGTTGTCCAATATTTTTTTTAACTTTTTATTTTGGATTTTGCACCAGTGGGTGATATGTATTGGCTGGCAATAAATTCATTTTAAGAAGTTTCAAAAAAATAATAATAATGTGGAATTTTTTTTACACTCGTATTTGGATTTTGCAGCAGTGGGCAATATGTATTGGTTGGAAAATAACATAATATGAAGTTCAATAAAATAGTCTCCCCGAACACTCTTTCATACTGCCAAACCACGATACGATTCATCTTTATTTGCAGATGATTTGGCTTGTTTGCACTTACTTTGGATGCTATGCAGGTTCTTCTCTCTGTTTGTGAACAGTTTGCCCAAACTCCTGGTTTTTCTTTTGCTCCTTTGAAGTCTGTAATTCTCACAAGAATTCCCATTCCTGCTAATTTGCCTTTGCTTCTTCATGTTCAAACCTGCCTGTCAAGCCTTCATTTCATTATTTGGGTTGCTTTTTCGGAGATACTGGATTTGATATTTCACTGAGGTTCTCATTCTCTGGTTGTGGTTCATCATTTGTTTCTGTTTGACCTATGCTTGAATTTGGTTTATATGTTATTCTTCCCTCTGTTGCTGTTTGCAAACCAGTTCGGACTTTTATTCACTAAAGTTTGTGTAGATTTCTTCGCCTTTTATGTTCCACTTCTATTGCTGGGGTTGTGCTGTTTTTTAAGTTTCCTGACCTTCAGTTTTGGTTTCAATATCTGCAGTTTGCAGATGTTTCAGCGTTGGTTGGACGATGATGCCCTGATATGGCTCACTCTATGTTGTCATTTTTTCATCTTCACCAAGGAAACCATTTTCGTTGTTCACCTGTTCCTTTCAACAATCACTTCCTCTTCCCGGCTGCAAATGTTGTAGTTCCCAACCTTCTGATGTTATTGCAAATTCACCAATTAGCCTCATCTGCCTATGGTTCTATAGCTGCTAGCTTTGCTCTCCTTGCATCTGCCCACCCTCATGCACTGGCAATTGCTCCTCATACTTCCCTATTTCATCAATCTTGAGTCTTCTGCAGTCTTGTCTGGGAGTTTGTTTTATCACCCCCGCAAGCAGTGTTGTCGCTGTGGCTCTGCCACTCTCTCTAGATCTCATGTTTCAGAATGTTTGCGTCTTGATCTATTGTTACCTCCTGTTTCTGCTCCTGTTCTACAGCTTCTGCTTGATGTTGCAATTGATGACCTTTGTCCACTTCGCATTGTCAACCCAGCGAATCTTGCACTGTGGTATTGTCTTACAGTATTAGTGGGGTCAGAATACATAATTGATCAGGTTTGATCTATCTATCAAATGCAAAAATTGGTCTATAGCAGTAAGAACAGATAACCACAACAGAACAATGCAACTCGGATTAAGAGAAAGGTTAACAGGTGTCATTCGGCAGCTTTCGCAATTCTTCGTCATCGCCTTTCTCAACTCACGTACGCCCTTCCACATACTGAGCTACAAGCGGACCCAATTTCGCAGACATAAACATAGAGAATGTGACTTTCGGCGCGGCGACCAACAACTTTGGTCCCATTCCCTTGTACACCGCTCGATACCCTTCGTTCCGAATGAGCGTCCTCAAAACATGCGTTCCCTTCACGGGCTGTTCCACCGGTGCAGCCTGCGCGCGCACCTTGATGACGTCGAAGGGTCCACCGACAATGATGGAAGCTATTGCGCCGACGACCGCGGACGCGAAAATCTCGAACGTATTTGCGTGCGAGGGATCCTCAAGTTGAAACACGAGGTCTTTTGTTGCAGCCGCGGCACCGAAGAGCGCGAAGCAGCCTGTGGTGTTACGGATAGCGGTCCAAGAGGCTCCTCGATACAGAGCGAAGAGGTTGGAAGATCGCGACGGGGGTTCGGTCCACGTTGAAAAGAAATGAGATGGCAGCGATGATCCGACAGGCGTTCTTGGAGTTGATGAGACGAAGAGGTGTTGCGATGAGGAGATTGTTGAGAAGCGGGTATGTGGGGTTGTCGAACTTGGTGTGGATGAGACAGCATGGTTGGCGAGTGGTGAAGGTGATAAGTTTGGCATTGATACTGTGGAAATCGGAGCAGGAGCGGATGTTGTTGGGGAAGGCGTTTTGACACCAAGCTGCCGCTTTACTTTTAACGCATCCAGAGGAAGGAACATCACTTCTCCGGCTCCAATGATCGCACCGCTAGCGGCACGCAGAACAGTTTTGTAATGACGCTCTCCAAATATCTCCGCAAACCATCCACCATACTGCTTTTTGAGATGCGAAGTAACCACTGAACCCAGTGCATCAGGATTTGAGCGGGTACAAAAATAACTCGTGGTCTTACATGGATGGCCCCCGAACTGGTATGTCCTTTGAGAAACTTTGTAGACAACCGCCCATGGGAATCCCGGAAATAATGATGCGTAAGCCCTGATTGCCCACGCTTTCGAATCCGATCGCTTAGTGTATGCATCGCGGAACATAACTCCAAGTAAACTGTCCACTCCTTGTGAGAATGGCTTCGATGGCTCAAATATGCTTCCTCTATGGTTGATTAATCTATCGTTGAAAAGTTTGTTCAGCCGGAATTTTCGAGGATCACTGGGTCTTTCGGGGTTGACAGAGCTCCAGCACACACGCACCTCTTTCCAATGGTGTCGATTGGATGGAAAATAACCAGCTCCAGGAAACCTGAGATACTGGAGCCGATCATTTGTGGGATGTATGGCACATCCCTCCCGCCTCTGGAAGATAGTGCCGGCGACATTTCTTTTGTGTAGATTGATTCCAGCTGACTTCTGAGACTATCAATGCTGCGCGCACGAATGGCAGCTGGTGAAGTTGTGATCCCAGTTGTCAATCCGCGAAACTTTCCGACCGCCAGAACCAAACAGAGTAAGCCACACCTTTGAAGTTTTGCACACAGCAACAATAGAAAAAGCTGCTATCAAAAGGTATAGTGACGGAAGGAAAGTACTTCTGTGTTCAAATGGAATGTTCTTGTTGAACAAATTTGAGGAGACATTTTTAATGTAAATAGAATAATGCCCATTTGCACTATGAAAACTAATATCTAGTGTGGCATTGATAAGTAACGCAGATGACGGCATCCGAGGTTTGAAAAGTAAGAAGCCAACATTCTCTTTTAGAGAACAAGGCAATTTTTTTCTGATGGCTTGTATCTAGTGTGCTTTCGCTTACCTATCGTTGGATCTCATCTTGGTTTCGGTTTTCTTAGCCGAAAGCATGTTTCCTCCACCTCTTCCAGCTGCGGATATCGATTTCGCGGGAGTCCGGCAACGAACAACCTTATCCTAAACCTAATCATCCGCGCAAGATGGCACACCTCGCTTGTCGACAGCAGCTGCAGCAAAGAAGCCGAGCCACAAGGATCGAACAAATTGCATTCCCTTTTGGCTCTGTTTTTTTTCGTACAAGTTCATCTCTCACCGACTTTTTGGGTTGATTTACCTGATTCAATACTTTATCTGTACTTTACGACTACGAGCGGGTCTCGAGATCCATTCTTCCCTGGTCGTTCCACATGGTCGGCCTAATCCAGTAGATCGCTGCAGCCCTTACATTAACATTTCTGCATAAGGACGTTGATGGAGATCAGGTGGGTGTTGGATCATCCTTCATAGTATCCATTCTGATGTTGATCATGAAAGGGATAATTCGGACAAGACGACAGTCAGGTACCATTTTGTGCTTGAGGTTTAGTGGTAACAGTAGAGCTCATAAGCTCGCCTTCAATCGCATCACAATAGAACTCCTTCTTTGCTCTCATTGGTCTACTCGCGTGCCTGTACCTAACCGCGGTCGGATATCGACTTTTTGTGCACAACTTCCCGATAATCGAAATCGTATTTGTCTTCTTCCCCTACGCAATCCGCAAATTCTGGCCTAAATGTCAGCAGGATTGCGAACCACAGAACAAGACGGCGAAATACATACAGTTTATGGATATTGCGACTGCCGTGACAAAGATGTTCTATGTGTGGACAAAGGTACATATACAAGACAAATGAAAGTTGGAGCCCTCTGATCCTTGAATATTTCACTTCTTCTTGAACTTGCTCTCTTCAGCATTTCATCGTAAGCTGATCTAATTGGTCTTATCACCGAATTTACTGATGTCCATTTGATAGGGGTATGTTTAATTTGTTTTGACATACCTCGGTTCTGACCGGTGTTGCTCCTCCTTGAGTTTCTTAATCAACTATAAGTGGATGCTCTCTAATTTCCGGAAAGTATCTAAAATCGATTGCAGATGTTGTAAACATGAACAGGACGACTCCAGTTCAGATTTATCACCATCGGCTTATCCTTTTGCTCGGCGGGTTGTAATCTCATGAAGTCTCTTTTTTCGTAAAATTCGCAGATATGAAATCAACGGTCGAAGGACTAGAAGAGAAACTGGGTGTCGGGTATGAGCTACCGCCAAATTCAGGGAAGATATTTCGAAACTGAAAGGTGGGCGGACCTGCGGAATTTTTCTTGACGTATCGCCTAAACTGCATTTTGAAGCGCTTTTTGGAAGGGACCTAAGCGACATTTGGAATCGTCAGCTTTGTCCAACTTTCTCCACGTTCACCTTTGGGAATGATGCAAGTGCATTCAACTTGGATTCACTTGCGTTCTTGGACAACGAACCGCCCAGTTTGACTCGCAATGATGACGAAAACAATTTTGGCCGTTTCGATGACAACCCGTTTGACACCAGAAATCCTGCATTTGATGACGGAGATGATGATGATGATGATGATGATGATGATGATGATGATGATGATGATGATGATGATGATGATGATGATGATGATGATGATGATGATGATGATGATGATGATGATGATGATGATGATGATGATGATGATGATGATGATGATGATGATGATGATGATGATGATGATGATGATGATGATGATGATGATGATGATGATGATGATGATGATGATGATGATGATGATGATGATGATGATGATGATGATGATGATGATGATGATGATGATGATGATGATGATGATGATGATGATGATGATGATGATGATGATGATGATGATGATGATGATGATGATGATGATGATGATGATGATGATGATGATGATGATGGCGACGACGGTTTTGATATTCAACTTGAAGCCCGTGGTATTGCCTCAGAAACAGGCCCGCCAGATATAGGAACAATCATGAACTCCATGAAAGATGTCGACGATGAACAAGGTGGCGATGATGTTGATCATGATGCAGAGATCAACTTCCAGTACTTTGACGAAACAATGGTACGAAATTGGGCAGGCTTGGTTGCACTTCAGACCAAAGCGAGTTCGAGGCATGTTGAGCAACCATTTTCTTGTTTCTAGCTTTTTTGACTTTTTTAAGAAGGTAGGCTGAAACGGGTACCACGGTGACGAAATCGAAGCGTGCTAGAAAGTCGAAAAAAGAGAGACCAGAGATCGATTTTCTGTCCGACAAGCCATTTGATCTGAAAGAGCTTTTTGCTACCAGTAAATCGATAGATATGCCAAAACCAAAGGGGCTAATAAAGCCGTTGCTGTTGCCCGATTGCACCGAAGTACCAGTCGAAGATGCTCAAAGACATCTCGACATCATTTTGTTTCATTTGCTTGCTTCATTTGGCAAACGAGAAGGGACTGACTATTGTTAATGAGGAGAAAGAGTGTGCAAGAAATGCTGGGACGTCTACTGAGTGGGATACTGGCGGTGGCAATAGTGTGAGATGGACTGGGAGGGAGCTTATTGTTCGTAGAGATGGCTCCGATGAAGCTATGGAGGAAGACTGAACTTGGCTGCAGCAGGATGCTAGCTATGTTTCGTATTGAATATTTTTGCCTTAACAAAAAGAGCATTCAGCTGTTGTTGCGCTTTGGACGTGAACAAAACGCGATGTTTTGCCAATTTGGATCATATATACTTGTTTTCACAGCATCATTAGTGAGCGCATTCCACCTCTCAATTAATCCGAGAGGCTATCCCGAAGGTGGAGAGGTCCCGCTTTATGTGAACAAAAACTATTCTCGGACAAAACCCAATTGATCGGTATCTGGCGTGATCGGCGTTTCACTCCGTTCTTTATCGAATTGTCGGTCCGTACGCTTATGATGAGCTCCCGTTCGTACGTCATCCAAGACCTCCAGAGCACAAACTGTAGAACATTCATTATTATGTTTTTGTTTACTTATCGTTTATTGTTCCAACTTTGAATCATGGAAGGTTGGAGGGTTGTTTCACCCGCACTTGTTTAAGTACGAGTTTTTCCCTATCAATAAACTCCTTGGTACTCTGCATTGGGTCACTGTCTGCAGTATCGTTGAAACGATCTCGAGCGCATTATAAAGAGCTTACCCACGAACAGGAACGCATAGCCTGTATTCTAACAAGGTAAGTCTCTCGGATAGCTGAATCGTTGGGAGCCGTACGTGCGATCGCAGAGTGCGGATGTGCATTGGTACTCCATCATCAATTCGCTTTGTGATCCTGCTGTTTCGTGTTCATTATCACGCTGCGATTGGTGAATCTGGACATTGGGGTGTACAATGAAGAGGATCTGAAGGTTTGTGGAAGATAGCTCTTTGAGAACGAGTCTGATGTTTCGTGGGTTATTGAAGGATGAAAAGGAAGATACGGCCGGGTGTGGAAACTACTGCGCCGCTCATTGCCATGGTTGTCCCTGACTTTCCCACCTGCGACATTGCCGATGCTCTGCAGAAACTGGGCATCCCGTCGTTCATCTCGACTGTCGAGCTGAAGACGTCGCGAGAGACCTTGGATGCTGCGCGCAGGGTTCTTGGCCGTGCTCACACTGCCCGTTTCGTTGCCGCTTCGGACACCGCTACCCCGACATTCGTATCAACGGAAGGACCGTCTCCTTCGCCTCATGTCGATTTTGCTCCGGAAGGATCCATTCTGGTCTTGCAGGTACCGAGGGTTCAGCCCAACGCTGTTTTTGGCGGGCTGATGGCAGCACGAGCACGTGTTCGGGGAGTACGAGGTGTTGTGATCGAGGGACGATGCAGAGATCTGGACGAGCTTGACGAGATCGGCGCTGAGGACCCGCCATTGCCGGTATTTGCTTCTGCGACGTCGGTGCACGGAGCGGGGGGCTTCGTTCGGCTTGCGGAAGTTGGTCAGCCTGTTACTTTGGCGCAGGAGACGCATTTTCCCGTGGTCATAAACGAGGGAGACTGGATCGTTGCGGACAGGGACGGAGTCGTGAGAGTTCCTGCAAACAAGGTGGAAGAAGTGGTTGCGCTTTGTCAAAAGTCGATTGCAGCAGATGGAATGTGTATGGTGGACATCAGGGCTGGAGTATCAATCGCAGCTGCGTTTAAGGCTCATCGGGGCAATTAAAGTTCAACCAAAGAATCACAGCATAGTGGTATTACATAGATGAATCACTGGACTATACATAAAAGAATGAGACACACTCAGCACCCATGAGAAGCTGCTGTAGCACTGACGATCTCGCCAGGTCTTCTAGTGACCGGAAGAAAGCATGCGTATCCGATGCCCAAACCGAGGATCACTGAGACGACGACCACTAAGTCGAAGCTCATTGCCGCCAACATGAGGAGATAAGAGCCGCCTACTTCCAACAGCCTGAGTGCGAACTTGGCGAGGGAGCGTTTCCAGACGTCAGGTGACGTCGCTGGTGACCACCACTTTTCGGTAAGAGAGTCCTTTGGTCGAGAAGCACCAATTTTAGCCGGAACGCGCGGGCGGAGATAGCCGAGAGCTTCGACGATTATGCCCATGCCTGCCATCGTGAAGAAGACCAGGAAGTAGTCGAATCGTGAGGTTGGGACCCAGTCCTTGAACAAGATAGAGGGGCTTGCGTTCAGGGTGAAGAACATTGCCATCGACGACGAGTCCGAGGACGAGCCATGGTTGTGGTTGTGAGACATGGCGAAAAGTCCGGGGGGTGGCGTGGTAGGAGGCAAATTTCGCGCATTACCAGAGTGGATGCTGCCACTGGAAATACTCAAGACTTTTATGTTTGAACGGGTGACGTGAGGAAATAGAGAGCTGTTAACTAACAGTAATCTAAGCTAGTTGTTTGTTTTGGAACGCATACACGGAAAATTGTATTTCTTGTGCACACATTCCAAAGCCAAATACTGCGCCAGAGCAATCACGCATCCTTTTTATGGCAGAGAAAAAAGCGCTTTCGATTTCAATGAGACAGCTTCCTTGATCCATCACCGTGTGTCGCCTCCTGTCATTGCCTAGTTCAGATGGGCCAGGAACCATCCATACACGTCGTTTTGTTCTGCGTCAAAGGTTCATATTCTCCAGATGTGCGAATCCAATACATATACCCAGCAACTGGAAAAAGGTAATCATTTGATCAATGCTTGTTGGCTAAACTGAAGGAATTATGCATTCAAAGCACATTGCAAAACACACGGACTCGGTTGTACATATTGTTCCGGACACTCCTGCGTTATACGAGAAGCTGCTGCTCGCTGGGAAGATGATATTTCAGCCAATCGAGAGAGCCTTTCCCACGAAGTTCCCGACCAAGAAATAGAAGTGACCACCTTGCTTGTCCAATTTCCTGCGCTCCAAAGGCTAGCCACATGATACTCCCATGTGAATATGTCCGGAAGGATGACATATCCATTGATGGGATCATTGACATCCCCGATGAACGTTTCGACTTCTTTCTTTCTGTCAAGTATGTTGTGAACCAACGCCATCGGAGATTGAGAGATGGAATCGATATAAGCAAGATCATCCGTGTCGTCCTCGAGAAACACGCTGATTCAAAGTGTCTAACATGCGGATGTTCGTCCATTGCGTACCCTCCTACTGTTTAAACACTCATTGATTGAACAAGTTTCGTTGAGACTCAGTTTACGTTGACCAGATCACTTCCATACACATATCAGCTCGACTGGACTCGCCGATCTCCCGTGAATAAATGTGGGAAAAGCAGACTTGCTGGAAGCCATCATCGACAATATGGAGCTGGATCCGATGTATTATGCAAAATGCACGTTATATGTGTTGGTTACGGAGGATAGCGATATCGTCAAGATCATGACACAATCATGAGAACTCCCTATCGATCCAGCAAACTAACCCTAACATGTTTCGAAACATTGGTTCTATTATATTTTTATGATCGCGATTTTTCAGCACCCCCATGTGTCACTCGCACTACCACCGGCATGGAGCGACTCGAAGCAATGGAATCGAGCGCTGCGACTTCCGCAAATCTTTCTACAGGTTATCTGCGTGCTGCCGAACTGGTGCGCTCTAGCTGCTGTAACTCCAGGAACAAATACGGTCGCAATTCTCAGTATAAACATCAAGCAGCTTGCCTCAAGATATCTGCAAGCCGTCGACGCTCATAGCCTCTTCCTTATCAAAGCGACTGACGGCAAAGGGTTCCCCGTCAATATCAAAGGATTGATGAAGCTCAAGGATCCTATCATCGACTCCATTGCCGAATCCGATGCATCAGGGATGCACCAGGGATTTACCTCGAGCAAGAAGAATTCAATCTCTATTTGGACGGAAACTTTAAAAGCGTTGTCATGGGCTTGGCATTGAGAGTAAGCTCATTCCACTTCAAGGCTCCGCCGCCCGACGCCGAAGAGTGCGTGGTCTTCGATATTCTTATAGTAATCCCAAACGGTAACTCAAACAAATTGTCAATGGTGACGGAATCTGATCGTAATATGCTCTTTTCACCGTCCTCTATACGCATAGAAAACCTCTCAGGTTTGCTTGTCCCCGAGAATGGCAAATTTGGCTGATAGGAGTAGCTGGAGAATGGTTACTATGTAAACATCAAGAGGAATTTAGAGAGCCTCTGCAGTGCGTGACTTCCCGCCTTATTTCAGCGCTTTTGTAGATGAACACACCACCGAATTCAGGCTACTTTTTGGTAGGTGATGAACATTAGTTGGGAGTTGTCTCACATAAACTTTCAGACACACATTATTGACAACCGGACAATTTAGGTTGTTGAAATGAAATCAAACGACACGATGGAACTTGCTCTAGTTAAGATTGTGGAAACAGTTCACACTACTTCTATTCGCCTTTACACTTTGACTTCTTCGGAGTTATTGTGAGGGAATATCGGGAGTTTGGTGTGCCTTAAACGCTCCCTGAGTGGGTAAGAACAGCAATGCAAGAACTTCACAACGCAGGATTCGTGTTTGGTGATTTGCGTTGGGGAATGTTATGTGTTCTCAACGAGGAGAATGCCGACTCGTCGACTTTGACTGGAGAGTCTGGGATAATCACATACCCGTATTGTATGAACATGCAGCTGGTGCGAGCGGATGGAGCAAGTCATTGAGGATAAATTCAGAAAGAAAATATCTAGAAGCCTTTGACAAGCTTTGTAAAGCTTGACCATTGAATGTCGAATCACGTAACAAATGCACGGGCAGTAACCACGATTTTACTCTTCATTTGATATTCGGTCATCTGTGGAGACATGGTTCCAAATAAAGAAGGAGTTTCAGTCGAGCAAGATAAAGCAGAAGTGGTGCCGACCAATGGGGTTTTTGATTGAGCCTCCCTCAAATCCGCTTTCCCACGCTGAATTTAAGGGCTTTCCCAAGGTCGCCCAACCCCAGCGCGCGTCTCGCACCTCCTCAGACAACCATCGCAAATTCGGTGAGTTGATCCGCTTCTACGAAACTTATTGCGGATTCGCACTAACGCTCCATTCCTTTCGCGCAGCATCTCACCTTCCACGTCTCCCCACTGAAATTCCGCACCCTCAAACATGACGGACAATGCGACGAACATCCGTGTCGTGTGCCGGTTCCGCCCTCAGAACTCTCGTGAGATCAAAGAAGGTGGTGTGCCGATGGTCTCTTTCGATGACGACATGACTACTGTCCGCTTCGATGTTAGTTGCTCCTTGCGCCCTTTGCGCTTTGGAATTTTACGTCGGGGGCAAGCATGATAACAGATACATTTTTTTTCAGTCGAAAGAGTACCCTGGTAACTACACCTTCGACCGTATCTTCGAGTGGGGCTCCACCCAACAAGATGTCTTCGACTATGCAGCCTCCTCCATCATCGAAGGTATGAATGGCTCTCCCCGACGCAAGAGCGATCTTCGGCAGTCTCCAGTTTGAGGAGTCAGCTCATTTTTTGGGTTCCATCCTAATTTCATGCACATTGTTAGATGTTATGAGGGGATACAACGGTACAATTTTTGCTTATGGTCAAACTGGTAGTGGAAAGACCTTTACGATGATGGTAGCTCTCTTTTTGAAATTAGTTGAATACTTTTGTTAATTGTGTTGATTTGTCACAGGGTGATATGGAGAACGAAGAGTTGAAGGGTCTTACACCAAGACTGGTCGAGTCCATTTTCAGCACCATCTATGGAGCACCATCCCACCTCGAATTCACCGTTCGTGTCTCCTATATGGAAATTTACATGGAGAAAATTCGTGATTTGCTCAACCGTACGTTAATGAATTTCGGAAATGCAAGTGATTATAAGTATTCAATTTAATCTCCATTTCATTCCTACAGCCACGAACGATAACCTTCCAATCCACGAGGAGAAAAGCCGAGGTGTTTACGTGAAAGGATGTCTCGAGGTGTTCGTGGGTTCGGTTGAGGAGGTTTACGAAGCAATGCGCCGTGGTCAGGCCGCTCGTGTTGTCGCTTACACCAGTGAGTATTTTTAGTTTCGTTGTTGTCGTCGCAGCTGCTGATCGGATGACGTGATAGACATGAATGCCGAGTCCTCTCGTTCCCACTCCATTTTCGTCATACAAATTCACCAAAAGAACTTGATCGATGGATCTTCACGCACCGGAAAGCTGTATCTCGTCGATCTTGCGGGTTCCGAAAAGGTCGGAAAGACTGGTGCCACTGGTCAGACCCTTGAGGAGGCGAAGAAGATCAACAAGAGTTTGACTGCTCTCGGCATGGTCATTAACGCACTCACTGACGGAAAGGTGAGTTTGTTCTTTTACGTGCTATGCAAAACATACTGAGATCTGTATCACTTGTAGTCGTCCCACATCCCTTACCGAGACTCCAAGCTCACGCGTATCCTCCAAGAGTCTTTGGGAGGTAACTCCCGAACTACTCTCATCATCAACTGCTCCCCATCATCATTCAACGAAGCCGAAACTGTTTCCACTCTTCGTTTCGGTATGCGGTAAGTAATGAAGAGACGTATCTGTTCTTGGTAGTAATACCTCATGTAGTGCCAAGACCATCAAGAACAAGGCGAAGGTCAACGCCGAACTCAGTTCTGCAGAACTCAAGAACCTGCTCAAGAAGGCGAAGGCAGACATAGCCAGCATGCAGTCACACATCGCGTCCCTTCAGGACGAACTCGGTGTTTGGCGATCTGGTAACATGTTCTTTTTAATATTTTGTTGGTCTTACTCGACTTACCTTCCAATTTTTCAGGGGGTTCGGTTCCAAAGGACCAGTGGACGCCTCTCGTCGCTTTCGATAGCGACGGCTCTTCGACGCCTTTGCCATCCCTTCCTGACATTCCTCGCTCAATGACTCCCGCGCCTCCCGTCAGCGATGACGAGAGGGAAGAGTTTCTAAAGCGTGAGAACGAGCTCTCGGATCAGCTCCAGGAGAAGGATCAGGAGGTCAAAGCCCAAAAGGCTATCGTTGAAAGCATCAACGAGGAACTCTCTTTCTTGAAAGCCAAGGATGCCGAGACCGCCGCTGAGAACAAGAAGCTCGCTGCCCAGCTTGCGGAGATCAAGGTTTCGCTTGAGAAAGTCACCTTTGAGAACAAGGAGGCTTCTATCTCGCTTGACACCATGAAGGATGCGAACAGCGATGCTCAGAGGGAGATCGAGATGCTCAAGGCAGGCTTGCGAGAATTTTCAGATGTTTGGTGACTCTAATAATTGCCGATTGGTGAACAGGCACAAATTCAGGAGCTTCAAGCTCAGAACAAGCCTCCAGAAATCAGCGAGGAGGAGCGTGAGAAGAAGAAGCAGGAGAAGATGGCCCAGATGATGGCCGAATTCGTTCCTTCGGTATGTTTAATTTTCCTTAAAAGCAACCAACAATATTTGACTCAATCTTGCAGGAATTCACCACCGACAAGGAGAAGCAGATGCGCGACACGCTTTCCAAGCTTGCCTACCTCAAGGAGAACGCCCAGCCTCCGACCACCCCCGAGGAGATCGAGGCTCAGCACCGCGAGCTACTTGAGCTCCGTGGCCGCACTCTCCACGCTGAGACTGAGGTGGATGAGCTCACCAACCAGGTTGAGCGCCTTCGCTCTGACTTGGCTCTCACCACCAAGCGTCGTGAGGAGGTTGAGGGCAAGCTCGAGACTCTCGAGAAGGAGTACGAGGAGCTCTTGGACAAGACCATTGCCGAAGAGGAGCAGAACGCTAGCGTTGACATCGTGTCGGCTATCCAGGATCTCAAGGTTTGTATCTGTGTATCGCTTTTCGTTGATGGTTGGCTCACATGGATTCATTTTAGACCAAACTCGAGAATCAGTATGCCACCAAAAAAGAGATGTATGAGAAGGAGATCGAGGACTCGAAGACCAAGCTTCATTCTCGCGATGGGGAGGCTACCAAGCTCCAGGCGTAAGTTTTGTTGCATTGATCGATTCCTGTTTGCTGAAAGGGCTGTCAGCGCCGTCACTGAGCTCACCCGCGCTAACGGCGAGCTCAAGGTACGACAATGTAGTTTTCGCTGAATTATTTCTCACAATTTGCATCATAGTCCTCATTGGAGACCCTTAAGCGCGCTGCTTCCGGTACCCCCGATCTTCTCAAGAAGGACGAGGAACTCGAGAAGATGCGCAAGACCATGGCCCAGCAGCTCGGCGAGTTCGACACCATGAAGAAGAAGCTCATGCGCGACCTCCAGAACCGTTGCGAGAAGGTGGTCGAGCTCGAGATCTCGTTGGACGAGACCCGCGAGCAGTACAACAGCATCCTCCGCAACAGCAACTCGCGTGCACAGCAGCAGAAGATGGCGTTCCTCGAGCGCAACCTGGAGCAGCTCACGAACGTGCAGAAGCAGCTCGTTGAGCAGAACTCGACGCTGAAGAAGGAGCTTGCTGTTGCGGAGAGGAAGTTGGTGGCTCGCAGCGAGCGCATTGGAACTCTCGAGAGCTTGTTGCAGGACGCGCAGAGCAAGTTGGAGCTCCAGAACACCAAGTGAGATTTTGAGCCATTCATTTAATAATCAAACAATTATTTACGTTTAATCGTAGGTTCGAGGCTCAGCTTGCTGCTATGAGGGAGAAGCTTCAGGAAGCTCGATGTAAGCTTCAATTATTTCAACGGTAGTTCATTTGTGTAACTTACCATTTCTTTTCAGCCCACGCAGCTCCTGGTGGCGGCTCGGCCTGGTTCTACTCGAGCAGGATCGCGAAGCCCCTTCGCGGAGGCGGAGGCGCTGCCGCCGTTGCCGGGGAGGATGACGCCGACAGCCCCCTTGACTTGAGTAAGTGCATAGTCCGTTTGCAATGTTCTTCAGTTCCTAATTGATGATTTTAAGGCGAGTCCCTTTCTAATGGTGCTGCTAAGCGATCGTCTTGGTACATCAGCCTCCTTAAGAAATAAGGCGCTAGAAAAATTCACATTGCATTGGGTCTGGGATATACATGAGCATGGTGGTTTTGGCTAAAAAGTACAGTACTTTCTTTTCTCCTTTTGACGGTTTTGGGTCTTTATCTTCTGCCCGTATTAACCCCCCTTAATGCATACAAATCCTTTTATCCTCTCTGTTAGCAAACAGCCGTTACACTGATTTCGTTTCCTTATTTCTTTTTGCTCCTGGCTCATGGTGTACCTCAATTGTTTTTTGGTTAACGTTCAACGGGAGAGTGTTGTCATATTTCTTTCCTTTCATTTTGTGTGTCACCAACCAATATGAAGTGAGTCTGTTTCGATGTGATTCGACAATTGTCAAGTGAACATCCCAAACACGCACATTCGGAAAGACAGCTATTGCAGTATTGACCATTTGTGCACGGTTAATTATGAACAAGCCAAAGTATCGTACAAGAAATCTTAACAAACATTGAAGTCTCGTCGCAAAACACACATCACCAATTTGCTGCATTCCGAGCATTGTTACGTTACAATCACGCGGGTGCATCGTTAGTTTCTTTGTTGTCAAAAGGACGGTACGGAGGGCGGAAGAACGGTGGTCGGTAGTACGGTGGGAAAAAGGGAGGGAACGGGCGGTAGAAGTAGGGCGGTCGATAGTAAGGCGGGAAGAATGTATCAGCCTGGTTGTTGTTTCCATCGTCCGCAGCGGCTCCGTAAGCCTCTTCAGCATCCGCGGCGTCAGAAAACGGGACGAAGGGGCTCCCGCCGAAGAACCGACCACCGACGAAATGGCCAGGGAAGAAGTAATCGGCGTTCACCGTCTTATCGTTCGTGTCTGCTGGAGTAGCGATGTCGGGGCTGGCTGCCACCATGGCTGTTACGTCGGATTCGGAGAATGTACGGCCAGGAAACCGGGGCGGGAAAGGAGGGCGGTAGAAGGGAGGATAAGAAGGTGGGAATGGGGGGCGGTAGAAAGGAGGTCGGTAAAACGGGGGACGCGGACGCCCGTATCCAGGAGGAACAAACTGATCACCTTGGTTTGGATCGTCGGCTACACTCTTCGGGGTGTCTGCAGCTTCTGTGGGAACCGGCTGAGATTGTAAAACATTTGTCAGCACCCATGATCACAGACAATGTGAGTCAAACCTCTGGTTCAGATTGTGCTGGGGACGGGTTGGCAGGGATGTCATCAGGAACAGGGCCGGCTACAACCACCGAAAGCGTCGCCCAGGAAGCTATCACGAGAAGGATCAGGAATCGAAAGCACTTCATTGTTGGAATGTTCTTGAGAGTGCGCTTTGTCCACGTTGGACGGAGTGTGAAGGAGCTATAAGAATGCCATGCGGCTCTGACGTCACAGAACTGGCTGTTCGACTGGGGAGACGTTTCAAGGTGTGTATATCCGATGGGCGAGAATCTTCATCGCGATGAAATTACAGCCAGGTCGTTCATGCAGCCAAGTCGTTCAACAAGTCCATTTGCAATGTACGAAAACATTTTCGCAATGACCGACAGTAAACTTGATGACGGGAAAATAAATGGTACTCGGACACAACTCTCACTCATCCTGGCATCCGCGTTTTTGGGACGTCCGGGAACTTGAACAGCTCTGCAGTGACCGTCTTTTTGTTCTGCTTCTTCCGCACAAAGTCCTCTCGAATCTAAACAGGACATGCATGATCAGAACGACGTTTCTGTTTCGCCGCTGCACTTTGTCACCTACCCTGTTATCGAGGACGTACTGAGGAGCTTTTGGTGGCAGGATTGAGTTCATAGCCGCCGTCGCTGTCGCTGAAATAGTCGATGCGGCCGCTGCCACGGTGGAAGCAACTGAATTTCCACCATCCCCGGCGGCCTTCCCACCTTGTTTCTCGCTTTTCGCATTATCATCCTCCTTTCTCGGCTCTTCTTGTTTCCCAAAGTTTAGCAGACTCCCAAAGAAACCTCTGATGGAGGAATTTTGGTTATCTGCTGCCGGCGCATTCTTGGTTTCAGGGGCGGCTGGGGTTGGGGCTGGAAGGGGAGCTGGTGTCGGGTGCTCCGTGGGTTTGCAGAAAGTTGGATCTTTTATGTGGCTAACACACTTCGAGACATGAGCGCATTGCGAGACTTCGAAGCAGCGGCAACGACCACAAAGAAGAAATCGCCGAATTCATTTGAGAGAACTGTGTATGTGAGTTTGGAGCATACGAAGCAGAGCGACTCTTTTGGGGCTGTCTTGTGCGAGTAATGGTTCTAGCAGGTTGTCTTGTCAAGGGCAGCCAAGAATTTGTGGGGATGAACGGGCATGTCGGACGGGGAATGTGGACGGACCCAAAAATGAGCGAACAAAACTCTCATAACACAAGTCGCAGCTTTGCAAAACAATATCGAGGTAAATGGTCATGTAACGATTGTGCCAAACTCTGAAAACGTCTAAACGTTTCAGAGTTTTGTGGAGGATTTGGAGTCCAAGTCAGAACGGGCACATAAGGTTGAGTAGCCGCACCATTTGTCGGAGTTTACGGATCGTCAGCCGATGGTGCATTGTTGCCTGTTGTCGTTGGTTTAGTGTGTGTCCACTTCCTCTCCTTGAACTGCTTCGCCACTTCATCAAAAAGTTGTCCGTGAACTAATGTATCTATAGAAAACAAAACCCAGTCATGGGACATGATTCAGCAATCAACCTCAAAATGCATCAAAACTCCCAAAAAATCAAAAACTTTAAAAGAAAACAAGCATCATACACACTTTCCTTCAGTTTTCAGCCCACTTCCACCCGCTTTCCTTGCATTCCTTCGTAACCTCCACCAAAAAATTCTCCACATTCACTTGGTAAATCGCCACTACGCCCCTCGAGTCCTTCTCGGGCGCCGGAACCTGCACCAAAACCCCGTTCTCGACTCTAAAGAACTTTGTCTCGTCCCTGATCGACTCCCGCTTCCAGATCCTCCTGAACAGGTCGATCCCCGCCAACACGTCCGCCTCCTCGTTCGGGAGGCAGTGATACTGAAGCTTGTCGACCAAGGGGACGAGGTTGGCCACAGGTATGTCGCGCGTGGTCGTGGGGTTTTTGACGCCGTTGAAGCGCGCGCCCACGATCGCCGTCGCGGCGCACTGGATCAGGGCGATCACGGACTTGTTGTTACCGTACTCGCCGCAGCCCCAGTTTCCGGTGTTGATGGTGACGGTCGGGTTTAGAGGCGGGCGGGCGCCCTGGGAGTAGTGTGGGTCTGCGACGCCGCGGGAGACGGCGCGTGCGGCAGCGAAACCGGTCAGAGCAGTGCGGAGGAGAGTTCGGAGCTGAATAAAAGGGAGTAGAAGTGAGACGGGTAAAATATTGCATTTGGTTGGTCCGGTTATTTACCTGGTGTTGGGTGTAGAAACCGCTGCGGAGCTCAGGGTTGGACTGCTTGTCAAGGGCTTCGATGGAGATAAAGTTGTTCCAGGAGTGCTGTTCGGGGGGCAGTTGCTGTGCGGCGACTTTGACGTCCTGTTCGTCCGCGTTGAGGAAGTTTGTGCCGTAGATGGATTTCTTCTTGCCGTCTCCACCTGGTACAGTTGTGCTGTAATTCAATTACATCAGGAATGATATAGAGGTTGTTCTGTTATTGATACATACTTCACTGCACCTAGTCGGTGTGCTCCAACCACCAAGATCGGTGTCGGCCTGTTCGCCGCATCGGTCGTAATGGGCCCAAACTGGTCGTGCGCGTAGTGATCATTCAAGTTCGGGACGCAGCTCAGTACGCCGTTGTCCGAGATGACCGACTCCCACTTATTGTTTCCCTGGTTTGGTTGGCCACGGTAGATTTTTGTGTCTGCGATATCCTTCAGAAGCTCACGGAGGGAGCACATGGATGGGTGTTCGAATGCACGGATTTCTTCTGAGGCAAGACCAAGACCGGCTTTGTGGAACCACGCAAACATGGTGCGGTCCGTGAAGTTCACCCCTGCAAGAAGAATAAGACTGTGGCACATTAACACTAACATTCACGCTTTGACGTACACCAAGGGACGTTCTGCTCGTCAGTGACCTGGTCGTACTGGTAGAACCCATGGAATATGACAGGGTTGATATCGACCATGGGCACCGCACGCGGGAGCGGGATACCTCTGAACCGCACGACGCCAATCTTGTCTGTTTCGCTGTATACCTGAGCCTGGCCATGCGAGATTTTCTTGTAGATGATTTTCTTGAGGTCACTCTCGAACGCAGGGGTGTAATTTTTGACGAGCAAGCGCGTGTTTGCGTAGAGAATGGAGAGGGTATTGCGCTCGACTTCGTCGATGACCTCGGAGTCGTCGAAAGGTTGGCGCCAAGCGACTTTGTTGTTCTCAGCCTCGGCGAAGACATCTTTCAGCTCGTCGAGGGAGGTGTATCGCGCGCCAGGGTTATCTCTGACGGGAGCGCCGAGCTGCTCAGCGGTAGTGCTGTCTGGTGCATCAGCGGCAGAGGCCTTTCGCAGGGCTTCCGAGGACGAGGACGTCCCTTTCGAGAGTTCGAGTTCCATTTTGGAGACAATTAGTTGAAGCCACAAAGTGGGAAATTTTAAGAAAATATGAGCAGTAGCGAGAATGGAATTCAGGTGGGAACACCGGGAGGGCAGAAGGAGCTGGTGGAAATTCTGAGAGAGAGAATGAGGACGGAAAAGGTACTATTCTGTAACACTACAGCTGTATTCCACTGTGATCCACACCAATTCTTGGCATCACGAATTCACAAACTCGTGTGTTGTTCCTCAGATCCAAACACGGATCAACGACGAAAAGTATCTGCGCGAGCATCCAGAAATTAAGGACATCCTAGACTACTTCATGCACCAGGTCCTGCTGAATCAGCCGGGAGTGCTGCAGCAGTTCGCGCACGGTGGGTATCTATTGGACTATGAATCTTTTACTGATCTCAATCTCCTCCTGACAGAGATTCTAGGCAATGCAGATCTGCGTGGGCAAGTGGAAGCGCACAAGCAACGGATGCAAGAAGTCAAGAATACTACTTTGGATCTTTGAAGTATTGATGTTAAATGTCCAGTGCTAGGGTATCTGGTAAACAACCGTGTATGCAGAAACACAAAATGGAATGGGTGTGTGTAATAAAACTACTCGCCAACCACTTTGGTGTCTGGGTTTTGAAAACTCACGTCGCCTCGGGAGATTCAGCTGAAGTTCGGGAAGGTCTTCTGATGCTCCCGAGCAAGCCTAATTCCTCGCCGCGCTACTTCACAGACCGCTGGTCCAGAAAGCACTCATCCCTGGGTCACGCAAGCAAAATTGGCCGCGTCCATCTTCTAAACCTCGTTCTCAAAAACAAAGATCCGAACAACCTACCATACATGTTGGAGTGGTGTGAACCCTCGCATTATAAGAGGCGGGACTTGGCTATGTGATCTTACATTATGGACACGTAGGTACGTTGGGAAAGATGGACATATTCATGTAGCATGTTGTAATACATTGCGGACACATAGAATTTAAGAGTCCGCATCACAGTGCACTGGACAAAGCCAGGGCAAACGGGCACGTCGACATACTGGAGAGGTGGTATTCTAGCAGTCGGGCTCGAATTGCGCTACACCGAAGAGGGGATGGATTACGCCAGTGGATGAGGGCCTGTAGATGTGTTGGACTGGTGGAAGTTCAATCGGTCTTGATTTGAAATACATGCACTCTCCTGCGCCAGTGAACGGAAACCTCGATGTGCGCGAATGGTGGAAATCGAGTGGGCCGGAGATAAAAATCAGCAGCTATGCAATCGATTGGGCAAGTTCGACTGGCCGGATAGAGGTGCTCGATTGGTGGAAGTCCAGTGGACTGGAGATGAATTGAAGCGAGAGCGCGATGGATAACCTTGGTATCAACGGCAGGATCGATGTGCTCGACCGGTGGAAATCAAGTGGATTGTAGTTGAAGTGGAGAACGACAGCCATCTACTATGCGTGTGCAAACGGGAGAGTCGACATCCTGGAGCGGTGGAGATCAAGTGGGCGGCTTGAGCAGGAATGGGAAGAGAATGCCATGAAAATGCTCGGAGCATGGTACCAGAATACGACCGAATAAACTGTGTACTCTAGAGTAGCTTGGCGATCCAAGCTTCTCACTCCAAGCGTTTGAATATTCCAGTAGCACCGTAAATAACGTACAAAGCACTGATTCAGCTTGTGCTGCAGTCCCAGTACATCCACCCCCCAAACTGTAGTCTTTCCCCTGTGAATCACTTCTTTTTTCCCCCGATTCCATCTCTACCATGGGTAACATACGTGCAAACAAATTTTTAGCGCGTTAAAATCCCGTTGATCATCACACATCCCTTACCGAAACCAAAATGCTCGTGCCGTCTCTCACCTTCTCGACTTCTTCGCAGAAAGACGCTCTCTCGTCTTTGCTCTCCGCATACAATATCGTTTCCGATGCCATCATTCAACCCGACTCGCAAGATGCTCTGTCTGCATTGCTCAACGCAAATCTCAACCTCACCAATTCATTAGTCGTACTACCCAACTTCTCATCTGATTCCACCTCCTCTGAAATCATCGACGTCCTTGATGCTGGCGCTGCAAAGGTTGTCATTCCCCTCTCCGTTCCGCAACTAGTCAACCCTTCCCAATTCGAAGGTGTTCCAGCAGATCGACTCGTCTTCGCTTACCTCGCCAAACCCATCGCATCCGAATCAGATACCGTAGCGTTCATTGACTCTGCGAAGGCCTACGCGTCGACCGTGTGGTTCCGCGCAACAAATGCATCCTGGCTCTCGACAGCTTCCAATCTCTCCAAACCCCTCGGCGACACCGGCGCCGTTCTCGTTCAGTTCGACACCTCCCCAGCCGTGGAACTCATCGCTGAGCTCGACGCCAGAAACATTTCCGTCGTTCTCGATAGCGTCAACATCGCTCTTTCGGGATCAACCGACACCTCCCTTGTGTTCTTCGCGGACGCCTTCACTGCGTGCTTGGAAACGGATCGTCCGGACGGATTGTATGCGACCGTGGTCGTGGATAAAGTCGGCGTTGCGCTGGGGCTGGTATACTCCTCTCGACAGAGTATCGCTGAGAGCATTAGGACTCAAGCCGGAGTGTACCAGTCTCGCACCCGTGGACTGTGGTACAAAGGCGCGACGTCGGGGGCGACGCAGAAACTTGTACAGATCCGCGCGGACTGCGACCGCGACTCGTTGCGCTTTGTCGTTGAGCAAAAGTCACCAGGTGATCATCCGTGTGATACGCTTGTGGGCAGCTGATCCCTTGAACCTGGAGTGGTGGTGTGCGAACATTGGCGGGAAGTCCGATTCTAATTCGTCACCACAGCAATGAAGTGTTCAAACACCATTTATTGATCTGACACTCGTCTGAACTCCTTTCCTCTTACTCTTCCATTTTACTTTTCAGGATTCTGCCATTTGAACACCCGCACCTGTTTCGGCTCCGATGCCGGCATCTCCGCCCTCGCCGAACTCCTCGCCGCACGCAAGTCGTCTGCTCCCGCGGGATCCTACACCAAACGGCTATTCGACGACCCATCCCTCCTCCGCGCCAAGATCATCGAGGAGGCCGAAGAGCTTTGCGACGCGAAGACGCAGGAGGAGGTCGCATGGGAAGCCGCTGATCTGATCTACTTTGCACTTGTGCGATGCGTCGTTTCCGGTGTAACGCTTGCGGATGTCGAGAAACAGTTGGAGAGAAGGAACAAAAAGGTGACGAGGCGTGCTGGGGACGCGAAACCCAAGTACGTCAATGGCGGTGCTTTTTCTGCCCCGCAGAAAAGCGTTGTGGTGCCTAAACCTTCCGACGTGGTGAAACCGATCACGAAAGTGCAGGACTTCAGTCTGACCACGTACAGGCTCAGCGAGGTGTCGCCCGAGCAGCGGAAGAAGCTCCTCCAGCGACCCATCATGAACACCTCCGAGATCATGAACCGGGTCTCTCCGATTCTGCAGAAAGTCCGCGCGGAGGGTGACGCCGCGGTGCTGGAGTTTACTTCCAAGTTCGACCAGGTCACTCTTCCAACACCGACCCTCCGCGCGCCCTTCGACCCGTCCCTAATGCGTCTCGAACCCGGAGTGCAGAAGGCTATCGACCTTGCGTACCACAACATCCACGCGTTCCATGCAGCCCAGCTGGATTCCGACGAGGTGCTTCGGGTCGAGACGATGCCCGGAGTGGTCTGCGAGCGATTCGTGAGACCGATTGAAAAGGTTGGGATATATGTCCCCGGCGGCACGGCGGTGCTGCCCTCGACGACGCTGATGCTGGGTGTGCCTGCGAAAGTGGCGGGATGCAAGGAGATTGTGGTCGCTACACCGCCGAGAAAGGACGGGTCTGTGTGTCCCGAGGTTTTGTATGTCGCGGATAAGATTGGTGCAAGTACCGTTGTGCTAGCGGGAGGTGCGCAAGCCGTTGCTGCGATGGCGTACGGGACGCAGACGGTACCCAAGGTTGACAAAATCTGCGGTCCAGGTAACCAGTACGTGACAGCGGCAAAGATGATGATCCAGGTACAACCCCCACGTTTGTACTCCTCATCCGCATGCTCATGAGTTACTGTTTTCTTAAGAACGACACTTCGGCCCTTGTCTCGATCGACATGCCCGCAGGTCCGTCCGAAGTCCTCGTCATCGCCGACCCTTCCGCGAACCCCGCCTACGTCGCCGCGGACCTCCTCTCGCAAGCTGAGCACGGCGTTGACTCCCAAGTCGTTCTCATCGCCGTCGGACTCTCGCAATCCCAGCTCTCCGCCATCGAGCAACAAGTCAAAGTCCAGGGCGAGGCGCTCCCACGCGCTGAGATCGCCCGCGCCGCGATCTCGAGCTCGTTCACAGTCGTTGTGGACACCGTCGCTGAAGCTATGGCGTTCTCGAACGAGTGGGCGCCCGAGCATTTGATTTTGCACCTTGGGGACGCCGAGGGTGTCGTAAAGGACGTGCAGAACGCCGGGAGCGTGTTTGTTGGCCCCTGGTCGCCCGAAAGGTAAACGATACACTCCGCCCTTCTCCAAATTTATTTATTGATTTCTATTTCAGTTGCGGAGACTATGCTTCGGGGACAAACCACACTTTGCCGACGTATGGGTTTGCGAGGATGTATTCTGGCGTAAACACGCACACGTTTGTGAAGCATGTGACGTCGCAGAGGTTGACAAGGG
Organism: Cladochytrium replicatum; assembly: GCA_025526935.1. Lineage (NCBI taxonomy): Eukaryota > Fungi > Chytridiomycota > Chytridiomycetes > Cladochytriales > Cladochytriaceae > Cladochytrium > Cladochytrium replicatum. The sequence continues at coordinate 215,004 of JAHLKD010000074.1, read as the reverse complement.
CAGGGTTGGATGGGTTGGGAGACACGGTTGCGACGCTTGCGGCTGTGGAGGGGCTTGATGCGCACAGGAATGCGGTTTTGGTCAGGTTGAAGGACATCAGAGCGTAGTGAGAAGGTGGTTGTGTTTTGAGATCAATGCTGTAGACAAATACAGTCATGTATTGTGCTTGAGGTCACGGGACTTTGACCAAGTGTTTGGTGTGTTTTTGGAGGGAAGCATCGTCAGGTTCGTGGAACGGTCCATTAGCTTTTATGTCAAGGAGTTTTGTGATTGTGCATATCCGAGACAGTTTATCAATTTTGTACAACCATTCTAGCAGTAAGGAATGTTGTTGAAACGATGATGAGTGCTACGAACTCCCAAATAAGCAATCCATCCGCAACCTTGTTTTCGACGCCCCATCATGATGTCCGCCTGTATTCGTAAACCCCTTTACGGAAACGTTTCAAGTGGTTATCGAATGCTTGACTGAGACGTTGAATCAAGAGGATCGCGAAGTCTACCTCGAAACTTTCGATAACCGATTCAACGTGATATCACAAACCAAACTTGGCAAATTCTGGTCAGATCGAGAACTCTCCCGAGGATGAACAAGTTGACACAGCCTGCAGCTCATTGAAAACGAACATAACCGCACAACGAAACTCACGACGATGAAGCTAATACCTTGGTGGGCATCGTTCCAAACTCAGGTCGCCTTCGCCAACAGCATCACTAATCCGTTCGCGATGAAATGCTATTTCGGAGGGTTCTCTAAAAATGACCCAGAAACAAGCTCTTCTTCCTAACTAACTGTGCGAGAAGTTGCTCATCTTCGCCTCATCAGTGCCTTTCAACTTGTTCTTGTGAACAAGACGCTGACCTTCAAAACGTCGGACGCTGCATTGAACCAAAGGACTCTGTGGTCATCCGCGAGCCAGACTGCGGCTCAAATTTGCAGCTGAATCAGAACAAATACCAGTTTGCCATCACTTTGAGATCACGATCCGCAGATGTAGAGCTTCGAACAAGTGGCGTAGAAGAAGTGGCAAACATTCATTCAGCAGCTCAAAACATGTTTTTGCTCATGTCAACATGATCGCTCACGGCGAAGGCCTCAAAGATTACTGTATCATGCGGTTTATCGGGAGTCGGAGAAGCGGTTTTTCATTACTGACCAGTCCAGCTCGGAAATCAATCATGACGTAACGTTTCGAATAACGAGTTTGCAGTAACGTTTAGGGGAATGATGGGAAGACGATCGGATCACGCCTTTTGGGGATGAAGAATTGACGGCGTTCACCTCATTGAGCGAACGGAAATTTGTCAAGGTTTGCTCGATGGCCGCTGATTTGGGACAGAATCCTCCCACTGCGACTGTACCTCGTATAAACATGGTCCCATCCAGCCTTTCCCAGCTCGCGCCATCTATCGCTTGTTCACTGTATTTCAACTCCAGGCCGCTCGATTTCCACCATTTCAAGACGTCCGTGTGTCCAGCACAGCAAGCGGAATCCAACGCTCTGTCGCTGTATCGCAACTCGAGCCCGCATGTTTTCCACCACTCGAGCACATCGACGTACCCGTTATCACTGGCCTTGTGGATCGCCTTCGTTGAGTATTCGAGATTCTTTGGGTCTGCGGTTTCGAGGAGGAGGTTTAAGAGGTGCCTAGTATCCTATAAAGTCAAAATTGTATGCGGAAACTGATTTTCTGGGAATGTAAAGAAATTGTCGTACAGTTGTCACTTGACATACTAGCACAAGGATGGAGTCATGACATATGTTCTTTGGCAGAGTAATTTGCGACCAACCTTCAATACGACAGTCATAAATTGGCTCGTGCTGTTGCGGGTGCAGATGTGCAGATGAGTCATACCTGCATCATCATCATCATCATTATCATCATCATCGCCATTGGATAACCATATCAGATCTTCCAGCACTGTGAGATCACCGACGAGTGACCCGACTTCTTCAAGCGTAGCTTTCTTCCGCCCATGCACTTTTTTATTCTGCATACTCCATGACCTCATCATTACGGCTGGCGCAGCATTTGTGGCTGTGGCTTGGTCGAAAGTTTAAATCGAATTTGTGTGGGTAAACGGCACGCTCTAATCAGTGCAGCATCATGGGCATTCTGGGGGCAATCATTTCGAGGGCGTTCAGAGCGAAGAGCTCGCCAAATCGCGCTGGACCTACGACACAAGAGCCCGCTACAAATGAGAACACCAACGCTGGTGGGGATCGATCATCTCACAATGCCGAAAAGGCAGAGGGCCCCTTCGGCATACTGCCCGGCGAGAAGAGCAGCGGGAACGAGAGCGCGCGGGAAGAGCCAGCTGGTGATCGCGGGGCCTCGGCCACCAACTTGCTTTCCCCAACGTGGCAGAGCCGACGCGGCTCGCATGACGATCTTGGGAAAACTGGGTCCGAGGACGATAAGAGTTCGAAAGTGGACGTCGTTGGCCCGTTGGATGGGTTCACTCACCACAAGCGTGAATCCCACCACGGTAAACATCGTGGCCGACGATCCATGGAGGGGTTCTCGTCTTCCGGTTCCGAAGATTTGGAGTCCGGAGCTGACTCGCGTACCGAGGGCGAATTCCATCAGCCGCACTCGAGTAGCTATGTGTCATCATTCTTTGAATTCCTTTATGCGGCAAGGTCCCCCTCACCTACACTATCTCGACCCCGAAAGATGAGAAGCGCGAGCGGGCTAACTGGGCTTTGGGGACTGGATTTGGGACTCGATCTCGGTCTCGATAGCATGAATTTGAGTGAGACCGAGGAAGAAGCCTTGCGACATCGCGCGAAATCGCATGGTCTGTTTGCAGAGTACTCGGTGGACGACATTAGGATGTATATGGGCAAAGTGGGTGTACTGGAACAACTCGAAAAACTCGGTTACAAGTAAGCCGTTATCTGTATTTCTTTCCATCAACTGAATTTCTTGGTAATCAGGGACTTGGAAATAGTTTTAGACACAACTGACCCGTTCGTCCATCGCATGACCGTCACAGATTACTCTCTCCTAAGTCCCGAAAAGGCTGAGAAGCTTCGACACGCCATTGCGCACCCTCAACACGGACGTCCTATCCACAACATTGTACACCTAAGCGAATCCATGTTTCTCATCGACATGTTTGTGCGCCGGCGCGATCAAATGGAGCACCACGAGATCAAAGGCTACCAAGATCTCGTCCGCTGGGCCGCCGAGCCAACTCCTACCGAACTCGACCGACGTGCACGGTCGATCTCCCCAGGACCACTATTGTGGTCACACCCACAGCCCGACGAGGAACAGCTCTCACCGGGCCAGCTTGCCCTCCACGACCGCCGGATCTCATCTACGGAAACTAAACCCGAGCAGCTGAGATCGGAGACGAAGAGAAAGTTCAGGTTGACGAGCGAGGACGCGCATTTAGTGCTAGATTATCTTGACCGCACGACGACGGGGTTGGGTTCGCCGGGCGGGAAGCTTGGGAAGACCGGCATCGCGGTGGACGTGCCGCTTCCGAAGCGGCTGACGGTGACGTGTGTGGAGTGGTTGTGCATGCAGAATCCGAAGGCGAGGTTTGAGAGACCGGCGGCGCCGGGGCAAAAGTTTCCGGGACTCGGTGTTGCGAACAAGTTTATCACGGGGCTGGTTCTGCTTGCAAAGAAGAAAGGTGAGATTGGAAATTAGCACCCCGGTTCTGACGGTGACTGATTTGCATGGATAGCTCGTGACGGCTTGTTGAACACACCTGAAAACTTCCATAATGCACTACTCAACTCGAGCAAAGGGTGGAAGTTTATCAACCCTGCGTTCCAGGGCTACGTCGAGGCCCTCGTTGGTGAGCATATTCAGATCCCTCAAACCACTTTACCTGGCTGAGGCTCTCTGGTGGTTAGATAATCTCCATGAAGATATAAAAAAGCATGGTGTTCCCGCCGTCTCCTTCGCTTTCCTTTTCGGTCTAGTCAAGGACCAGTTTGGTGTCACCGAAGTGTACGTACTATAACTCACTACTTTCCTGCTCATTGATCGCTCATCCCTTTCAATTCAGGTGGACTACCCAAGATCAACTCCTTCCGACTTCCAAGACCGCACAAACCTACTTTGACTCCCGAGCCTACAAACAGCTCGTCAAGTTATTCTTTCAAAAGTTCCGGTGGGCCGACGAAGTGCGGCCCGAGGACAGCAAGCGCGGTCGGTCTTCGACGGACGACGGGCGGGAGACTGGGACGGAGTCTGCATCCGAGAGTGAAGCAAAACTGGGTGTGCCGAGAGTGACGATCGATTGGGACGGGGCGCCAGAGTTGCTGAGTCGATCTATCGCTAATTTTGTGCCGAAGGATACAGGAGCCCAAAAGGAGTAGATTTGTTTGAGAGGGGCAGGTCGTTGGTCGAACTTTTACTATGTTCAATTTTGTATTTGCTACATCTGTTCCTGATATGATGATTAAATATCTATTGCTCTAAAAATTCTGAAGCGCTTGTTTACTGAGGAGAACTGCAGAGAGCCTTACAAGAGGCACATTACTAATATAATTAACATCGCAAATTTTACATTTTTTGAATATCATTTATCTATTTTGCACATAGGGAAGCACGCAGCATAAGGGAAAACGACAAAGAAAAATGGAGGAAGATATCCATAAAGCAGGACCAAAGAGGGAGTCTGCAGGAGAAATCTCTAATGGCAGACCCAATAGTGAAACCAAATCTGTCTTGTTTGACGAGCGATACACAGTGACCCGGTGTATCGTCTTTGAGGCGGCATCTGTTAAAAACTAGCATATCAGACTGTTTGCTACATGGGTTATCCTTTGGGTTGTCTTTTTCTCTTTGACCTGAGAGTTTTTTTGTCAATCCCTCTTCATTCTTATTTATGGACTTGTATTTCATGTATTTACTTCCATGCTTGGCAGGTTCTGTGTGGAGTGATGGCACAACCCCAGCAATAGGAGTGGAAGATGAAAGGCGAGAAATCGGCACAAACTTTGGTGAATAGACCTGGTTTGCAAACAGCAACAGAGGGAAGAATAACATATAAACCAAATTCAAGCATAGGTCGAATAAAAGACAAAAAAAAGACGAACCACAACCAGAGAATAAGAACCAAACATCCTTGAAAAAGGAAGCAAAGCAAAAGAAGCTGCACACGCTTTAGCAAGTTGATGGGAAACAGAGAAGAACCTGAATAGCATCCAAAGTGCAAAAAAGCCACGTTATCTGCAAATACAAATGAATTGTATCGTGGTTTGGCAGGATGAAAGAGTGTCAGGGGAGGAGCAAACAGTCAGAGGAGCCCAGGCATCAAGAAAAGTGATATAGAGAAGTGGACTTAGAACAGAACCTTGAAACGCCTCTAATCAATGCAAAGCATCTGAGAAACAATTTGCAACAACCACTCCTGGAAGGGCGAAAATCGAACAGAGATTTCAAAACAAACACAAAATAGCAGTGGTACTCCCTAGAAAGAAGCTCAGCCCAAAGGCGGCTTGAATATTCAAAACAAAATAAAATGCAGTGGCACTCCCCTAGAAAGGAGCTCGGCCCAAAGAATTGCACGATTGGTAGTGTCATAAGCAGCTTGAATATCTTCAAAACCAGCACCCCAAGGAACTTTGGCATTAGACGCACAGGAGATACATGCCTGAAGACCAAAAACACATTCCATTCCCGAGCGTCGTGACTAAATCCAGCCTGTCACTGCAAAGGTTGGCCAGTTCCAAGCGACCATCAAACGAGCAGATGAGGACCGTGAAAGGACAAAACAGGTCCTCAAACAGTCAGAACGACTGTTGAACATGACAAAAGATCTTGAAGAAAAAGCAATGAACGAGAGAAGGACCTGCATCACAGCAGAAGTGCGAGAGAAGGCTCTCATTGATGAATTGGGCAGGGCGGGTGCATTGATTCAGCACGGCGAGCACGAAGAGCTAGCAAGATTCAGGGAGATCACTGCTGCAATGGAAAGGGAGAAGCAGGCGGCTTCCCAGGAGATTTCACAATGGAAATCACGTGTGACTGCCCTGGAGGGAGAGCTTGCTGCTCTGAAACGACAGGCTGGTCATTCAGAAGCTGCAGCACCTGCGGCGCCAACATCAACAGGCGGCCCAATAAGCATATCGCTGGCTATCAAGGGGATTGGTAGAATTCCGAAGGTACATCAAACCAGTTCTCCAACCAGTTCCCTTGTATTGCTTAGCCTGCAGAGCACCGTTGTATGGCTATCCTTTTGGTGAAAGGAGAGGAGGTGCTGATGGCTTTTGTACCTCCAAAAATTAGCAGGTAAAATTGCCTCAAACTGCACCAAAGGAGAGGGAAAGCGCCTGAGACAGAAGGCGATTTCAATTCCGTAAAGATGGTTGCACTTGGTAAAGAAGGAGGGTTGTGTAGGCCAGCTTCAACCGTTCTTGATGTTCCTCCTCCTCCAACACAGTTGCCCATATGATGAACTGCATGGGATTGTTTTGGTACCAAATTTGGATATATTAAATTATTTAGACCATGTCACAAGGGGTTTTGGTGGACAGATTTGTAAATTGTTTGCTACCCACACCAATGCTGGGGACACACTGCAAAACTGGAAGTCATTGAAGCATCCCTGGACTTGATCCGTCCAAGAAGCGGAATGGTTTCCAACAAGGGTCGAGTTCCCAGCCCAAAACCAGGACCCTTCAGAAGAAGCAGTCAAGGACTGGTGAGTGGGAAGAAGGAAATGAACCATGAAGATGTAGTCATCTACTTCTACATCTGCTTCCATGTGTTGTTCAACATGCAAGTAGTCATCTGGGCTTTGGACCAGCTATACTCAAACGTTTGGGCAGTGTTACGTTCACTGCTCTACTCAGAAGATGTGGACTCAGACGACAAGGGAGATACAATTGTGAAACATGTGTAGAGAAGACCAATGTGTCACCATAGCATAGCAAAACAGCACCCTCTCCTTGCTGTTTCTAACCTTCAGAACCTTGTTCAACTCTATCAGAAAAGCTTTGCCTGCGGTCATGACAGCTTCAAAAGTTATCTCCATCACCCGAAACCATACTTCACGTAGGAAAAACTGTAAATAAAAAAGGAACCTTGTTCAACTCTATCAGAAAAGCTTTGCCTGTGGTCATGACAGGTTCAAAAGTTATCTCCATCACCCGAAACCATACTTCACGTAGGAAAACTGTACTGAAAAAAAGGCCACCTTTGAAATTTTCCCGAACAGTAATTATGGGAATCGTCGGCGCTAGGACTTGAACCTAGGCGGGGAAACCCCATGTGATTTCTAGTCACACTCCTTAACCACTCGGACACACCGACCTATATGCCCTCTCTCTATCTCTCTGTCTCTCTCTCTCTCTCTCTCTCTCTCTCTCTCTCTCTCTCTCTCTCTCTCTCTCTCTCTCTCTCTCTCTCTCTCTCTCTCTCTCTCTCTCTCTCTCTCTCTCTCTCTCTCTCTCTCTCTCTCTCTCTCCTCTCTCTCTCTCTCTCCTCTCTCTCTCTCTCTCTCTCTCTCTCTCTCTCTCTCTCTCTCTCTCTCTCTCTCTCTCTCTCTCTCTCTCTCTCTCTCTCACACACAAAAATCAATGCCGCCTCCCAGCGCTCCGCATGCGCAGCCGCCTGATGCGCCGCATGCCGCGCCGCCCGCCGCACCCCCCGCTGTGCCCCCTGATGGACTTTCTGGTGGCACCGTGATTTTGAGGCCCGTTCGCACCCCCGTGCCTCCTCTGTTGAAAATTCCGCTCCACAGCTTCCATTCTCCGCTCCTGCCTCTCCAATTCACTGGGCCGATGATGTGAATATGGGGGAGGATGAAAATGCCAAATCACGTGACTTCCTATCACGTGACCGACGCGCCAAAAGACCTGCTGAACATGAATTGCCCCGTGGTCGCTCCCGTTCTCGTTCCCGATCACATCTGCCGGGTGTCCGGGTTCTTGCTGCTGTGGCTGCTCCCTCGAGTGTTGCATCTCTGGCCGATCTCCGTGTCGTTCTCACTCAGATGCGATCTGTTTGTGCAACCTTTGATCCGTTGGCGATGCTGGATCCTATGCTTGCACATTTGCCGAGGGACACTCCTGCTGAATTTTTTAGTGTTTGTCGTGATATGGCCGAGGATCTGGTGGGTCGCTTTGGGAGACCGCTGCCTTCGCCTTCACCTCCAGTTGCCCCTGTCTCCCGCCATGATGATGTGGCTGCGCCTGTGTGCCTTCCCCCTAGACAACTGCATGGTAATCCTTCAATTCAGGACAATCTTGGGAACTCTGGTGCTCCTGGCCCTCGCCCCCCGTCTAGTCGACATGCCCCACGTGGACCTCGTGGTCCACGCACTTATGCCGCTGCTGCTGCCAATGCCCGTGCCCGTGTGCTTGAGAGTCTCCCCACACTGAGTGCTGAATCTCGTACAGAAGCTGTCAGGACTGCCCTTGCTGGTCGTGACCCCACTTCAAATGTCAGCCTTCGTGGCCCTCGGCCTGTCGTATTCTATCCTCCGACCTCTCCGCTGCTGGTCTCCCCACCTGCTGATCTTCAGGCCCGTGTGGATGATTTGACCACTGTGTACATCAAGGACATCATGAGACAGCGGCTCAGCTTTGTGCAGACCATGCTGAGGGCTCTCTTGGGATGAGGTGGTGCGTGGTATCCGCCACATCAGTTTCGTTGGTCGCAACATTGCTTCCTTTATCTGTATTCGCTCAACCGCAATTGCTCTCCGTGCGCACTTCTCCACCCAGGAAGCTTCCACTGACAAATCAAACCCTGACTTTCTTCGCCAAGCCTCTCCTCTGCCTTTGGAGCAGCGGGAGGCTGCGGTCAGGGAAGTTGTCCACAAGAGATATGCACATATCCTCAGTTCAGTTACTGATCCTGCTATTTTCCTGTATGTCCGTGGTCAGCTCCCCATGGATGCTCAGGAAACTGTGCTGGACAGTGCCCGCGGGATTGCGCGTCAGCCTCGCTCAACCCATCTTCGTCAATGATTAATGTTCGAGTTGGTACCTTCAATTGTCGCAATTTGAGCTTTGGAGTTCTTGATTCACTGTTTCGTTTTATGCGCGCAAATCACATTGTTTTTCTGCTCCTGACTGAAACACACCTTTTTCCTTTAACCCGCTGCCTTCTCCAGATTTGATTTTTGACACTCGTTTTTCTCCTGGGTCATCGGGTACACGACGGGCTGGTGTGGGAGTCTTGATCAATCGCAGTCTTTGTAGAGCTCCTGATTTCCGTCTCGTTTCTAGTTATGGTGGCACCTCTCTATGGTTTACATTTCGTGGGCTTTTGGTTGGAGGGTATTATTTGCCTCCGTGTGGTATTGCTCAGGACCCCTTCCTTGAAGAATTTATTGCTTCACTTCCTCATCATGTCCCGTCGTCTCCGTGCCCTGTTCTTTTGTTGGGCGATTTCAATGCCCGTTTTTTAGCTACTGGTGATCATTCTTCAAATCGTAGGGGTAGGTTGTTTGAGCAATTTATTTGTGCCGCTAGTTTCTCTTTAGTTAAGCACCCTTCCTGTCATAGCCCCACATTTTCTTCTCGCAATGGTGACTCCATTATCGATTTGTTGTTTGTCAATCCTCTGCTTCAATGTGATCCTATTTCTTACATAGTTCATAGTCGTCTAGCCGACGGCGAGTTTATGCCTTGGGCTTCTGACCATTTTCCGGTTACAGCTGTTTTTTCTTTTGCTCCTCCCAATGCCAGCGCTCCCTCTGCTGCACCCCCCTACAAGCGCTGGGCTGCTCATCTGTTCCGTGAACCTGCTGTCTTTCAAGCAATGGAGGATGTGGGACATTTGTTTTTTGATCCCACCCTTGCTGATGTCAATGCTGCACTCAGTCCAATTTTAGAAGCTCCCGCCTTTGCCCAAATGTCTGTGGATGTTGCACAGGGATGTATTGACTCTGCATTGGATATTATTTTGTCCTTTGTTACTTCGTGTGCTGCTTGTGTCATTGGACCCCCAGTTTAGTTCGCCGTCGCCCTGCCCTGCCATTGTTGCCGCCGCATTTAGTGGCCTTGCAACGGAGCTACTTACTTGCTCATAAGCACTATTTAGCTGTTTCTTCCTGTGATGATCCTGATCCTGGTTTAGTTGAGTATTGCCGCTTGGAGCGTGACCGGCTATCGCGTGAGCGTGTCAAAGCTTTTCGTACTTGGTCTCTTTCTCAGCGAGCTCGAGAGGCTTCTGGCGACAATATGTTTAGTTCTTCTCCTAGTTCTTTAACTGAGGTTAGCAAAGTTCTTTCCACCGCGCGTAGGTGTCATCAACGGCGCTCAGCTCAGGGTCTGCCACGAGTCAAATCGAGTCAAATATTTTGCTATATTTGACTTGTGACCATTTGTGGCTTCCTTTGATTTGACTTGCCAGTCAAATGCCAGACGCCCCATTTGACTCGCCAAATATTTGATATACTATTCTGTTGGACCACTCGTCAAATGCCTTACAAATATTTGATTTGCCCAAATATATTTGACAAATAGATATTTGCCTATTCGATTTGTCAAATATTTGCCAAATGATAACTATTTGCCAAGGATGCGTACTTCATCCTACTGTGGCAGTCATGTGACTGACTTTTTGAGGTCCGTACATCGCAAACTTATGAGTTGGTTTCCTGCTCAACCACACCCGCGCGCGACTGGCACCCCATACAAGGCTAATGGAAGTCATACACCGCTATTGGAATATCGAGTCTGACGAGCTGGTGCGGATGCGTACTTGATCCAACCATGGCAGTCACGTGACTGACTTTTTGAGGCCGTACATCTCGAAGTTGTGAGTTGATCTCCTACCCAACCCACACCCCCAGCTGGCACCCAATACATTTGTAACTTTAATGCTCCACGCAGGTTTCGAACCTGCAATCTCTTGAGTGAAGGCTGTCGCTGTAACCGACTGAACTACTAGAGCTATTTGTTACTACTCTCTCTTTCTCTCTCTCTCTCTCTCTCTCTCTCTCTCTCTCTCAAAAATCAATGCCACCTCCCAGCGCTCCGCCTGCGCAGCCGCCTGACGCCCGCCGCACCCCCCTCCAAAATTTTCATCGCTTCTGGCCGTGCTCGCTCCCGTGCTCCCTCTGTGTCCCACCCTCGCGCCCCTCAGGAAAATATTCCTGACTCTCAGCCCAGCAACTTTGATGGAGAAAATTTTCTGTGGGCAGATGAAGTGAATTCTCCTCCCGAATCACGTGACCACCGATCACGTGACCAAGCATCATCCACTTCAGAACCGGCTCGAATTAGAGGAAGATCCCCCGCAAGTGTCGTTGATGTTCACATGAATGATACAGTCGAAATGTCACTTACCATTGCTGATGCTGATCCCAAAGGGAAACGTCGAGCCTCAAAATCACCCCCGACTCGCCGACCTGCCTCTCGTGCTAGGGTCGAGAAGAATGCCTCTGCAGCTGATCATGCTACCTCTCCCTTGCCTACTCCTCGTGACCGATTCTTGGATGCTCTGCATATGCTGGCCCCTGCTCAAACTTCTGGATCTCATCCTTAGTGATGTCTGCTTTCACTCGTGCAATGCAATTTCTCCCAGTATTGGAACCAGAAACTCAGGCTGCCTTCTTTGCTGCATTGACTATTGCTGTAGTTCCGTTGGTTGAAACTATCAGCTGCCCTCCTGCTGCTGTCTCTGCCGTGCCTAAGGATCGGCGGGTTTTAGGGGCTTTCGGGTCGGGTCCGGGTCCATTGACTAAATGTACCAGACCCGAGTGCCGGGTTTTCATGGAAAATTTTCGGGTCGGATCCGGGTCGGGTATTGGGTCCAGTAGGAAAACCCTTCTCGGGTCAAAAGTCAGACCCGAGTAAAACCCGATGTGATAGAGAATCTAAAATGAAGCTATTGTTCTTTCTGTCCACGCGGACACTTTCCAAGAAGACGCAATATAAGTTTTGTATGTATCAAACAATTTTGCATCACAACGGACATCGAGGCATGTATTTTCTGTCCACCTGGACATTTTCTCAACTCATTGACGTACTTCAGTTATCTCTACCCAATACAACTAACCTCTCTATCAATGTTACTAGCAATAAGATTCTGTCCACCCGGACACTTTCTTAACTCATTGACGGTACTTGAGTGATCTCTATCAAGTACAACTAACATCTCTATCAATGTTACTAGCAATAAAATTCTGTCCACCCGGACACTTTCTCAACTCATTGACGGTACTTTCAGTGATCTCTATCAAGTACAGCTAACCTCTCTATCAATGTTACTAGCAATAAGATTCTGTCCACCCGGACACTTTCTTAACTCATTGACGGTACTTGAGTGATCTCTATCAAGTACAAATTAACATCTCTATCAATGTTACTAGCAATAAGATTCTGTCCACCCGGACACTTTCTCAACTCATTGACGTACTTCAGTTATCTCTACCCAGTACAACTAACCTCTATCAATGTTACTAGCAATACGATTCTGTCCACCCGGACACTTTCCAAGAAGTCACAACGGAAGTTCTGTAACAAACAATTTCTACCACGACAGACCTCGAGAGCTGTGCTTTCTGTGCACCTGGACATTAGAGTCGGTAACGTTCCAGCCACACCACAGCAAAAATGGACGCCGCCTTTGTTAAACCAAAGCGTAAGGCAGCGTCCGACGCAAGCCAAAGACTGGTGGACAGTCATCCGCTTGACACACGGAAGCGAAGTCTGCCAGCCCCCCAAATTTCAGAGGCGTCCAGCGAGGGGAACATCATGCAGGACAAACGCAGACGTGTATCAGGACACGGTGGCAACAACAGCGCTTGAGAGCCGAGCTCCACATCTTCTTCCAATGACTCCAGCGAGTTGGGCCCGGCTTCTCAGCATGCACCACAGCTTCCTGCCGACGTTAGTTTTGCTGACTCTTCAGTGCGACAGGAGCCTGCAGCTGGATCAGTTCAACCATCAATGCTTTCATCAGACGCAGATGTTGATAGCATGTCGGACTGTAGAGGTAGTCGAGGCGGCATAGCGAAGGATTACTATAAGGTTGATAATGGTCTGAGAACATGTTTGGTTGCGAAATGCAAGTGGAGCCAGAAGGTCAATAAGACGGGATCAACAAAAAACTTCCTCCGGCATCTGAAAAACCACCATGGAAGTATTGCCAGGTCGCTTGGACTGTTGGACATCGTCCCCAAGGGACAACAGACATTGAATTTTGGCTCGCAGGAGAAGGAGCAAAACTTTGTGTTCAATCCAGACGTAGCGTGGCGGTCGATTTTGGACTGGATTGCTGCAGACAATCAGGCTTTTACTGTTGTGGAGAACGAGTTCTTTGTCAGCATGCTGAAGACTTTTCAGCCAAACTATACACCAAAGACGGCAAAAGCAGTGAAGCAAAAGGAGATGGATCTTTACGATAGGCAGAAGGAGCTCATTAAAGGTCTGATTGTTGGTTCGCCTTCAAAAGTATCAATAACAGCTGACTGTTGGACATCGAAGAACCAGATTTCTTTTCTTGGAATTACTGCCCACTTCATCACGAAAGAATGGGAGCCGCAGGACTTGCTGCTGCAGATGATTCCGATGGTTGGAAAGCATGAAGGCGTCGCCATGGCTAGTCAGCTTGTCAAGTGTCTGGATGAATTTGGCATGCTATCGGGTGACGCTTATTGTGCATTACAACCGACAACGGTTCAAACAACTTTACCATGAGTGCTAAGCTGGAGACGCTCTTGGAAGATAGGGATATTGCGTGGTCTGCAGAAACTCAACACATGCGGTGTATGGCACACATTATCAATCTTGCAGCAAAGGATTTTATCGATACATTCGCGCCCGCAGGGGACACAGTCGCAAATGACGATAACTCCGGCGTTAATGTCATAAACCTTCTTCGACGGCTAGTCAGAGGAATCCGGTCTTCCCCAAAACGACGAAGCTCATTTATTGATTCGTGCCGATTTGTGAAACTGGTTCCTCTATTACCAATTATCGATGTGACAACTCGCTGGAATAGCACGTTCTATATGGTCAAACGAGCCTTACAGCTACGAGAGGCAATGGACAAAATATGCTGGATTGAAGATTCTTTGAAAGATTGGTCAATAAATCCAAAGCAATGGGAGGTCCTACAGAAGATCCGGGATGGTTTGAGTGTTTTCGAGGTTATATCAAAGGCAATCGAAGGGTCTAGATATCCAACACTTCCGCTTGTTATTCCATTTTACAACGATCTTATCGATCAACTGGAGGACCTAGAGGATGCAGAATTAGATGAAACTTTCACCAAAGCATTTCGAAATGCACTAGATAAGCTGAGAATATATTACTCAATCGCTAAGAGCCCGTGTTTAGCAGTTGCTACGGTACTCGATCCTCGTTTTAAGGATCAATATTATCGATTTTCAAAGGCTTGGGAGAAAGATGTAGGAAGGGATCAGGTCACCCTAGTGCGGAAAGTCTGGGAGGAATCGTATAAGTCACGGAAAATCAAGAACAGTGGTGCCGATGTTTTTGGAAACACGCCAGAACGTCGACACGATTCGAGCGGAGCTTCCAGTGATAGACAGAAAAAAACGGACGCTGAACGCTTGAGAGCCATTAGATCCGTTTTCATCTGGCAAGAAGAGATTCCTGAGGAAAAAGATGAGCTGGATCGCTATCTTGGCGATCAGGTACTCCGCGGTATTGATTCTGATGGGAAGCCAATCAATATTATGGACTGGTGGAAGACTGTTGGAAGTGTGAACTTTCCAGCCCTAAGCCAGATGGCAATGGACTATTTAGGAATACCAGCAACAAGCGCTCCAGTCGAACGAAAGTTTTCAGCCGGGGTTGATTTGGTACCTGCAACTCGCAACCGCCTTGCTCCAAGAACAATAAATGCGTTGATGTGCCGTCATGACTGGTTGCATCAATTGAGTGCTGAAGAACCGTTCAAAAATGATTCCCTAGATTCAAAAAGTGATGTTAGTGAGGATTTTGTAAAGGTGCATAATTTTGGCGAGGATTTTGATGTGGTATTAGAGTTGGAAGCAACTGATGATAACCCACTCTTTTAAATATAAATTGTTGTTTAGACTGTTCATCTGTTGAAGTACCGTCCAGGAGTTGAGAAAGCGACCGCCTGGACAGAATCCTATTACAAGTAGTATTTGTAGAGAGGTTGGTTGTACTTGATCGAGATCAGTGAAGTATCAGTGAAGTACCGTCAATGAGTTGAGAAAGTGTCCGGGTGGACAGAAATCTGGGAGACTGAGTGTCACTGTGTCTGTCTGGGTAGAATAGGATTCTGTCCCCCCGGACACTTTCTCAACTCATTGACGGTACTTCAGTAATTTCTATCAGGTACAGCTAACCTCTTTATTAATGTTACTAGCAATAAGATTCTGTCCACCCGGACACTTTCTCAACTCATTGACGGTACTTCAGTGATCTCTATCAAGTACAGCTAACCTCTCTATCAATTTTACTAGCAATAAGATTCTGTCCACCCGGACAGAATCCTCTCTATCAATGTTACTAGCCAGTTTCTTCCCTAGCTTATTATTATTTTCAGATCGGATAGAAAACTATAGTGTCCAGGGAAGTATTATAGCATACATTCCTGTAACATTCCGGCTAAGAACACCGGGCCAGTATCTTCCCACGACAAACAGTACAAACACCATGCCTCGAACTACAAAGAAGCGAGCGTTAAAACAATCCAGACCATCATCTGAAAGAGAATCAAGTGCAGAACCTGTGACTGCACCTGAAACATCTCTGGCATCGGGTTCTGAAGTGGAAGCAGAAGAAGTTGGCCTTGATGTCAAATCGACAGATGTCAAATCGACAGCTCCTTCAAAGAAACCGGCGCGACGTGGTACTAAAGGGGATGCTGACTATTTGCTCATCGACGGACTCTGTCCTGCTTCAGACATACGACTTTGGTATCGAAAATTCAAAGCGAGCGGCCACAGCTACGACTCGGAGGCCTTCATCAGCAACTGTCAAACAAATCGTGATGAATGCGGCCCAAGATTTGTTCTTCAAGGGTTGATCGACCGACTTAACTCTGACAGCAAGCTAGTTCGTCAAGCCCTGAACGAAATTCACGATGAATGCAGTGGACGAACGGAGTTCATAACAGCAGCAAACGCCTATCGTATGGAGTGCTTGAAAAGCTCTTCCTTTCAGAAGGAAACAACATTTCTGGACTTTTACAGGCGGCAGGGACACAAGTACGGCATTTACAGAGGAATGCCCGTCACTGCAAAGGTTGACGAGTTCCAAGCGACCATCAAACGAGCAGATGAGGACCGTGAAAGGACAAAACAGGTCCTCAAACAGTCAGAACGACTGTTGAACATGACAAAAGATCTTGAAGAGACTGCAATGAACGAGAGAAGGACCCGCATCGCAGCAGAAGTGCGAGAGAAGGCTCTCATTGATGAATTGGGCAGGGCGGGTGCATTGATTCAGCACGGCGAGCACGAAGAGCTAGCAAGATTCAGGGAGATCACCGCTGCAATGGAAAGGGAGAAGCAGGCAACTTCCCAGGAGATTTCACAATGGAAATCACGTGTGACCGCCCTGGAGGGAGAGCTTGCTGCTCTGAAACGACAGGCTGGTCATTCAGAAGCTGCAGCACCTGCGGCGCCAACATCAACAGGCGGCCTAATAAGCATATCGTCGGCTATCAAGGGGATTGGTAGAATTCCGAAGGTACATCGAACCAGTTCTCCAACGAGTTCCCTTGCATTGCTTAGCCTGCAGCAGCATCGTCGTACGGCTATCCTTTTGGTGAAAGAGGTCATCCAGGGTATCTGCTTCCAGATGCATAAGATCAATGAGGTTATTTATGACCTTAAATTGCCGTCTCTTCCACCAGCAATCAAGTACGTCAATGTAAACTACGAAGTCCTCTCCCGAAATGAGTTTTTACGGCCCATATTTGTTGAATCAGACGACCGCTCAAGCCGAATATCAACTTCAAGTAGCAGTTCTCAGAGCAGCCTTACTCTTCTTAGGGTGCACATTTTGCTCGGAAACTGGATACAGCACAATAATTCGCTAAGTACGTCTGCCACTATCTATCGCATGTTCAGGGCATTAGTGGATGCTTATCCTTCTGAGTGGCTAAGGTTCTGGACGGCATACATCGGGCATCTTTCGTCCATAACGCTCCCTGAGGTGGATTGGAAACCTTGGAAGACAGGTTTAGCCAAGGATTTCATGCTTTCAAATGACGACATTGATCGGTTCATCAGGACTGGGTTGGCGAAGGACGTAACCAGTGGTGGATGGGACTCTGACGATATGAACCAGATACAGAAGCTGATTTGGGCTGTTCCACCTATCAACTTGTGATTGCTCAGTGGAGTTTTGTTTCTTTTTACGATAGTGTTTCTAAAATACACACTGTCCACACAGACACAAAGTGTTCATGTAAATATCCGTGGTCTAACTCAAAATTCAATCAATCCTCTCCTGGGCAGCAAAAACCCGGCGGGTCAGGGTCGGGTACGGGTTTCAACCACTTCGGGTCCGGGTATTCCCTTTGTACCCGTCAGTGACCCGGCGGGTCCCCAGACAAACACGACCCGACCCAAAGGGTTTGGTGCGGGTCGCCACTGAAACCCGGACCCGACCCGGACCCGCCGAACCTTAGGTGAAGGGTTCTTAACTCTGCAGCCACCTACCTACAAGATACCATTTCGGCATTTAAATACGTGGAACCAAGATCAAGTGCTGATTCTTGACTATAGCCCAAGTCTTTCTTTGACCATCAAGTGGCGTCAGAGCCACTGCAGGATGCCTGCCTAATTTACTAACTACCGTTCGCACTTGATTGACGCAATCATATTCATTCTTGTTTCTTTCTATCTTTTTCTTCTTGACCTAGCTGGACCCTAGTACTAGGCAAGAGAGAAAGAGGCCAAAAATTCCGCCCCGGCCCGAATCCTAAGACCGAGCCGTGACAGATGGTTTGGAAGTTAGTTTTCAACCAGCGTTGCAGACCCATCGGTTTTCACCTCACTTGGAATCTGAACCTCCCTGCACAAAGATGCCTTCCCAAATGGGGTGGACCCGTATTTATAGCAAGAGACATGCGCCACGCACACGCCACACACAGTTCTAGCAACTTTGCCAAAAACGAAAAACGGAAAACATCTAAAGATTCCATCTCAAGTGTTTTGGATCAAAGAATTTCGGAGACTTACTAGATCCGCTGGGAAATAGTCGGTCAGTTCTCCCAGCAAAAGTAAGTGGCCGAGCATCAAAGTTGAGCTCTCGTGGCGTATGGCGTTTGCTCCATCCCTTCTTCTAGCTCCAGTATCAGTGTGGGGATCCAGCATACCGATCCCCAAAAGGGTGCGTGGATCTTCAGAAGCCCTTTCGGAAGACGACCTCCATCTTTCCCGAGGCTGGTTCAACACCGACGACGATGAGCCAGTCTTGATGCTTAGAGCTCTCGACGCTCACGAACGTGCGACAGCTCGATTGGTATTCAACACCCGACTGACGCTCTCGCTAAATAATTAACGAGCCCTCTACAACTGACAGCACGAGAATATCCGTAGAGGAGACTTTGTTGTGTCCCTCCAAGACGAGGTACTATTTTTTGGTGCCACTGTCCCAATCTTCAGTTGACAACGATTACGGTGATAGGATGTGGATGTCGTCGATGAGGAATCTGAGGAAGTTGCGGAACAGGATGCGGACGCAGACGCAGACGTGGATCCGGAGGACGATGGCGACGGTGTAGATATAGATGAAGCAACTGGACCACTGGACGCGGAACAGCATGACGGTGACACGATACAAGGCGGAGAAGACGACGATGAGGAATTTGAGGATGAAGATGCCGGATTGGATATGGACGATGGCAGTGCAATGGTACCTTGACTATGCTGGATCAAACTTGGGTGTACATATTCAATAATAATTGCACCGTGATAGTAAAAGCCTATGTTGTTTTATTGGAATTGCTGATCATATTTGAGAAATGAACGAGTGACCACACCAAGAGCAGCAGATTGGTTGATATTGGAGCAAGCAGCAGATTGGTTGATATTGAAGCTTAGGATTTTGAATTAGGCAACCGATTCCTAACACACTTTTGCACCTGGCACTTCATATTGAATCCCAGCCAAGTAGTCTTTGCTCATCGTGCCTTTTTTTGCTCCTTCCAATTTTAGGTTTATACAAAACATGAGCTGCTTCCCCAATATGGCTCAAAATATCAAGGTCCAGCTATACCTCAGGGAAAACGCCAGCATCAAACACCGCTTTCGGGGTATGTTCAGAGAACTAACATACGGAATGGGAGCTGGTCGCCGCATTCCAGGCATAACAACGTTTTCCGGCTGTTGCTGTTGCCTTACAAGATGAGGTCAACTAGATGTTATCACCTGATCATACGCATCCCGAACTTACATTTACAAAACATATCAAAAATACAACAAGAAGGACACAGACTTAAAACGATTGGTGTATTACACTAATATCGTGTCAACACAAAATTGCCTGTACCGGTTCTCGTTGCCAATGCAACCTCATAACACCTCCTTTTTGTCCAACAACCCCCCAACAACCTCCATGACGTCCCCGACACCCGCAACCCTCTCCACCATCGTTTCCATCCGAGCCTTGCCACCACTCTTCCAGGCGTGCCCAACAACAACCCCTCGAGTATGCCTTGGAACAGAATATACGCATGCTCACAAATGATTGTGACGCCCTCGACATATGGATACAAAGCTGCGGGGTCTTTTGGGACTGACAGTAAGTTAGCGCAAACTGAACAATCATTAGTTTGCCTCGTTCACCTATCTGATTCACCATTTCCCCATACTCCTGACATAACGAGCTAAAAGTTCACTTTTTGCCAGTAATGCGCAGCCAAACTTATATCATACGCAGCGTATCCATTCCCACCGTATGAGCCACCTGAAACATCTCTGGGATCGGGTTCTGAAGTGGAAGAAGCAGAAGTTGGCCTTGATGTCAAATCGACAGATGTCAAATCGACAGCTCCTTCAAAGAAACCGGCGCGACGTGGTACCAAAGGGGATGCTGACTATTTGCTCATCGACGGACTCTGTCCTGCTTCAGACATACGACTTTGGTATCGAAAATTCAAAGCAAGCGGCCACAGCTACGACTCGGAGGACTTCATCAGCAACTGTCAAACAAATCGTGATGAATGCGGCCCAAGATTTGTTCTTCAAGGGTTGATCGACCGACTTAACTCTGACAGCAAGCTAGTTCGTCAAGCCCTGAACGAAATTCACGATGAATGCAGTGGACGAACGGAGTTCATAACAGCAGCAAACGCCTATCGTATGGAGTGCTTGAAAAGCTCTTCCTTTCAGAAGGAAACAACATTTCTGGACTTTTACAGGCGGCAGGGACACAAGTACGGCATTTACAGAGGAATGCCCGTCACTGCAAAGGTTGACGAGTTCCAAGCGACCATCAAACGAGCAGATGAGGACCGTGAAAGGACAAAACAGGTCCTCAAACAGTCAGAACGACTGTTGAACATGACAAAAGATCTTGAAGAGACTGCAATGAACGAGAGAAGGACCCGCATCGCAGCAGAAGTGCGAGAGAAGGCTCTCATTGATGAATTGGGCAGGGCGGGTGCATTGATTCAGCACGGCGAGCACGAAGAGCTAGCAAGATTCAGGGAGATCACCGCTGCAATGGAAAGGGAGAAGCAGGCAACTTCCCAGGAGATTTCACAATGGAAATCACGTGTGACCGCCCTGGAGGGAGAGCTTGCTGCTCTGAAACGACAGGCTGGTCATTCAGAAGCCGCAGCACCTGCGGCGCCAACATCAACAGGCGGCCTAATAAGCATATCGTCGGCTATCAAGGGGATTGGTAGAATTCCGAAGGTACATCGAACCAGTTCTCCAACAAGTTCCCTTGCATTGCTTAGCCTGCAGCAGCACCGTCGTACGGCTATCCTTTTGGTGAAAGAGGTCATCCAGGGTATCTGCTTCCAGATGCATAAGATCAATGAGGTTATTTATGACCTTAAATTGCCGTCTCTTCCACCATCAATCAAGTATGTCAACGTAAACTACGAAGTCCTCTCCCGAAATGAGTTTTTACGGCCCATATTTGTTGAATCAGACGACCGCTCAAGCCGAATATCAACTTCAAGTAGCAGTTCTCGGAGCAGCCTTACTCTTCTTAGGGTGCACATTTTGCTCGGAAACTGGATACGGCACAATAATTCGCTAAGTACGTCTGCCACTATCTATCGCATGTTCAGGGCATTAGTGGATGCTTATCCTTCTGAGTGGCTAAGGTTCTGGACGGCATACATCGGGCATCTTTCGTCCATAACGCTCCCTGAGGTGGATTGGAAACCTTGGAAGACAGGTTTAGCCAAGGATTTCATGCTTTCAAATGACGACATTGATCGGTTCATCAGGACTGGGTTGGCAAAGGACGTAACCAGTGGTGGATGGGACTCTGACGATATGAACCAGATACAGAAGCTGATTTGGGCTGTTCCACCTATCAACTTGTGATTGCTCAGTGGAGTTTTGTTTCTTTTTACGATAGTGTTTCTAAAATACACACTGTCCACACAGACACAAAGTGTTCATGTAAATATCCGTGGTATAACTCAAAATTCAATCAATCCTCTCCTGGGCAGCAAAAACCCGGCGGGTCAGGGTCGGGTACGGGTTTCAACCACTTCGGGTCCGGGTATTCCCTTTGTACCCGTCAGTGACCCGGCGGGTCCCCAGACAAACACGACCCGACCCAAAGGGTTTGGTGCGGGTCACCACTGAAACCCGGCCCGACCCAGACCCGCCTAACCTTACATAGCTCACACACAATAGTCTTGCAGGACCTGTTGTACCCAGCCTACGACATGTCCCTGCCTTGACACTGAGTCCAGAAATTGGGATCTCAAGTGATCTTCCAATTGTTAAACTGTTTTTTGTGGTTGATCTCATCTTGAGAGCAACTTTACTGTGTCAATCAGTACTAGTCTGGGGCTGTTGTTGTCAAAACACTGGCAGTTGCAGACAAATACCCCTCCGGTTTAACATTAGTGAATAAACTTTAAAATTGCCTTGTCTGTGAGGACATAAATTCTCATTTCTGAAATTTAATGGATTCGATTGACAACAGCTCTGTTCCAAAGGTGCACAATTCTATTCTCCTCATTATCTTTGCTGCCAAAAGGAAGTTTGCATGGGTCTTATTCATTTTCCTTTTGGCATGAGTCTTATTAATTATATTTCGTATATTAATGAAGAATATGACAAAAAGCTCAGATCATGACCTGACCCTGGAACCAAGAACTCAAGCCTTTGCCCCGCAGCAGCAGCAGTGAAAACTTGAGTGAGTGTCTGCTCAATGTCGAGTGCTTTCTTAACTTCAGCTCGCACTTACTGAGCACAAAGGTGCAAGTACATTCTCCCGGCCCTCACGAGGAGCAGCTGCGACCTATTAGGGCTAGTCAGGTTATACTGCTCAAATATTTGGAAGAACATTTGCACAGGGCGGAGAAGAAGAAAAGGCAGGTACCATGTGTGCATTAAGTCAAACCCTCTCCAGGGAGGCCTGTGTTAGAAAATTGCAATGCTGGAAAATCAAGCGACATCAGGGCGTTTCTGGTGATGGTAGGAGACTATACCCCGGAGGATTTTGCCGACTTTGTATCGAAATCTACAATCGTCTAGTGAACTGCAACTGTGGTGGTGAGTCAGAAGATCTAAACTGAAAATGTAGCTTGTTTAACGATTATCGAAGCAAGCAGAGTCCAACTATAAGAATTGTTGCAAAAATCTCAAGGTGCCAGCAGATGTTCAGACTGCTGACGAAATCATTGATAAATCCCTCGCCAGCATGTGCAAGCTCGATCAATAAGGATTCGAATATTCTGCCGTTGAGTTCAAAAAAGACGATGCGGAGAAAGCACAGGAGGATCAGCAATCAAATCTCTGCATCTGCGCACTGACGGGGTTGTGGTACCATATCTCCATTTGGCTGCGAACGAGGCAACTGTTTTTTGATTGACACGAGTGTGCGATTATGTGCAAATGATCCAGGTGCGACCATATTTACTGGTTTTTGGTTTGGACGAGTAGTAAGAGAAACCTTTCTCTTCCAGCAGTTAACCATATCTCCACCCCAAATCCAACATCAATGCCCAGTGCACATCTTATGTGGCACGGCCTCCAAAATTTGGTTCGGAGTTTCTCCTTCATAGAATTATCGGAATTTTTCCATCCAGTGCCAATTCCGCAATGGACACCTCTGAGAGCCACGCATCCGCTACCTCGCCCTCGCAACAACGATCCCGCTCGTCATCAAGCTCGTCCACAGCTCTCCCCGTCGTCCACCACACCCGTGGCCTCGCTGCAAACATGTTCCACGCTCACGACGTCCCAATTCGCACTGCTTCCCCTTTTACCGCCCAGGACCGCGTGCACATCAACGGTCTCTCATGGCCCTCGAAAGGTGCCCTCGAGCGCAAGGAAGATTCGCCCGAAGAACGCGCGAAGAGGGTCGAGAAAATCGCCGGAGCTGTGCGGATGCTCCTTGAGGGTATTGGTGAGGACCCGGAGCGTGAGGGACTGTTGAAGACTCCGGAGCGCTATGCGAAAGCATTGATGTTCTTCACGAAGGGCTACGAGGAGAGTCTGAAGGAGATGATCAACGACGCAGTGTTTGAAGAGGACCACGATGAGATGGTGATCGTCAAGGACATTGATATTTTCTCGCTGTGTGAACACCATTTAGTCCCGTTCACAGGAAAGGTGAGATGATTGAAAGCGGATTCGTTTCATCGTATCTAACACGTTTGTCCTTAGATCCACATTGGATACATCCCAAATAAACGTGTCCTGGGTCTCAGCAAGCTTGCTCGCATCGCGGAAATGTTTAGCAGACGTCTGCAGGTCCAGGAGCGCTTGACTAAGCAGGTCGCAGTCGCGCTCCAAGAAATTCTGCAACCACAAGGCGTTGCGGTCACTATGGAAGCTTCGTAAGTGTGCAGCACACTGATGGAACATTTTTCTCATCTCTTTGGTGCAGTCACATGTGCATGGTGATGAGGGGTGTCCAGAAACCTGGAAGTAAGACTGTGACAAGCTGCATGCTTGGGGTATTCCGAGAGGACCCGAAAACAAGGGAAGAATATCTGAGGGTAAGCGGAAATACTGCTTTTCAATGGTTCAAACTAACCATCCCTTAGCTTATCAACCACTAATAAGATGTTGTCTCAGAAACAACATTTTTCGAATACCTTTTTTGGACAAACTGATTCAGTTGCTCACACTCATTTTGATTGGAGAATGCCGCCTCCATGACCAGCATACACATCTCGTAGTCTTAGATGAGATAAATATATTTTTAAATCACCGGAATTTCCCAGTAACTCTGCGACTGCAACCAAAATGGTTAGCCATTACATGTGGATATTTGGCATACTTGCTTTCCATCTTGGTGGGATATCTCGATGATTAGGAATTCACCTGAATGGAAGCGATATCACCTACCTATTGGTAACATGGCAAACAAGATTTGATAAAGTAATGTCACAACAACTTGAATATAAAGAAAAAGAAATATTGTGCCTTGTATATTATGACATAAAATTCTATCTTCGACTGATAATGTTCCAGAACAATCCCCACCGCCTCCATTTCATTCACCACCTCCACATAACCCCACTATACTTCCGATTCAAGAACATCTATGTCTTGTCGTGCACAGTTATGTATATGTCTTGTCGTGCACAGTCACGGGGGTACCCCAGCTTGCTTTGGCGACTCGGGAAACATCGCAATTGCACCCAGTACATTGGCAAGAGCGTTGTGCATTGGTTTGGCTAGAGAAGTTTTATCATGATATTTGATTACAGTGAAGAGTAAGTTGTTTACCTGTATGCTCTTTCTCCACTATCGTGATGAAGCTTTTCAAGTCATTCGATCCGTTGGTTTAGAGATCCAAGCAAAACCCTCCAGTTGTGACTGCGTACCTCTGCGAATTTCCTGTGGATGCTAGAAATCAAACTATCAGTCATTACTCCATGTTTTGAGATGTCCAGTCCGTTTGATACCTCGCTCAGAAAAACAGTCTGATCGGATCGAGATCAATGAAGAATGGTTGAAGCTCTCACCAGATTGTAACGCTTGACTTTCAATATCGTTTCCAACAAGCGATAGCGAACTTCTTTTGGTTTCCTCCACATTGGTTTGGATACTATGGGAGACATCTGCTGTATATTCGTCAGAAAAGATCTTATCGCTCGCAGTGTCGCGCACCGAAAGAAAAATATGAACAAGGCTTGCACTTGATTCAAAAATGTGTGAACTGTTTATACTTGGCGCCTTTCAAAATACTTGAGAGGTGATTGGAAGAAAAGCTTAGGCAGTTGCATAAACAAAGACGGCTGTAACCTCTCAATCAAACATGGTTCGTTACCTTTTTCGAACAATAGTGTATATTGACGGTCGGTAAATCGATCGCTCAATACGGCGCTGGTATGCAAGCTCAGAGGGTATAAAACCAGCTTGCTCATTTGGTCTCTGACTTCCTTTGTTTCGCAATAATGCTGTTTTCTGATGGCCATCAATATCACAAATGAAATCATTTAAGAATTATAGTTCCCAATAGCATCTTACAAAAGTCCTCGAAGCCCACAAACCCATCCCCATCGGCGTCAGCTTCCCTAAGCATATCCGCAACCTCTTCGTTCGTCACGTTCTTTTCACCGACATCGCTCAAAACCGCTGACAGATCGCTCACGCTTATGAGCCCGTCTCCATCTACATCCATTGCTTCAAACGCTTCGCTCAGCTCAGCCTCCCACACTTGCTCGAGCCCCGAATCCGCTGAGTTACCACCCCGCTCATTTCTTTCACTTCCAGTCCCCGGCCGCTCCAAGAAACTCCCCTTGACTGCTCTGATGGGCTTCATCAATTCGGGGATAGCATAGGTCGACGAACGCACCAGTGTCGCGCGGCGTCCGGATCCGTACGCAGTGGATGGTCGCGATTCTTTCGTGGCGGCTGCGGCTGCAGACGGCGGCCGTGATCCAAAAAGCGCGCCCATGGACTGCTGGAGCTCTTGCTGCAGGACCTGTTTGCGTTGTTGCGCGGATGCGGAGCGGCTTCCTTGGCCACCGATCTCGGGTAGAAATAATGTTTTGGAGCCTTTCTTTTCGGTGACATCTTTTGTGATCCCGGGATCAGGTGTTTCCGACACGGCGGAGTGCGGTCTTGGCAGCGAGGAGGACGTTGAGGTGCGTTGTGGAGGCGGTGGTGGTCGTCTCGACATCAGGATGAGAAATTCGCTGAATTCAACGGTACCCGAGCTGTCCCCGTCTATACTCGCAATCATAGCGCGTACTTCATCTTCGTTGACTTCCCTGGTCGGATCTACAGATTTGAATACTTTTATAAGGTCCGGCGCATCGATCACACCGTTGGCGTCGGTATCAAAAACTGCAAAGGCCTGTACTAATGCACATGTTAACAAATCCTACTCCCAGCATTCAACGTTTGCACCTCTTGGAACATTTGGATTTCTTCGAGACTGAGCACGCCTTTCCAGCGCTCCACAGCCTCGGCAATATCATAAGAAAGTAATCCGGTTACACCAGCATCACGCATCGTGCTGGAGTGGAGCCTGTGCATAGATCGCGAGCCTCCGCTGGAATTTAGCGAGGAGTTGAGTGCTGTGTATTGAGAGCTCCATGATCCTTTCCCGAATGCAGCAGTCTGGGGTCTGCTTGAGGGAAGCTTTGATGATGAAGCGCGACAGGATTCGGGAGGAAGAACAGGTTGTGATTTTGCATTCTGGATGATGCGGTCGCGGGCAGAGCGCGACATTCGAGCGCGTTTATCGTGAAAAGCCACGTGTAAATTTCACGATGGAAGATGCACGGGGAGAAGAGGTTTGGCTGCTGTTGAGAGACGAGATGATTGGAGTTAATTAATGGGTTTGCAGAAGACGTTTGTCGTGGAGGAGGTAAATACGGTCATCAAAGAGGTATTTTTTGGTTCAACTTTGATGGATCATTGCTGACTAACACCTTTTGTCGTTGCAGTCGATCGAGAACACTATCCAGAACGCCGCATATCACCACAACAAAGTTGCACAGTGGAATTCAAATATCGTCGAGCTGTGCCTGAAGAAGCTCACTCAACTCAACAAACCGTTCAAGTACATTGGTTGGTGGTGGTGGAAACAGCTCGCGCAACAGCGACAAAATAAAACATGTTGCTGAATCTCTTTGTAACAGTGACGTGCACAGTCATGCAAAAGAATGGTGCCGGCTTGCATGCAGCAAGTTCGGCATTCTGGGACAGCACGACTGATGGTAATCGATGCTTCCTCGGTTAAAACTTTTAACATTTCAGATTGTTTTAGGGAGCACCACGTATAAGTACGATTCGAAGACGATGTACGTCATCGTAAGCGTATTTGGACTAGCAATATGATCACCTTCTTTGAGGCGATTTGTAGCCCGTGGTTGATGTAGATTCCTGCACTGAGAGTTGGATACCGAATTTAATACTTTGCCCAGACTACACTAATATTTATTTCTCGCTATGTCATTGTGTACACGACTAGCTTATCTCTTTTCCCGATGCCTCTGCTCAAATATTGCCATTATCTAAAAATAGGATGAAAAAAATGAGTGTAACCCTAATAGGAGCTGCCGCGCCGCAGATGCTCTTCAAGGTGAGTGCTGAAACGAACTTTGAGTTCATCAGCAACTATATTGCTACTCCAGAGCGTAAAGAATGCTCTGAGCAACCCGCAATTCA
This sequence comes from Cladochytrium replicatum, assembly GCA_025526935.1. Classification (NCBI taxonomy): domain Eukaryota; kingdom Fungi; phylum Chytridiomycota; class Chytridiomycetes; order Cladochytriales; family Cladochytriaceae; genus Cladochytrium; species Cladochytrium replicatum. The sequence goes on along the minus strand of JAHLKD010000074.1, from coordinate 187,289 downwards.
CTAATTGGATATGCCCGGAACGATCCATAGCAGTGTGTTCAAACGATTGCCGAGGCGATACCGCCAAGGATCAGTTCTTGAGGCTGGAGGAGGTACGGTTTCGTGGACGCCTCCAATGAATTAGAGTTTTGATTCGGGCTCGAACTGAATCTTTGTCAAGATATCAGTGTTCAAGCCCAGCGCACGATCACGGTACTTGAATTTTACCATTACCAATGTGCGGAGTGTGTCTCCAGGCGGAGGTGCACCCTTTCGTGTCCTAAGAAACGAAGAGCAGCCGAGCGGTGAGCCGAGCAGTTGTCAAGATTTCATGGTTAGGATAGCAACCTGAGTGGCGCGTACTCTCCCACGAACCCTCTTGTCCCACGGTTGTTTGCCCCCACTGATAAAAATTTCTGTGATTTCACCTCCGCCTCGAAAGCTGGGAATGTCTTCGTCGCACGCTCACTCGCCTGTGCCGGACGCTGAGCCCGTCCATGACGCGTCTCCTGATAAGGCCAGCTCAAGCCCCAGTCCAAAGCACAAGCGCAGGCTCTGTCCGTCGTGGACTGACGCTTTCACCTTTAACGATCTGAACCCGCTGTTCCTCAAGGGCTACAGGAACCCCCTCTCATTCTCCGATCTTCCTGAAGTAGACCCTTCCCGCCGCGCAGATGTGCTCTACCACCGTCTGCAGACCATCTGGGACCAAGAAATGGCCACGCAGCGTGTGATGGACATGGAAGACGAGAAGGAGGAGGAAGAGGAAGCGGCCGCGTTGAATGGTGGAGCGAGTGGTGAGAAGGAGAAGAATAAGACGAAGAAGAAGCGAAGGCCGTGGTTGGCGGCGCATCCGTTGTTTCGGGCGGTGTGGAAGACCTACGGGACGCAGTATTTTTGGGCAGCTCTGCCCAGATTCTTTTCCGATACTTCGGCGGTGGTGAGTCCGATGGTTTTGTCGCAGCTCGTGAGCTATCTTCAAAATGTCCGCAAGGTATTTCGCAGATGATTTTTCTTTGAAAGCTATCGGATAATGACTTCAAACATCTAGCCGGACTTTGTTGACAATGGGTGGTGGGGCTATATCCTGGCCATCATCCTTTTACTTCTTCAGGTGATGCTAATTCAGAAACCAGGGGTTTGATTGTGAAGCTGATTGATTTTCTTTCAGCTCACTCTCACGCTGGGCCAGAATCGGCATCTTCGCGCAACCATGACCGTCGGATTCTCACTCCGCAGCTCGCTTATCTCCGTTATGTACCGAAAGTCACTGCGACTCAGCTCCCTCTCACGTCAGCGTTTTAACGCCGGTCGTGTCGCCAATATGGTAACCATACCTGTGACTTGATCGTGTCTAGTCTCGACCCACCATTATTCTAGATGGCCACAGATACAAACCGTCTTGATCTTGCTTGCGTATGGCTCCACGCAATCTGGGGAGCCCCTTACCAGATCATTTTCGCTACGTGTTTGCTTGTGTACAACGTTGGCTGGGCTGCACTCGTAGGTGTGAGCTTTCTGATTGCGTACGTGCCGTTGCAGTACTACCTCACAAACCAGATGACTGTGATGAGGACCAAGGGTGCCCTACTCAGCGACCAACGTGTGAAAGTGACACAAGAAATATTCCAGGTTGGTTTTCCTGATTGTTGGGGAAGCATTCCTTTGATCTTGTTCGGGAATATAATAGGGAATCCGATCGGTAAAGTTTTTCAACTGGGAGAAGAGTTTCCGTGCTCTCTTGGGAAAGATTAGGAGAGACGAGTTGCGGTTTATTCGACTATACATGCTGTCAAGAGCGTGGGTGAGTTCTATTTGTGGATTATTCATGAGCGTTTCTCATCAATTGTCGCTTCATAGATCCACGGTATAACGTCGGTCCGTATTATCTTTTGCAGCTACCCTGCTGGCGACGTTGGTAACATTTAGCTTTTTCTTTTCAAAGGTCATGCCGACGCTAGCTATGATCTTTACTTTTGTTTCATATCGATACATCTACGGTCCATTGGACGCTGCAAAGTAATTCTTTGGCTGAAAATTTCTCGAATCGCTGCTGAACGAGACTTCGGTTTCACAGAGTCTTTTCTTCTCTCAGTCTCTTCTATGTCATGCGCATCCCCTTGATCTGGGTAGTTACTCACCATTCCTTCTACCGAGATCCGAGACTCATTTGCTTGATCTTTTATAGATTCCCTTCCTCGTGAGTATGGGCGTGGACGCCTACGTTTCACTTGGACGCATCGAGTCCCTGATGATGGCCGACGAGCTCGATCACCCCCCTCTCTACCTCCCAGCGTCCGAGTCCGACCCTGACGCCATCCGAATCACTGAGACCGCAGATTTTGCGTGGGAGACCCTGGTTGAGGGCACCGAGAACGACCTGACGAACCGGAAGATGGCTACCGCCGAAACTCTGGTCCGGGAAACGGGGGATGAGATTGTGGTCGAGGAAGACACGAGCGAGTCAGGGGGTAGTTCGACTGTAAAGGCAGTCAAGAAGGAAAAGAAGGGTGGTATGTGGAAGGAGTTCAAGGATGGAGGGGCTGAACATGATCATCGGAGGAAGGTGATCGTTCCGACGTTGAAAGAGATATCTTTCACGATCCCACGAGGACAGCTCGTAGCTATAGGTAAAAGAACTATTCGTTATTCTTTATCAATGTGTTCTCACCGTATTCTTCATTCTTAGTTGGTCCCGTCGGCGCCGGCAAGTCCTCGCTCATCAATGCGCTCGTTGGCGAAATGAAACGCGTCAATCTTCCACGCGAATACGGCCCTGAAGAATCGACCAACGTTGTCGAGTTTGTCGGATCTGTTGCATTGTGTCCGCAGACTGCGTGGGTACAGAGCGGGACGGTGCGCGACAATATCCTTTTTGGACGAGAGTTTGACAAGGAGAGGTACGAGGCTGTGATCGATGCGTGCGCGCTTCGTGCGGATCTGCGGATGTTCCCGGCGGGAGATCAGACCGAGTTGGGGGAGCGTGGTGTAAATCTTTCGGGTAATTGGAGTCTATGACTGAGGGAAACAGGGGTATTGACATTTTTGTGCAGGCGGACAGAAGCAGCGAGTTAATATTGCGAGAGCGTGCTATGCCAATCCGGTTGGTAGAAATCACGCATTTGGCTATGTATTTCTCAAATGAAAGCTATCTATTCAGGATATTGTTCTGCTTGATGACCCACTTTCGGCTGTTGATGGTAAAAAGGAAAAACTAAATTTCGCAGTCTTTCATTTTGAAGCTGTCTATTTACCAGCCCACGTCGGACGTCACTTGTTTGAAAAGTGCATTGGCGGTCAGAACGCTCTCTTGAAAGGAAAAACTCGGTAACCATGCTTCTTTTCTTAATTCCTTCTGCTTTTGACCGGTTTTACGCTCAGTGTTCTTGTGACCCATCAGCTCCACTTCGTTCCCCAAGTCGACTATGTCTACGTTCTCGAAAAGGGGCGCATCGTTGAGCGCGGTACTTTCAAAGAGCTCATGGACGCCCATAATGCCTTTTCGAAGCTCATGCAAGAATATGGTGGAATCGGTACCGGATCCGAAGACGAGAATCCTGAAGCAATGGAACTCGAGCCTACCGATAAGGGAGAAAAGAAAGACGAGAAGCTGATTGTATCCGAGGATGAGAAGGAGATTGTGATCGAAGAAGCTGGGCGACATCTGATGTTGGACGAGGAGCGTGCTGTTGGCGCGGTTGCTGCGAATGTGTACTTACGCTTTTTGAAGTACGGTGGTGGTTGGGTCACGGTTTGCCTCGCGCTGCTTGCCACGGTGTTGACGCAGGTGTCGAGGGTGCTCACGGACGTGTGGCTCTCATGGTGGGTCGGTGATGCACTGAAATTGTCTTCGGATACGTACATGGCCGTTTATGGCTCCATCGGATCCTCCCAGGTGTGCTTATGCATTGCACACAAGTCTTGATCATTGTGCTGAGTACATTTCAGATTATTTTCATGCTCTCCTTGGGTTTCGTTGTCGTCTTTTCCACCGCACTCGCAGCTCAGCGTCTTCACGACCGGGCACTGGAGAGCGTATTGAGAGCCAATATGCGCTTCTTCGAGTCGACACCGCTGGGTAGGCTGATCAACCGATTCTCGAGGGACCTTGATACGATCGACACGATGCTGGCCGAAAGCACACGAGGATTGTTGTTCGCTGGCTCCTTGGTGATCAGTTCTCTTTTGACAGTTGCAGTCGTGTTCCCGGCCTACATTGGGGCGTTCTTGCCTCTTTGTGTGGTGTACTACTTCCTTCAGGTATGTCGGCGTTAGGCTCTATTTGGGGATTGACGGTGAATAAGCTTTTGCCAGGGATTTTACAGGACCACTGCCCGCGAGTTGAAGCGAATGGACTCAGTCACGCGAAGTCCCATCATGGCACATTATACAGAAACTCTGACTGGTTTGACTACCATCCGAGCATATGCGGAAGTACCCCGATTTTCTGATAAAGTTCTTCGGCTGGTGGATGAGAACAACACCCCGTATTTCTGCTTCTTGATGGCCCAACGTTGGATTGCTCTCCGTGTTGAAGGTAATTTGAAATGACACATCCTGGAATGATTCTCAAAATGCGTTCAAAAGTTCTTGCGGCCACGTTATTATTCTTCGCAGCCCTCTTCGCAGCTGTGTTTAGGACTTCGGTAGCCCCAGGACTTGCCGGATTGGTCGTGAGTTACTCGCTCATGGTGACCCAAGGTGATTATTCTGTTATGATCGATTGATGCTGTTGCTTACGCGATTTTTTCAGTCTTCCAGGTAACATTTGCACTCTTCTTCGGCCGTCAGCGTCTTGCTGACTGTAACACACATTTAGTGGGTCATCATGTCAATCGTCGATACAGAGGCAAACTTCAACTCTACAGAGCGTTTGATGTACTATGTTGATGAGATCCCGTCGGAAGCTCCAGAAATCAACCCCGAGTATCGACCCCCTGGTTCCAACGACTCTGACGCAGGCCAAGTAACACGGCTCCCTCTGTTCAAATCTGGAAAGTCCAAAGCTGACTCCACTGCAGACAAATCTGTGTGGCCTGATAAAGGGCAAATTTTGATCCAGAACTTGAACCTTCGCTATGCTCCGGAGCTCCCCCTCGTGCTGCGAGATGTGAGCTTGAAGATCGACGGAGGAGAGAAGATCGGAATTGTGGGACGGACTGGTGCGGGGAAGAGCAGCATTATTTTGGCGCTGCTGCGACTTGTCGAGCCTGAATCTGGGTCCAGTATCTTGGTTGACGGTGTTGAGTTAACTAAGGTAAGCTGTTTGTGGACAAGTCGCGACTGTAGCTAAACTCATCGATTTGCTGCTGTAGCTGGGACTGTCGGATTTTAGGTCTAGGATTGCCGTGATTGCACAGGAGCCCTACCTGTTTTCAGGGACGATTAGACGCAACCTCGACCCGTTCGAGCAGCACACTGGTACTTGTTTTGGAGCTCTGAACTTCTTCGGTATCTGATTATTGATTTGACAGACGAGGAGATTTGGGATGCGTTGGACTCTGCAGACTTGAAGCCGGCAATCATGGCAATGCCGAAACGTCTCGAGGCACCAGTTGCAGAAAATGGGGAGAACTTCTCCGCTGGACAGAAGCAACTGATGTGTCTTGCTCGTGCGATGCTAAAAAAAGCTCGGATTGTGATATTGGACGAGGCGACGGCATCAGTGAGTGGAGCGGGAAGGAATTGTTGAGACGGAGCATTGATCATTTGTCACGCAGGTTGATCTAGCTACAGACGATGCAATTCAGCGCGCTATTCGCGGACCAGCGTTCCAAGGAAGCACAATCCTCACGATAGGTGAGAATCACGCCTCTATCCAACGCTACAAAAAGGCTCATATTGAATGCATTACAGCACATCGATTAAATACAATTATTGACTATGACCGAGGTATGACCTTCCGTAATGCACGGTTTCTCAGCTAAAAATAACGTTTCCACAGTTTTGGTTCTCGACCAAGGTCGCGTTGCCGAGTTTGACCGTCCCGCGGCTTTGTTGGGCAACGACACTGACGACACAAATGACGATGTGCCCTCACAGCGCCGAATTTTTAATTCTATGGTGGAGGAAACAGGACCAGTCAACTCCGCGCTGTTGAAGTCCATGGCTTCGAAGGCTGTGCCGAGATCAGCAGAAGTGGCATGATGCGGATCTAGAGTATTTGATGATTTTTGCTTCTGGTGGTGCCTTTGTATGACTACAGAGTTGTGACGGACAACTGGGGTTTCGGTTTAAAAGATATTTCACAGTATTTGCTTTGAGGACCGATACATAGCCACACGGACATGGTAGAAATATCTATCTATTCACACGAGCATCACCATGCCATTACCCCATTGCTCAATTATTTTATAGATTCATCAAAAGTATCCACCGGCTTCTAACTTCGTGTGAAATGTTGTTTTGGTGTTACTTCCGTTTAACATTCTCATCTCTCCTACAGTTGGATATTTTTTGTCCTGGGCCAGTTTCTTTTGTCATTGGTTTCCTTCTCATCTTTTACGTTTCCTGTCGTCCTGTTTCTTCCTATCTCCGTTTCCATTTCGTCATCTGTCTATGTTCTGAAAGTATGAAAGGTCGTTAGCATAAATACAAATCTTCAGTGAAGCAAAAAACCCTCCTCGTAACAAAATGCTCGACGGTCAGTTGTCGGCAAGGTAACCCATCAAGCTGGGAGGTGGTGTGAACAAACCTTTCCTCAGTCTTATGACGCCAGTGGCAGGAACCCACCTCATGAAAAAGTTGCGATCACGTCAGGGTGCAATTGCAAATTCGCGTGTACAAACCTAAAACCTTGATGTTGGTTTCTTCACTAAAGACAGCACCTTCAGCATTTGAGCACAAAACTTGTGGAATGGTTAAGTGTAAAGCTGTTGCCTCGCACAACGATCAACGACTTCCCGTTCACCATCATAATCATACAATGAATTCCAACCCAAAAAAGGACTTTCACAAAAGGCCCGCCCAAAACTTTGCTCTCATATTTCTTGTTGCGTTATCAGTCCACTCTCCACCTGCACCTGGCAGGGGTACGATGCTATAAAAAGATGGCTTCTTCTCTGTGTCCCATCGCAACTTCATCAAAACACTTGACTGACGTTGAATCAGATGTCCGCAACTTCTTCACGGAACCATGTTCCTGGTGATCATCGCCGCGACCTACTTCCTGTAAGGATTCCGCAACTACGCGTTCGGTGTTGCAATCACCTGGTACCTTCGTAACCTGAAGCTAAGCTCCGGTGAAACGGAGATCGCTCGATCCACCATCCAGATCACCTGGAACATCAAGTTCGTGTACGGTCTCATCTTCGACAACTTCCCTATCCTCAAGCGTCATCACAAGCCGTGGTACATTGTCGCTGCGCTAATCGGCTTCGCTTCTGCACTTTGCCTTGGTATTCAAGTGTTGTTAACAACGCTAGCTCAGCTACCGCTCTGCTCTTCCTCTGCTTGATGGGCATGGCTATGTGCGATGTCATTGCAGATGCGCTCGTTGTCAAGAAGGCTCGTGAGGCAGGGGCTCGTGGTGGTGCCGCCCTCCAGACTTTCTGCTGGATCATGTTGTACGTCGGTTACATGATTGGTCTTCCCATTTCTGGCACCATTGTCGGCAAGAGCGGTGCAGACGGCCGTATCAACAACTTGTTCTTGTGGGCCTACGTGCCGGTGGCCATTTGCTTGCTTGTTACGTCTCTCTTCATCAGAGAGGAGACCGGTGAGGGGAAATGGACTCCCATGATCCTTGTGACCAACTTCATTGTAAGTGCAGCTTATTGAAATTTTCGCTTGTTCAGCTCATTCTTTCCATTCTTGACAGCGTTTGCTCAAGTCGATCTTCTTGAACCGATTTGTTCTCCTCCGCGTGTTGTTCATTTTCTTCCGTGGTGTACTCAACGTCGACATTGCTGATGCGTACGACTTCTGGCTCTACGACAGTCCGGACGGAGGCGTCTCGTTCGGTGCTGACGTTCAGGCTTACATCCAGCAGCTTGGGGCCTTCTGCAACATTCTTGGACTTCTCATGTATGCGCGCTTCTTCACTGCAACTCCATTCCGCAAGATCTTCTTCTGGGCTCAAGTTGTCATGGGCATCCTCGGAATCATGGATGTCGCGCTCTACAAGCAGTGGAACGTTGCTGCAGGCTTCCCCGACCTGCCATTCCTGATTTTCAACTCGTCGCTCTCAAACGCTTTCTACCAGCTCACCGCTATCCCGTTCCTCGTTATGGCTGCCCAGCTCTGCCCCGCCGCTATCGAAGCTAACTTCTACGCCGGAATGACTTCCATCTCCAACGGTGGTAACAACGTCGCTACTCTCTGGGGTGGTGCCATGCTCATCGCTTTTGGTGTCGACACTGTTGATCCCGTCACGAATGAACGTACGTACGACCTTGTCAAGCTCGAATACGCCGTTTGGATCCGTTTCATCCTTGCTCTCGCTCCCTGCCTTCTTGTGTGGATGGTCCCCAACTCTTCCTCCATCGACCCCTACGGAGAAGGTGTCAAGCACGAGCCAACCGTTGCTGAGGTTGACGCCATCGAGGATGCCGATGGGGACGCGGAGAAGGTCGAGGAGGCTAAGGTTGCTGTGGAAGTCAAGCCTGCCGCTGAGACCAAGGCTTAATGTGACTTTGCTATGTTCTGGACACAACTGATTGACATCAACCTCATGCATTGCATCTTTCTTCACGTTTCATTGGACATTCCTTCGGTCTCACACTAAAATGTGAGCTGAGGTTTCTATGTGATCCTCGCAGTTTCGAAGACAAATATATTTAGCTTTTCCAATCTCCCTTTCTATGTAGTGCAAAAAATCGCCCCAGCTCGCATGTTTTGCCCGTTTCAAACGACCACAGTGAAAGGAGTAAACGAGATTATTAAACAGTGGAAGTTGTACAGGAAAAATCTCGAAGTGGTCACCCAATCGGATGCACACGGGAGTTTGGAGTTCTGCGGTTGAGTAGCGTTTGAATCTCCTTGGAGTTTTCGAAGTTGATGGTCGGCACTACTACACAGTCGCTGGTTTCAATCTGAAACATCGAGTGTACGACTTCGATGACTGTTTCATATGTTGTAGGGATCAAACATATTGTCCGGGAACGCTGGCTGAGTGTTGAGCGGTTGTGGTCACCAGACTAATGCCCTTAACACCCCGCGTTCATGTCTACCCACGACGATAGAAAATCCGCTTGCCCACTCTGGATCTAATGTAAAACAAGTGCATGAAAACTTCGAGCTCTTGATTACGCTTTCTTGCTTACTCTGATTACGGACTCCAGTATGGGCGTGAGATCGTTGACCGAATGTACGAACGCCGTACCAAAGTTTTGCCGTTCCATCGAGGCCGGAATTTCTTGCGCAATGCTTCCACTAATATCCCGCTCTTCGCATAACTCCAGCTGTTTTACACATACGTCAGATACTGCATGGTCGGTCATTAAAGATTCTATTCTTGAAAAGAGATCAGCTGAATTATTCTCCTTACAGGCAACGGCAAATCCACGACTCAAATATTTCGACAATCTGCGCTCATATTCATGAGACATTCGGCACAAGTTCACCACATTGTACCCCTTCGTCACAGCACGCAATGCCCGTGGCAATGCGTATACCGATGATCCGCTGTACCCAAACGCGCTCGAATCAACATCGCAGAACATTAAGACTTCCGCAGGGGAGCGAAAGAGACGCAAGGAAAGCGTGATGGCGGGGATAGGCGAAGGAAGGTTGAAACGGATGGACCGCAGGTCACGAATAATCTGGAGATCCCCACCGATGTCTGACGACTCTGAAATGTACCGTCTGATTGAATCGTAAAGCTCTATAACCTTTGCCGTCACTTTCTCCAATCCCAGCCCATAGAAGAAAACTGAGAACTTTTCAGCAAGAGCACAATCACGCCAGAAATCCTGGTATGTACCATTGATGTCCACATCAGAATGAGGCCTTCTACGTCCATGGCTCAGTGCTGCAAGGATTGAACTTCCGGCAACAAGAATATTTTCCCAATTGACATATTTCAGCATCTTCTTTGTCATGGCATCCCAATTGTGCTTGAACTCGTCATAATTCGACACAATAATGCCGATATCCTTGGCTTGAGGAACTGTTGGTGGAGCCATAAGGCAGTACTCAGATCCATCCTCTTGCGTAAGTGGAGATCTCCGGTATCTCCGGTATGGCAGAGATGTACCAAAGACACTGTGCAGATTGACACATGGATCATCTAGCTCATCGTGATTTGATTCGCTCGTAAATCGTTTCCGCAGTTTAGCCTCCCTGGTGGTGTAGTACTCATCGAGATCGCGTTCTGTCCGAATTTCTCCGAAGCTACCACCATTTTCAACAACATACATGGCTACCAGATAATGCAGGTTCATCTCCAGAACAAGTTCCGATCGTGCGTTATCCATTCCGTTCAATTTCCACGCATTCGTCGCAGGATCTAGGTTGACTGAATCGATGACTGCCGAAAGTGCTCGATGCGACAAAGTATATCGAAGTGAACGGATGTAATTGGCCTTTGGGATTATCAGAGAATTTAAGCTCTTCAGTGAAGGCCGAAATGCTGGATCGGCGTGTGTCATTGGACGAATGAGCTGTGCCTGTATCCAAGCTTTGTCCTCCTCCGGCAAATCTCGACAGCAAGAGTTCTGATCCATCAACCACGACAGGACTTTCCCAGCCGAATACACATCCGTCGAGGTGACCGCCGCAGTCCCCTTTGCGCCTTTAAGCTCTGGTGCTCTAAACTCTGCAAACGCAACTCGCGCTCCAGGCCTTACCCTGCCCACGCGATCCGCTTGTCCCAGATCAATCAATTTCACTCTCTTCGCGTAAACGCATATGTTTGAAGGATGTAAGTCCCCATGCACCCATCCAAGCTCATGGATCGCGCTCAGAGCCGACACAAAACGTTCCACAAAGGTCCAGATTGCGAACCTGCTCCACGGAGATTTGGAAAGTGACTTTATGTCCGGGCCGCAGTTTTCCAGGATTAAGGCGGATCGGCTGTCGTCTAATGTGCACTCGAGGGCTCTTGGGACAACCCCTGAGGCCCAGAGATCTTTGAATGCTTCGGCCTCGCGAATGCAAACGTCTGGATCGGAGTATATTTTGGAGTATCGGGGTTGCTTTGTGAGAGGATGCCGGCCGAAATAGACGCTTTGGCGCTTCTTTTCGAGCACCGCTCGAGTTCTCTCGAAATGCAATTCCATGTCTCCGTAGCTCACAATCATAAGCACCGAAGCCGAACTGTGCAGTGGCTTTCAAAAACGAAGATTTTTCTTTTTTCCCGCATATTATGTTAAAGAGATCAATAATGAATAGGCTCAACAGATCTTGAGAATATTGTGGACTTTAATGCATGGTCGGTTGCAGCATGTCATCCAAAAACAGTGCCTATCAAATGCAACGTTCCCTGGAACCTTAAACGGTTCATGCGTAAAGTGCGGGGGATCCGACGGGGATCTCTCCACGGAGCAACGCGTCAATGTTCTTCTCGAACGCAAAGCGCTGGACGGCGTACGCAAGAGCTTCGGACATTTGCTCGAGGAACACCTTACCAGAAGTGCTGACGTTGTCCAAATCGTCGCAAGCTGTTGGTGACCCAAGAAGTTAAATTTGAGCACAAAGCAAGTGTTTTGGGCGGCAGACTTACGTTGATGGTAGCAAGGGTCCAAGGCGGAGCCGGCGATACCACTAGTGAACGTTATTTAAGCATGAAAGAGGCCCGGAATCGGTTTAACGTACCCGAACTTGCGAGCCTGGGCGTAGGTCTTGATGGCCTCGGCACCAGTAAAGAGACCTCCGGCAGGAACCCCGACCTCCAAGAATCCACCGTAGTCGCTCTACAAACACAATGTATCATTAAGCACAGCTTCACACTCCAGCATTAAAATCGCGTACGCGTCCGTCGAACTCGGTCGTCTCGTGAGTCAACCCCTTGAAATCGAACCAGCCCTCAAACACTTCCTGGATGACACCAGACGGTCCAGAAAGCTTGGGGTCGATCGTCGGTCCAGGGTTGCGTCCGTTGTAGATCGCCCGGATTCCGTTCGGAGACGCAAGCATATCGTCGTTCAAGTTCAGCACGATCTTGGCGAGTTCCTCGGGGTTACGGGCTTTGAGGTCGCGAACGTAGTAGAATGAGCCGAGGAGGCCGAGCTCTTCGGCAGCCCACCATGCGAAACGCACCTTGTTGACGACTTTGTTGGAGAGGCCAGTGCGGTAGAGTGAGAGAGCGACTTCGAGGGTTGCAGCTGTGCCGGAACCGTCGTCATTCATGCCCGGGCCGGCGGGGACGGAGTCGAGGTGGGAGCCGGCGACGATGATCTTGTCGTCACGGCCGGCCTTCGTGGTTGCTGCAAGGACAAACTGTATTAGGTTGGGGTATTTGATTTCTTTTTTGTTCACTCACCGATGACGTTGGACGTGGGCACGTTGACGTACTCAACGTTGGTGGACAGAGTCACGCGAAGACCCTTGGGGCCAACGGTGGCTAGCAACTCGACCAGTTCGGTTCCAACCTTGGGGGTGAGACCCAGACCCGGCGTGGCAGTCTCAGTGCAGTTTACACAGCGTCCCAAACCTGGAGTGGATTCGATTCCAGTGGTGTACATCAAGATCGCAGAGGCCTTGGCGTTGATTGCCTCGTTGATCTTGACACGGTAGGTGCACGGTCCGCCGTCCCTGTTGAACAGGACGACGTGGCCAGGACGGAAACGGCTGAGCTTGTAGTCTTCCGCAGTGCATCCGCCGCGGATGAGGTGGAGTGGGGCGCTGACGGCACCAGAGCCTGCATTCGAGAGAGTTGCAAAGTCAACGTCGGCAACGTAAGACTTTGAGGTCGAAGAAAGAGTGAGTTCAGCGTCTCCGTCTACGGAAATGCTGAGGGTGGGCTTCTTTACGTCACGGAAGAACGGAATGTCGAATGTCTGGACTTCGACGTCGTAGTCGGTGTTGGCACGGAGAGTAGACGCGACGTATTCAACCGAGGCGTTGTAGCCATTCAACACCGAGCGCGAGCTGTGGGGGAACTTTTGAGCAATCTCGAAGAGATTCTCCAGGTGGGAGAAGGTGTTGTAGATCTTCACTTCAGAAGCGAGGGACACAGACTTCTGCGCTGTATAGGGATCATAAATTTGCTGCAGAATTTTCAGATCTGGGCAAGTCCTTACCGGCGACACAATACCAGGTCGCAGCACTGCCAACGACGAGGACCGCACCGATACCAGCGTAGGAGGCATACTTCTTCCAGGCGGCCGCAGCATTAGTATGTGCGACAGGTTCTGCAGAGCAACATGTTAATTCACCCAACAACAAAAGAGGAAGCCTTCGGCCCAACAAACCTCCCCCAAGCAACGGAGCGTTTTCGGCCATTTTTCCTCTTGTGAGAACTGATTAATGGATGGCGCGGCGACGTGGGAATGGAAAATTTGGACTGGAGAAAGCATGAGCACGGAATTTACAACGAACGCTCAGTTTTGGAAGGGTTTCGCTGAAACCAACCAGAGGCAATGCTTTAAAAATTAATTTGGAGAATAAAGAAAGACTGATATATTTGACTGCACAGAAGGGAAAGAAAACACACTCATCAAACTCAAGTTCTGAAGCAAACACACAAGGTGAGAAACAAACAAGAACGCGAAGGTAGGTGCAAAGTGAGAGCCAGTAGGGTCTTAGTTGAAAATTTCTGCAGGCTTTTCTTTTGTTTCGACAGGGACTGGGCGAATCGTCGATTGCAAGACTAAATCGTGAATGAAGTGGAGACGAATTTCGATGCGCTTAGTTCGCCCACGTTCGGTCGGGTCCTTGTGGTGCGCGAAGCAAGCTCGAAAAAACTGTTCGCGTTGCCATTTACAATTCCGATTTGGTTGGTCAACATCTTGAGCCAGGTAGCTTCCTCCGCTACGGTTGCGAAACATAGAATTCGGCTTCCATTGTCGATAGTGCCACGGATCGCTGAAGTCAGGATCGCGACGATTCTGGTCCACCGCTTTTCTCATCACCCATCCCATAGCTGCAGCCAGAGCGACAAGAAGGCGTAAAGTGACAAGCGAAACGACTAATCAAAAATGCCTCGTCGAAATCCACGCCGAATTGTTGGTTGAAGCCGCGAGCAACAAAGCGTGCCATGAATCGATTGGCGCCCCGTCGGCGAGTACTTTGAGCTTGAAACCCCACTTGGAATCGACGGGAGAGACAGCGGCGGGGAGGTCGATGATCTCGTATGATCCTCCTCCTGCATCGCTCAAATCCAATCTACTCTGTGCGGCGACTTGAGAGCTTGATGCTATTGGTTTGTCGCAGATTGACACGGCAGAGATCAGAAAACTATAATATTGCAGTGTTCCCAACTTGTTGTCGGAGTGTGTTGCTAGAACGGCGAGAAGGATTCCGGCGACTTGGACCTTATGGACAGCTTGCTTGCTACGGATGAGGCTGGAAAGGTCAGCAAGAAACCGTCGATAGGACGAAAAAGACTTTTAAAAGGGATTTTAGAGTTGATTCAATGAGAAAGAGATTGTGGATGAGCTCATCGATTTCATGCTGGCCGGACAAGTAAGACATTGAAAAAGCTGCAATGCAATGAGGCTCTCCTCAATTTCTTGTCTCAGTACCACAGCGAACGCTCTGACCTGGTTCTTGCTGGAACTTTCAAGACATCCTGATCTTGCCATGGAGCTTGAGGAAGACATTGATAACATCTTTGACAACTCTGCATAAACAACAAGCTCACTCTAACGGATTCGAATTTCGATAAGTTCATTGCTCATTCCCCAAAGCTAGACGCCTTCTTCAAGGAAATGCAGCGATTCCATCCGGCTATCCCAACCGGAACAATTATGACAGACGATGTCGTCACGCTCGTTGGGCACATTATCAACAGTAAAATGAAGCTCGTCAACTAGATCAGTGCAAACAACTTGCTGATGAGGTTCTCCAAACCGAAAAATATCATGTTTGCGGTACGTGCGTGCTTTGCACTCTAACGAGAAATACTGGAATGAGCAAAAGAGGTTCAACCCGGCACGCTGGAAAGATGATCCTATCGTCCCAGGCTTGTTCCTTCCCTACGCTGATGGAGCTCATAACTGTACACGGGTTCTCTGTGCAGACTTCACATTATCTCAAATATTGGTTATTGGTATCGGGAAGAGAGATCATCGAATCAATGACAGTCACTAATTCCAAAAAATCCTCCTCGCTAATCCCGTAAATTACACTTTTCCTTCGTTATTCCAAGTAATCCTGTGTTTTCTTTCTTAATTTTTAAAAAATACGGTGATCCTCCTGCCAAAGAGTTCCAACGCGATGAGTTTCGGCCATTTCGCGTTGGCCGCGACGAGCAGGGCTGCCCTGGCCGTTGCGGTGTTCGTGCTCTCCGTAAGACAGAGAAGACAAATCTTTCTGAAAGATGTTGATTCTCTGTGCTAGACATTCTCTACAGGCAGTCAGACTGTCCAACCGCTGGCATGGTTCTTCTTCCCCGTCTCCCTCTTCGCCTCCCGCTCCGCTTCCTCTCCAGCCCAACTGATCCCAATGATCATCATTCCTTTCACCGCTGGACTCACCCTCGCCCACCTCGGGAGTTTCGCAGCCGACCCAGAAGATAAAACCCTTGCTCCATACGTCGCCGCCGTCGTCGTTGCCTTCGTCGCTGCAACCATGTTATCGATCCCGTACTATATTGACTGGGTCATCACATCCATGCAGCACGCCGCCTTCCTCGGGATCGAGAATGATGACTCAGATTCAGACACCGAGGAATCCAACGTCGTCCCACAATCGTCCACAATGGTCCTTCCAAACACCTACCGGTCGTGGTTCGCACAGATCGTGTTCCCCACGTCCTGGGTCGGCATTTGCAAACTCCTGGGGTTGGCGAGCCCGCTCGGATCCTGGGGCAACCCTGCTTATGCCAACGTCACGGCTCACGCTTCGTCGAGCGAAAACGCGATACCGCAGCTCGCGGCGCTGTTTGGAATCGATGGGATCTTGTTCATGATGGCTTGGTTTGGAACGGCGGTGTGCTCCCTCTCTGTGATGCTGTCAGAGTACTTCTCGCTTGTGCAGGAACAGAAAGCCGGGGATGCTGTGAACGAGGATGTTGTGAGAGGGAGGACGGAGAGGAGTCCACCGCCTAGAAGCCCTGATTCTGGAGGGATGTCGTGGCAGCAACAGACCTCGCCTTCACGAACCTGGAGCCAAGGTGGGGATGTGCAGGGAGGTGGACGCACGAGGACGTGGCAGCCTGCGAACAGCGAATCGGCACCGTTGCTGCAATACACAAAACCGGCACAGAAACTCGACCGCGCATGGCTCATATGGCGAACTCTCGCTCGCGGAATCTTCACACCACCCGGTTTCTACTCGACGATCCTCGTGTTGTGTCTGCTCTACGGCAACCTTCGTCCGCTTTTCTCCGAGCTTGCGGAAGGTCGACACTGGCTCACCGCCCCGGACGAGGATGATCCAGTGAAACAACTGCATGTCGGGTGCCTGGTCTCGAAAACGAACCTCGACACCGACGCTCTTCTCGACGCGACGGGGAGACTCGCGAAACGGCTCGAAGTCGTTGACAGGCACGACGAAGCAGACCACATGCGGCTCGTGATGTGGTCCGAAGAAGCCGCGGGCATCTACTCTGCTTCCCAAGAATCAACCCTCCATAAAAAAGCGTCCTCGTTGTCCGCATCGACATCCACCCATCTTTTGATCGCCTACACCATCCTCCCAAACGAAACTTCGTTGGGTGAGGGTGGAATTGAGGCCGGATCATCCTACAACCGCATGGCGTTCTTCCTACCAAACGGCACGATCGCATTCGTACACCAGAAGCGACACCCGGTGCCTTTTGTCGAGAGAGGGTACGTCCCCGGGGACGCAGCAATGCCGGCCGTGGTCGAGACCGCCTTTGGGAAAGTCGCGGGTGCGATCTGCTTTGATCTCGACTTTCCGGGCTGGATCGCGCACGCGGGTCGTCGGGGCGCAAAGTTTATGCTTCAGTCTTCATGGACTTGGGGTAAGGAGAAATAGCGGATCCAAAAAAAAGTTTGACTTTTGGACTGATTTAAAATGTTATTGCAGAGGCGATCGCGCTCCCGCATGCGCGCGGCAACATCCTCCGCGCCATCGAGAACGACTTCACGCTCATCCGGTGCGCTTCGGACGGATATTCGGGGATCTACTCGCCGCTTGGTGCGACGCTTGCGGATCGATACACGTGGCAGAAGGGTCTCGAGCCCAAGATCGACGCGTTTGTGATGGGGGACGTTGAGGTGCCGATGAGGGTCGTGAACGGGGAGGACTTGCTTGACACGGTGCCGACTTTGTTTGTGCTGGGAGGGTTCGTGTTTGGGTGGGTTTGCGCCGTCGCAGTTGGTGTGATCGGGGTTGTGCTGTGCTGGGGATGGGGATGCAGGGCTCGTCGCCCAGGTCGACGCTGAGGGAGGAGCGCAGAGAATGTTTTTTCTTGTATATATATGTGGAGGGGTTGTTGGGACTTGTTTGCAGATGTAGTTTGTATGTACTTGTAGGAGTTAACGGATTATCTTTCTTTTTAATTTGCACACCGCACTGTTTTAGTTGTGATCTTTGTGGCCTCTTCGGTTTTTGTGCCTCGACATTTCCGTGCCAAATGCCGAAAAACAAGTTCTCTTGAGCGACGAACGACCCGTCCATGAAAGATAAGCTTTTATTTTATGGGGTGTAAACTGGACCTCGAAAAAGAAATGCGAAATGCACCATGAGCCCAACTTGCAAAGAAAGACAAATTCTCAACAACAACACAACGAAGGGCCAATTACATGCTGCCATGAAGTGCTGACGATGGAAGGTGATGTGGGTAAACAAAAATATATAGTAAGAACAAGACTTCATAACTTGCAACCACGCAAAAACTTGAAATGAGCAACAACTTGTGTACTTTCCTTGACTTCTTAACAAAACAATGATGTCAAAAAATGAATTTTCTGCTTGTAAGAATGATGATGGTCTCTCTATGCGAAGAGGAAGGACACGACGACGGCGACGACGACGGCGACAAACATGCTGGGACGACCAAGGGCCGAGTTTGCGCTGTTTGCGGCGGTGGCACCGAGACCGAGGGTGTCGGCCAACAGGAAGAAGAGTTCGGTGTTGTCCATGACAGCGGCGCACTTGGCTGCGGTCGGGCCACGGCAGTACAAGTCGACTGCCTGGAGCGTGTGGACCGAGGTGGACTGGTCCGGGGCCAAAGTCGCGGGGCGGGGGATACCTAGATAAAAAATACATCGTCACATCAGGAAAATATAACAAGTTTGTTGTTTTTTAGTTTTGCTTTACCGTTAGGCTGGTCGTTCACGTTTGCGGCGTAGAAAGTTCCCGAGATGTTCCTCTCCGCACTCAAGAGCGTGGTGTTGGAGACCGCGGGGACACGCGCGAGGGGGTTCGAAGCCTGGGGCGTGATGGTGAGCTTGTTCTCCTCGTTGTAGCCGGGCGAGTCAACTTTGCTCTGGTACAACCTGAACCTGTTGTCCCAGCGCGAAGGGAGGCCGTTGGCGTCGATGACTGGGTCGGGCCAACCCGCAGCCTGGTAGTTTCCGACGGCTTTGCGCTTAATGACAAAGTTTCCGGTGTCGTCGTTCCCAGTCGCGGTGTAGAACTCCATGTCGACTGTTCCCGCGACGTCGTAACCCTGGGCGTGGTCTGCGGTCAGGAAGATGGCGGTCTGGTTGTTGGTCGCCGCGTAGTCGGTGACGACTTTCACGGTTGCGTCGAGCTCGAGGACGTCTGCGAGACCACGGTCAAAGTCGAGGGGATGCATGGCTTTGTCGATGGAGGCGCCTTCGACGAGGAGGAAGAAACCGTCTGTGCAGCGCTTGTCGAGGACTTCGATTGCCTTGGCGGTCATCTTGTCGAGGTTGGGCTGGTTACCTGCGGCGCCGCCGTTTCCGGTGGGGTCGGATCCGGCGTTGTTGGCCGTGTTGACGGTGTAGACGTTACGGTCGATCCAGGTGTCCATGTGGTTCAAGGCAAAGATGCCGAGGAGGGGTCCGGTGCCGTTGTAGGCTGCCAGCTCGTTCGCGTTCGAGACGATGGTGTAGTTGAACTTGGTCTTGTACTCGTTGTACACGTCTACGGGCTTGCCGCCCGAAGAGTAAGGGTTGCAGAATTTGACAAGACCACCCGAGGTAGCGTTGACGTTGGCGCAGAAGAACTCGCCACCGCCGCCCATCAATACGTCGGCCTTGACAGCTTTCGCGTCCCAGGTGTAGTTGTACTTGGCCGAGGGCCAGCCATAGATCTGCTGGCGTGTGATGTCGGCTTTGTCGTTGCGGGAACGGGTGTGCGACCAAACGGCGGCAGGAGTGGCGTCCTGGATCTCGGCGGTGGTGACTACCCCGATGCACATGTTGGGACGCTCGCGACGTATGATCTCGGCGATCGTTTCGACCTTGGGGTCGTCAAAAGTTGGGGAAGACGTGTCTGCGTAGACACCGAGGGCGTTGACCCAGGATTTGTGGCCGGTGGTGTAGGCGTGCGCAGAGTTGGCAGAGTCGGTGATGATAGCGTCGATACCGTTGCTGCAAAAGGTGCACAAGGATCAATCTGTTGTCCAATCTGCTTTTGGAGATGTTTACTCACGTCATGATCTTGCCGATCGTGCCAAGGGCCTCCATGTTCAAGATGTTCTTGTTGAACTTTCCAAACTTTGTCGCTCGCGAAAGGTAGCGCGCGGCGCTGATCATGGTCGGAGCCATACCGTCACCGATCATGAGACTACAGGTGGGGTTTAGAACTCAAAATTCCGAATCATACTCCGTTTTGGCCAACTTACACGACGTTCTTGGCTTGGCGGTTGTTGTAGCTTCGCACGTTCCATCCAGCAGAAACATTGTAGTTGCTGTTGGACAGAGACACGGTAAAGTCACCAGCGCTCTTGAAGTACACACCGCGGAGAGCCCATCGCGCGACATACACGCGGGTCTACAAACAACGACGAAAATTTAGCGTCTTTGTATGTTTTATGCAAAGTTTGGAGAAAACAATACCGTGTTTCCGGCGGCGAAAGAAGCTGCATCGGGAATGTAGGTGTAGTTCCAGGATTCTTTCGTCCAGTTCGAGCTAAAGTAGCTGTCAAGGGTGGCCGAACCGATGCTGGTTGTGAGGCCGTCGAGGGAGGGAAGAGAGGATGCGGAAAGCGAGTGCATTTCGACGGAAATGTCGAACCGTTGGCCGGCGAGGAAAGTAGCTCCATCTACGGGCTACATCTGCAAGTTAGTATCATGCATGGATCAGAGTGGTAGAAGCACTGGTAAAACGTACAACGATGGAAAGGAGAGAGCCCCGAGGAGCACCGCGATAGCGAGCATACTGTCCGATCGCAGGAGCAGACGACGAATTGAATGACTGTGATTGTGCCAGAGTGCTTGATGCAAGTAGCGCGAAGAGGAAAGCCGAAATGGCTGCCATTTTTGGGTTTGAGAAGTGGGAATGTAAGAGAGCTGGGGGCGGAGGGGACATTTAAGTGTCGCAGGATGGAGATGATGGCATTCATTCAAGGGCCGTGATCTGGTGGATCACAAAAGGCACGACGGTGGGCAGCAAAGCAAAGCAAAACGACGCGACCTCAAAACCCAATGGAGAGAGCACGCAGATAAAAATTTGTATTTCGGGTAAAAATATGATAATAATAAGCAATAATAAAGCAACACCTCAAAATTGTTTGAATTAATCCTTCGACTTCAGCACCATGTTGTTGCCAGGTTCGTTCTATATTCCGGAAGCGTAGAATATCTCCACCACACCAGGAAATTTAACCGTGGGCTAATTTGCACCCTGCCGTCACAAAATCACTTGCTGAGCTTGGCTAGACGTTGTCGCTCCGCAAAGTAGGCCTTCAACTGTAGATCGGGTCAGTCACGACATTTCCAAGTATTGCTTCATCCAGCATACCTTATCACCACCGAAGACCATGCAGACAGTCTGCCACACTCCAAGACCAATTCGAGGTGTCACTCCCCTACACCAAATATCAACGTCACATTCAGTAACGTGCCGACTTGATAGTGGCGATGTGATTTCAGCTCACCGGTAGAAGCCCTTGAACCCATTGTTCTGGTGAATCCACCTTGCAGCGGTGGCGATGGTCATCTTCTCCGGCCGCCCGGGTGATTTGATCTGGCTCTGCATCTCGACTCGAATAACCTCGATGGGCTGGTTCCAGCAGCTCACTGCTCCCGCAATCGTCGACGCCAGAATCTTTTGTCCGTTGCTCAGCTTCCTGGTCTTCGCGTCCTCAGAGTCCCCGAACGAGTATTTGCGAATGAGGTCCTCGCCGATGCGCGCGAAACCGAACCGGGATCCCCAGTTGGTCATCTGCCGCAGGGCCACTGCATTTACGCCCTTGTTGATGCCGCGGATACCCTCGCGGGCAAAGATCTCCCGCGCAACTTGGATGGTGGATTTCTGGGAGCCAGCGCCTTCTTTGTGGCGTGTAACTTCGACCTGTTGACAAAGTTGCCATTAGGATTTGGAAAGAAACCCCTCGAAATCGCTTTCTGTCTCACCGTCTTCATGAACGTGCAGAAACCCATGGTGGCTGAAATACGAATATAATGGAATCGTGAGTGCACAATACCACAACCTTCCTTCACTCGTTCCCATACCGTATGCCTGGGGTTTGAAATGTCAGAACAATGAACCAACTCGTTTGCAAATTTACATCTCACCTGTGCGATACCACCACCCATACCGCCGACAATACCGGCGACAGCTGGGCTACTTCCTGCAGCCCTAGTGTAGAACTCGATCTCCGAAGCGGCGAACAAAAGAACAGCACCCTTGGTGGACGCTTCGATCCAAGCCCATGGAATCAGGCCCTGGTAGAACCCGAGCAAGCCTCCGCGGTTCCAGATCTTCATGAAGGCTTTGGGCATGGTGTCGCCGCGGTTGGCTGTGATAGAACACTAGCCGATCAGTAATGTTCATAAACGTGAAATGCAGGTCTAACGAACCGGCCATCTGAGTTTTCGTGACTTCGAACGGTTGACCGAGGGTCGACACCTCGAAGCTAGATGGGTTGGTATGTTCATGGTGAGGAAATAGCCGAATTGATTGAACCCAACAGCACAGCCGAAAATAGGTAATCGACTGGAACCAATGGATCGCTTTGTGATGCAACCAAATCAAAGTACTCACAACGGCCATCAAGTAGCGGCCACACGGGGCTGCAAGTTGCGCGACCTGAGGGGGGAATGATGCAGCATTATACGTTACACCCCATTGGCCAGGCCAAGTCATGTTCAGATGAACAAGCAAGGTTCCCAAAAAATCAACGAAAGGACAGAAATGATCCCGCGACGCTTCTCTGGAAGCAGATTGACAGGGCCGATCGCCGACCCCCAGGCCATCGAACGTCAAGAAAGTGCCAGCAATCGCACCACAGACGACGAGCGTACTTTGAAACCCATGCACACTAATAATAAAGTCTCTACGAGCTATAAGCTGCACTTACAGGTTCAGTCCTGCGCCTAATGCAAGGTTGGTGAACGAGACGGGCTTCTTCTGAAGCGGAGCGTTGGGGTCTGTTGGAGTCGTGTCGATGGCCATGGCTGTAGTAATGGCAAAAATGGATGAGACACTTTTTCAGAATCGCTAACAGTCTTCCAGTCCTCCTTACGGTCAGTTTAAATTTCTCTTGCAGACGAGAGAGAGGGCGACGCGATGGTCCCCAACACAAAATAGGTGATGGGGTTGATTGATTTGGGGCAGTCGGATCACGGAGGACGATCGGGACGACAGGAAGTTGAATGGGAGCATTGCTGGAAAACAGTATTCTTTACTTCACTGACCTATCTGCCTGGCCAGACGGATCACTGGCTCTGATACTAAGAGTACGATGGTGCGCTGTGATCGCCAGAGGTCACCTCCATTGATACTTATTGTTTGAGGAATGAATCAGGATAACTCCCAATCGACGGTTGGCATCAAGTGATGAAGCATGTCCCCCACTCTGATCGTCCCGGCACGATCTGTTCTCAATTCATCAATTCATGATTCTCTTCTGCTGGAATCTGATTCAAGTTGACCATCGAAAAGCGAACTCGTTTTCCAAACCTAGTCCCACCCAAACTAGATCCAGCAAATGGCAGCAATGCTACACCTATTGCTCGTCCTCGGGATGTTGAGCGGATATGTGCGCGCAGGGGAAAACTATGATACGATCAAAAATATCGCACTTTCGTCAGTTACATAGGCCGCGATTGTTGCTTGGCCTAAGCTGTTGAGCGGCCACCTCTTACGGATGGGTCAACATATTCCAGAGCGTTGCGATCCGATACCGCGTTGCCCGAAAGGTGCATGATACTGTGCGGAAGGAGGGAGCTTTGGCCTGGGTCACGGTCCTCTCGTACGTTCTAGCGATGACAACGGTTGGACTTCCCATCATACACCAAGTCCGCGAAGCGATGCTTTCGATACTCATGCCTCCTCTCTCTTAGATGGTGTACTGTGAAGATATTTCTGGACGTCGTACCACTCGACAAGCTCGGGCAGAATCAAGGTGAGACAGCATTAATCTGTAATACTCTCGAGCGTTCTCAAAACCACGAACAACCGCCATTTCCCGGC
This sequence comes from Cladochytrium replicatum, assembly GCA_025526935.1. Taxonomy (NCBI): domain Eukaryota; kingdom Fungi; phylum Chytridiomycota; class Chytridiomycetes; order Cladochytriales; family Cladochytriaceae; genus Cladochytrium; species Cladochytrium replicatum. The sequence goes on along the minus strand of JAHLKD010000074.1, from coordinate 163,691 downwards.
CCTGACCACACGAGCGGAACTCAAGACCGTCTCAGCGCAGGCAGCAACACCGACTTTCCACGTTTTTTCTGCGACCCGTATCGGAGTCATTGCAACCTTGCCGATTACATCTGCAAAAACTTCTGCGAAGATATCTTGCGAGCCCTTATCATGATCAGACGTAGTGTCAAGATATCTTGCGAGCCCTGATCATGATCAGACGTAGTGTCATTGATCTCTAGCGTTTGTATGCACTGGTGCTTCTGGTGACTTTCGGCTTTGAACTGCATGTTAGCATTGGTCAGAGAAATAGCCAGATCGACCGCCATTTACCTTCTTTCACCTTCAGCTCCAGCGCTTTCACAGTTTGTTGAAGCCTTTCAATCCTCTCGGTGAGAGTGATGAAGAGCTGCTCAGCTGTAGGACTTGTCTCCTTGTCGATCATCAGATCCTGGGAATTCAGATACGGGATCACCATAAAGATGTTGTATTACAAGTACCTCGTTTGGGCTGGAATCGCTGAAGCAGACAGTTAGAAATCAGGAGTAAGATAAATGCTGTTACCCTACCAGATTGTAAAGGAAGAACCGTCGTTGTCACGAAGGGCGGAGCAATTCTGGTGAGATTCAGCGACGACTCCCGCAAGCTCTTCGGTGCTGCTAAGATTTCCCATGTTAAAATGTACGGTTGAATGCGCTTGTCAGCTTTACGGAAAAAACCACTTTCAGTTGGAAATACAGAATGTCCTAACAGTCATTTTCGGTCCCTGATTTCTCTTCTTTGCCATCAGTTGGTGAAAACAGATTTTGAAGATGCCGCTCTTCTGCTCCAAGAGCGAGAACAAAACCATTTTTCTCTATTTTGGATTTGTTTGGCCACGCTTGCGGTTCGCCATATCTATTGTTACCGTGTACAAAGCTCTTGCCCAATCACCATCTGCATCGATTCAATTGTTTGATGTACAGAAGAGACGGTCACATAATTGGCACTCAACAAAAAGGCATTTGCTTCCTGCCATGAATTCATTACTATTAGCACAAGCCAAGGACAACCAACGATGCTTACCATGCACTGAAGATTGTCGTAATTCACCGCCTGTCCCAATCAGCGTCCCGAGATTTAGATAAACAAACTGTTTGTCGGTAACCCGTTCTGCTAAAATAAACAGTTTTTTGGTGATATTCTGTATTGCTTTGCCCGAACGTCGGAACGTTCAAAGATCCTTATCGATCTTTCAGCTTCCCTTCATCATCGGAAAGACACAATGAACACATATCGACCCAGCGAAGGAGGACTATTTGATGCTCGAAAGGGCATCGGAGATATTAATGAGCGGATGAGCGAAACTCGACAATGACTCTCTGGTAAGTTGAAGAGTTTCATTTGCGCTACAAAATACTGCGACTCAATATCCTGGATAGTAGCCCCACCTCCTTCAAGCCAGGTTGCATGGATCGGGAAATGATTTGATCGGATGCACTCAACATGCTCTTAGGACGACTTGGAGGTTTATCTCCATCTATGAAAGTGGGCGTTTGTGGCAAATTCAATTGTTCGGTATGGATTTGCGATCCTACTCTGAGACGAGCGTTGCCAGTGTATCTTGCGGGCGACGGGTTGACCGACGGCTTCTTCAACACCACCGATGTGAGAATGGATTGAGCAGCAAGTTTATTGCATTGCTCAAGAAAAAAATAGTAATAATGTCCTTGCAATGAGAATATATTCACAGCCGAACCTCAAAATCATTTATGCTGAAAGAAGAAAACCGAACTTCCGAAAGAGCTGACTGTTGGGTGTTGCTGCCACCGCATCAGCGTTCCGATCAGCATCAGGGCATTCAGAAAATAAACAACTGACACATCGACGAAGATCATGAATCTGAATATCTGTGGAGTAGGAAGGATGGTTCTTTCTTAATATAATTATTCGCAGGCCGAAAAACTTCTCAAGAACAGAAGAATTTCGGTAATTAATGGGTCCAACAAGAGCAAAGTACCAATTATAGCTCCCGCCCTGTTTCTTCAGGATGAAAGATTGTTTGCGAGGTCAGGTTTCTGCCAATCAGCGTTGATCTTCTGTGGTATACAAATACTTAATTTGCTTTGGCTTCAGCACCAGCGCTACTATATAAACCGCTCCAACCAGGCCGCTTCTGCATCAGTGACAATCAGATAGCGATATGCATGTAGCACAACTGGCCGTTTGCGGCTTCGAAGCTGACTCCGTCTTCTTCAGCCGCACTTAAGAACCTCTGCATGATCGTCGGACACGACTGCTACAATAGATCGTCGACGGCTACTCTATGGAGCGAGTTCTGACAATATTCAGATGAGCTCATGTGCGATCTGACTTTCAAACAGCGTTCCCGAGTTCAACGGGGTAAATGCCTTTTGAAAATCAACAATGAGGCATATGACTGAATCTGCATCGTTTGGGACTCGGAATCGACAAGCTGGCACGAATCCGCCGGATCGAGCTGGCTCTCATGTGGATCAGATAGCGTTTGGACAAGTTCGAGCAAGTCATCGACCGTGAGCCAGGGTAAGCACCTTCGATTGGCTTCTTTGAGTTTGAACTTGACCTGAAATGGTGCTTTCGAAATTTCTTTCTTGAATGCTGAGAAAACTTGATATGCCCATGATCTTGTTTCGCAAGTTGCTTTTTGACTGAGGTTTAATGTCAATTTCCTTAATTATTTGGTTGGTGCGCTAACGTGTGGCCAGAAAATCGACAAACGGCAACCTTATCTCATCACAGGCATGTTCACAGAAGCACCGGTCCCGACTGCATCCTCGCTCCTCCACAATGCAGTGACCGTCTTGATCTGCGAATAAAACTGTTTTGCGGAATAACATCGGTCAACTATCCTGCCAGCGAAAAGTTGTTGAGATTTTCTCACCTGTACACCTGTTTTGCCGTAGAAGTTGAGATCACCCACAATCGATCCCCTACTTCCCGTGAACCTGTTTGTTGTGAACAATCAGCACACGAGAGCGTTCTCAGAATAAGCTACTGAGACTTACGAAAACATGGGAAGGGGAACGGGGATTGGCACGTTGATACTACAGATGTATTGGTTAGACACTGGCAGAGGACGGGGATTTACTTTGGGTCCTACCCAACTTGGCCGACGTCAATTTCTTCCTGGAACTTGCGTGCAGTGCTGCCAGAGTTTGTAAAGATAGCTGTACCGTTACCTATTTTCAAACATCGTTGATGAATAAGGATGATACCAAAATGTGTTGTTTCTGAATACCATAGGGGTTCTTGTTAATCAGTTCGATGGCTTCGTCCAGAGTATCAACCTCTAAGCAAACGAGAACCTAATCGAGGAAGACTAAACGGAATGCTCTAGGTTTACTTCAAGCGTGACGTACCGGTCCAAAAATCTCTTCTTTGTAGACTCGCATCTGCGGTTTCACATTCGAAAGGATAGTTGGTCCGACAAAGTTACCGTCTGCAAAGCCAGCGGGCTGCAGGCAGATATATAGCTTCAGATGGTTTGTCAACGACCCTGGTTGGTCTACTAACCTTGATCCCACGACCATCCAACAGCAATGTCGCCCCTTCGTCCACACCTGTACACAAATTTTATGTAAGATCTTTATCCAAAGCGGACTGACCGCTTTATTTTCACCTGACTGAATGAGCTCCTCAACTCTCTTCTTCGCCTCCTTTGTAATAAGCGGCCCAAGATCCGCGTCTGGCTCGAATCCGCTCGTGACTTTGAGCAGTTTTGCACGCTCGACGAGCTCGGGTAGCCATTCCCTCGCGGGACCGACAAAGACGAGGGTCGAAAGAGCCATACATCGCTGCCCTGCAGCACCGAACGCTGCGCCGGCCAGGGAGTTGAGGGCGTGGTTCTTGTTTGCGTCCTCCATGATCACACCGTGGTTCTTTGCTCCCAAGTTCGCCTTCAATACAAAAAGTTCAGTGTGAGATTTAACTGTTGCGCGCCACCAGCACTGTCGTCTACCTGAACTCGCTTTCCGTTCTTGGTGCCGCGCTCAAAGATATACTTCCCGGCAACGTCTGAGCCGACGAACGAGATCGCTTTGATGTGCGGGTCGTCGCAAATGAAGTTGACAGTGTCGACAGCTGATTAGGAGAAAAACGCCATCAAACTTGAAAAATTATTAATGAAAGGTATTTAAATTACCTCCATGAACGACGTTCAGAACACCTTTGGGAACGCCAGCCTCCTCCGCAAGCTTTGCGAGGATCATCATTGCGCCAGGATCACGTTCGGAAGGCTTCATCACCGTGGTGTTTCCGATTCCGATCGCAAGAGGGAACATCCACTGTAACTCTCTGTCAGTCTTTTTGATATTATCTCCCTGTATCAGTGCTATTTACCAGTGGAATCATGGCGGGGAAGTTGAAAGGGCAGATTCCAGCAACGACTCCAAGAGGTTCACGGATAGTGTATGTATCCATGTCGCGTGAGACTGGAAGTTTTTCACCCATGAGCAAGGTGGGAAGTCCGCACGCATGTTCAACCACTTGCAATCCGCGCAGAACATCACCCTTTGCGTCCGGGAATGTCTTTCCTTGCTCGAGCGTGATTGACTCTGCCAATTTGTCCTTAATATGTTGTGTTAAGATTTTCATGTTTTGTGGGGAGCTGAACAGAACTCACCATGTTGGATCGGATGAGCGCTTGTAGATCGAGCATGACTTTCTGGCGTGTGAGGACGCTGGTTTTCTTCCACTTTTTGAAGGCGGCCGCGGCGGACTCTGCGGCATATTTCAATTCAGCAGGGGTTGCTTGCGGTACGAGGGTCACCAGTTCCTGTGTGGCCTAGTACAATGTTGCAGTGCGTTGGGGTGATCATGGATAAATGACCATGATAACAACTAACTGGATTCCTGAGTTCGATCCATTTGTCTGTTTGAGAGTCGAAGAGCTCTCCATTGATATAGAGTTTAGTTTTGGCGGTGGTTGATGGTGTTGCGAGGTTGCGAACCGAAACACTGGGCAACAGCTGCGATTCAAAGATCAGAAACCACGATATGCACAACTATCAGTTTCACCATACATTAGACTTTAGCAGACGAGCGGTTGATCTGAACATTTTCAGCAGCACCACTTTAGGGAAGCCCACAGTGGGATGCCTTGCGTGGCTTGCGTGGCGAGAACGGGGACGCAGTGGCTTTGACATCCTGGTTCTAAACAATGAAGGATAGAAAGGTATGCCAGTAGATGTGGGCAGCAATGTTGACCGGAACTATCGTTGATGGCACACTAGCAAAAGGGGAAAGTTGCCAAGGATGACAGTAATCGCAGCTCACCACTCCTATCGCGACGAAACATCATTCGATTGGTCATTTACATCAGTCTGCAGCTCATTGCAACCTTTTTGGAGCTTGGTCTCGTATTTTTTGTGTGCGCACTCTTCTATCTGGTGTTTATCAACACCGCATCTGAAAGCGATACCTCGAAGAATCCGGGAGATAAAGTATCTGCGGTAAGTTGGTGATACCACGCTTTTCTTATGTGTTGGTTCTCACATTTCTCCAAGTATTCTGTATTTAACAAAGACATGAGGAGGATCGACGGAACTCTCACTGCTGAGCAATTTGAGAAGGACATTCTCAGAAAGTGGTGAGATCAGGAAACTTTCACAACGTGATCGGCTCCTTGGGGTTGTGTCTGCTTTCTCTGATATTACAGTGAGATGGAGAACGACTTCAAGTTTGGCATGTGTAAATATGATTGATATAATGTTAATCAATTTTCAAGAAAATTCGGGTCATGATCAAATTGTTCATAATATCACAATAGTGCCCCCAGTCAGTCTAGAGACGACTGATGTGGATATTTGTTATCGGCGGAGGTTCTGGTCTGGATTGCCGGTCATGTGGACACGCGACCTCGAAGCGCGCGTCGTTCACCTCCGCCCGGCGGGGTCGGATCTTTGGCACGACACAGAGAATTCTATATAAACCCCGTACGAAATCACCCCCCGCAATCTTACACTTCCATTCCTCACTGTATCCTGTCACTCGACACTTTCCTACTCCAACTGCGATCTAATGGCGAACGCTGCTCTCATCTCTCGCAACCCCTCGTGGATCTTTGCGTTTACATTCCTCGTCTTGGTCTTGGCACAGACGACTACGATTCTCTTCCTTGACGGTGATCTGGCGAAGGCATCGAAAAAGGTGTTCAACGACAACGTTGCGAAGGGTTGGGACCAGTCCAACTCAACACAGGTATGTACAATCGATTCATTCTATTTGTAATTTATTCATGGCACGATCGCGCTATTGTTAGAAAGCGGGTCTCGCGAGCCAATGGGCCAACCTTAGCAAGATCGCTGCTGAGTCGAACATCACAGTGTCGGAACTTGGTAAGGACCAGGCGATTCTTACACACCGGTCTTTCTTTGACACTTTGATTGGTAGTTGCCGCTACTGGCTCGATGTACAACGCCGTCAACGCTGACCCGTGGTTCGCCCCACTTACCGGCGCTCTGATCAACTACTGCAACTGGATCCGTTCTGCCGTGCAAGATCCTACCGTCAACTGCGGGCCATCTGGACAAGCTGCCGCACAAACCCAGTCGGTTTCTGCTCCGGTCGCAAGCAACCCTCCCGCCTCCGCACCTCCAGCGTCCAACCCTTCGCCACCTGCCGCCGTCCCTGCTGGCGCATCTCCTGGTGCCCGTGTCGCAATCGCAGTTGCCGTTTGCTCTGTTTTCGCCTCCATAATGGCTTTGATTTTCTGATGTTGATCATCAGTTTTTGAATGGTCGAGACTTCGGCGTGCACTCATTTATCATTTGTCGAACCAAGATAGTCTAATAGTTTGTTCATTTTTTCACTGTATCTCTTGCTCATAGTGTATTTATTGATCTCTCTGTTCCCTCTTTATTATGGTGGTGCAATAGAGTGACATTTAATGATCCTCAATTCTAATGGTCGTCCTTGTTTCTTCCTTTAGAAAAGAATTTAGCAATTGCCCAGAGAAAGTCAACAATTGGCTACCGTGTCCAGTGCTCCGTCGATGATGATGGTCTCTGTCGTCCCGCTTACGATCACGATCACGGTCGCGGTCTCGATCCATGTCTCGCTCTCTATCCCGATCTCTATCGCGCTCACGATCTCGCTCGCGATCTCTGTCACGATCTATACTTGAGCCACGCTTGTCTACAAAGTCTTTGGAGTCTTTTGTGGATCCTGAGTTCCCTATCGTTGGAGAGGCATTGCTTGACTGGCGCTTCTGGTCAGGCTTGGATGGCGCTAAACAAAGTTGACGCGACTCAGAGAGAGAAGTAGCTTCTGCAACTTACGCGACAGAGTGTCAGGCTTCAAAGTAGCCAATTTGCCCTTGTGATCAGAGGATTCATCTGCGAAAGCAACAGTTTATCAGAAAGGGTCGGGATGACTTGTACATTACAACTGCACCTTTGATGGGGTTGGAGTTACTGGAATCGTTGTCGCGGTCAAATTTCCCACGGAGGGGTGACGCTTTCAGCGGTACAGCCAGCTTGGTTGAGGGCGACTTGACGTCTTCATCGAGATCGTACAGCGGTTTCTTCTTTGGGCTGGAAGGCTTGTCCCAGTCGTCCCTGATATCGTGGGATGCCAGTAAGTCGTCGATGGAGTCCAGGTCATTGCGGCGGTTGTGGGAGTTATCCCGGGAATGGTCTGCTCGTCCGCGATCCTTTTCTCTGTCACGGTCTTTTTCCCTGTCGCGCTCCTTTTCGCAGTCTTTGTTTCTATCCTTGTCTCGATTACCGGTTTTGTCCTTCTCCTTGTCTTTTTCTTTATCGTTGTATCGCGATTCATGGGTATCGTAGGACGACGTCGCCGGTGCACGCGAGGGGCTCATAACTTTACTCGTGGCCGCGGTCGGCGCTGGGGTTGTTGTCGATTTCGCTTCAGTCTCCTCCGTCTTGGAATCCTTGTCCTCCTTCTTCGCACTCGGCAGCGGATAATAGGCTGAAACGATCAAGGTGTCGCCATCACGAAGCATCCCGACCGGCGCGCCACGAGGTACGATCGCATAGTCAGAAGTGTAGAGCGCAAAGTGTGCGAGGTCGATGCCCGTGTCTTCGGCGAGGTAGAGCTTTTTCGCAGAGTGGAGGAATTCGGTGATGGTTTGGGATTTTGGCGGGGCTGTTGCTGTGGGTTTGTCGAGTGGAAGGTCGGCGATGATGAGGCGGGAGGGAGCGGGTCGGGATTGGTTATAGGCGGATGCTGGTGATGTTGAGGGGAAGCCGAGGAAGGTGAGTGTGATGCGGGGGACGGAGGGTGGTGCCATTTGCGGCCAGGGGGAGGAGGATGAGGTTGATATTCTCGGTTTTGAGAGTATGATCTGATTGGTAAGGTTGGTTTTGGCTGGAACATCAAGCTGTCATGATCTAGGCCAACGTTGCTGTCTGACAAACGTTTCCAGATGTAGCAGATGAACATTTTCCATCACACAACAGCTTAACAAAAATGTTTTATAGTTAGCTACCAGCTGTACTTTATTTTCTATGTTCCCATCCATCTTCCATCGGTGGCTGGGTCTGGTGGTGGTGAATTCAAATTTTCTCCGGGAAGGAAGCGAGGACTGCTGAGACTCGCGTGCTGATACTATACAGGCACTCCCGTCTGCGTCTGCGTCTGCGTCGTACGCTCCTCTGCGCTATTTCAATCCATCCGTGTGAGCTGTATCCAATCCACCAATCCACCCCTCTGGCCCAACCATTTGTGTGAAACTACTGCTCCATATTCGGTTGAGATTCTGAACTCCGTGGCAAAGCGAGTAGCGAACTTGCCATAAATACAATCTCGACATCGCCCGCCCCTTTGCCGCTCGTTGTCATAGTGTAGAAACAAAAAGAAATCGAATTGGCTGGTAGTTATCACAACGTGGTGGCAGTTGTTGTTCAATACCGTCCCAATAATTACCGTCGTCTTCGCATTGTTGCATTTCCACTGCGTTCGCTGCAAAAGAAAACAACCCCAAAAAAGAGAGCGTGTGAGCAAAGGGGAGATTTCGAATTCGTCAAAATTTCGCTTGCGGAGAAAACCAACGTACCTGGTCGTCCCGGGGCCGTACAAATCGTTTTGTCTTTTCTGAGCTCGTAATCGTCTTCGGTGCGAGCTTCGTTCGTCTCAATCAAAGACTGCGAAAATGGTGGTTTCGGGATCTGTTTTCGGGTTTAGTCACTCGACTGCCCCATTGCGGACGGTTAAGAATGTCCAGTTTGGAATTCTCTCACCTGAGGAAACGGTACGGTTTACGGTTTAATGTTGGAACAGAACTTGGCAGTGAAATCTGAAATGTCTGTCGTTCTGTAGAAAGCGATGTCGGTGGCAAAGATTGAGCACCCAGAAACGATGGATGGAGATCAGCCGAAGAAGGGTGGACTTTTGGATCCTCGCCTGGGAACAATCGATCGTAACTTCAAATGCTTGACTTGCGAGGAAGACATGACAAACTGTCCCGGTCATTTCGGGCACATCGAGCTTGTCAAGCCGGTGTATCACGCCGGTAATGTTTTGCTTATGCTGCACTGAAATCGGACAACAATTAATCTGTGAGTGTTTTTGCAGGGTATTTGAAAAAGATCAAAAAGGTTCTCGAGTGCGTATGTTTTTACTGCGGAAAGTTGAAAGTGGATGACAGTAACCCGCAGTTTGTTCGCATCAAGCGTGTGGGGGACCGGAACAGAAGGTTCCAGGAAGTGTGGAATCTCTGCAAAGGAAAGAAAGTGTGCGAAGCTGACACGGATACGGGGTTAGATGCGGACGGGCAACAACAGGAAGGAAAGCCAAAGAAGATCAATCACGGAGGTTGTGGGCAGAAACAGCCAAGTTTCAAAAAGGAGCCGCTGAAGCTGATTGCCAGATTCGAAGCGGCAAAGGATGAGGTATTGGCTGCACGTATGTATTTATGAATCGTTATTTATTCATCGTTTCGCAATTGTAGGGAAGCAGTGAGGCCAGGACACAGACTCTCACACCTTCCAAAGTTTTGACCCTTTTCCAGTCGATCAGTGACAAGGATCAGGAGGATATGGGACTTTCTGCTGAATGGGCTCGCCCAGAATGGATGATTATTCAGGTTCTTCCGGTCCCCCCCATGCCCGTTCGTCCGTCGATTCATATGGACGGGATGGGTCGGAGTGAGGACGATTTGACTCACAAGCTCATGGATATCATCAAAGCAAACAACAATTTGAGAAAACATGAAGCAGACGGATCACCTCCTCACCTTTTGGCAGACTTTGAGTACTTCCTTCAATACCACGTTGCTACCTATATGGACAACGATCTCGCTGGTGTGCCCTCCGCGCACCAAAAGTCTGGCAGACCGGTAAGAATGTATGGCTGGGATATATTTTTGCCTTGTCTCACCAGGGCGGATGTGTTCCTGTGAAGATCAAATCGATCCGTGCTCGGCTGAAGGGCAAGGAGGGTCGCTTGCGTGGGAACTTGATGGGGAAGCGTGTGGATTTCTCTGCGCGAACTGTGATTACTGGTGACCCCAACATTTCGATCGACCAGGTCGGAGTGCCCCGAAGCATTGCGCGTAACCTGACGTTCCCGGAGACCGTGACGGCTGCGAATCGCGAGCGGCTTGAAGAGTTTGTTCGGAACGGACCCACGGAACATCCGGGTGCGAAATACATTATCCGCGAGAACGGGGAGCGTATTGATTTGCGTTACTCGAAGCGGCCGGAGTTGACTCTGCAGCCTGGTTACAAGGTCGAGCGGCACTTGATGGACGACGATTTCATCATATTTAACCGACAACCCAGTTTGCACAAGATGAGTATGATGGGTCACAAGGTCAAGGTGATGCCGTACTCGACGTTCCGGTTGAACTTGTCCGTGACGTCGCCCTACAATGCGGACTTTGACGGAGACGAGATGAACATGCATGTGCCTCAAACCCATGAGACACGTGCGGAGATCATGGAGTTGTGTATGGTGCCGAAGCAGATTGTGAGTCCGCAGAAGAACGCGCCTGTGATGGGTATTGTGCAGGACACGTTGTGCGGAATCCGAAAGTTTACGCGACGAGACTGCTTCTTGACGATGGACTTTGTGATGAATATTTTGATGTGGGTGCCCGGTTGGGACGGTGTGATTCCGATGCCGACAATTTTCAAACCGGTTCCGCTGTGGACGGGGAAGCAAATGATGTCCCTTGTGTTGCCCAAGATCAACATGATCGGATTCCACTCCCAGCACCCGGACGGCGAACACACTCTGATCTCACCAGGAGACACCCGCGTGCAGATCGAGAATGGTGAGCTCTTGATGGGAATTCTGTGTAAGAAGACAGTTGGATCTTCAGGCGGCGGTATCATTCATATCGCGATGAACGAATTTGGGCCCGAGTCCGCCAAAGGGTTCTTTGACGGCGCACAGAGGGTTGTGAACTACTGGTTGCTGCACAACGGGTTCTCGATTGGTATCGGAGACACTGTTGCTGATGCTGCCACCATGGAGCGCATCAACGCCGCGATTGAGAACGCCAAGATCGAAGTCGACAAAATTATTGCGACTGCGCAGGCGGACGAATTGCAGAATAAACCCGGCATGACTGTTCGCGAAACGTTCGAGTCGTCGGTCAACTATGAACTGGGTCGCGCGCGTGAAAACACGGGGCGAGAAGCGAAGAACTCGTTGCGGGAGCAGAATAACTGCAAGCAGATGGTGGTGGCTGGTTCGAAAGGCTCGGATATCAACATCTCGCAGATGATGGCGTGTGTGGGACAGCAAAACGTGGAGGGGAAACGAATCCCGTTCGGATTCAAGGGGCGGTCGTTACCGCATTTCACAAAGGATGACCACTCTCCGATGAGTCGTGGATTTGTGGAGAATTCTTACCTGCGTGGATTGACGCCCCAAGAATTCTTCTTCCACGCCATGGGTGGTCGTGAAGGATTGATTGATACTGCTGTGAAGACTGCTGAAACCGGGTACATCCAGCGCAGATTGGTAAAGGCGTTGGAAGACCTGAGTGTGAAATATGACAGCACTGTCCGTGATGCAGTTGGAAACATCGTGCAGTTTGTGTACGGAGAGGACGGGATGGATGGTGCAAAGGTTGAGAGGCAGACTCTTGACATTATGAAGATGAATCATGACAAGTTCCGAAAGACGTATCTGGTGGACGCGTATGAAAATCGCTTGTCCACCGATGCTGTCGAGTACAGGATCATCAGCGATGTTATGGAAAGAGCCGATGTACAGGAGATGCTTCACAATGAGTTTGAGCAGTTGGTCGAGGATCGAAGGGTTCTTCGAGACGAGATCTTTGCGGGAGACAACACGTTCAGCTGGCCGCTTCCCGTCAACATGTCGCGGCTCATCTGGAACGCCAAAAAGATTTTCGACATTGAAGTGCCTAAGCAGAGTGATCTCCACCCGAGGGACATTGTCGAGGCCGTGAACGATTTGCTTGCAAAGACGGTGGTCATTCGAGGAAACGATGAACTGAGTATTGAAGCTCAAGCAAATGCGACGTTGTTGTTCCAGATCTTGGTTCGAAGCACCTTTGCAACTAGAAGGGTGTTGGAAGAATACCATTTAGATCGGAAGTCGTTTGACTGGATCATTGGTGAAATCGACTCGAGGTTCAATCAAGCGATTGCGCATCCGGGCGAGATGATCGGAACCATTGCAGCGCAGTCGATTGGAGAACCGGCCACGCAGATGACTTTGAATACATTCCATCTTGTAAGTTTGTCTCGTCACGAGAGGAAGTGTTGGGTGATCTAATTGAATCTTGCAGGCTGGTGTGGGAAGCAAAAACGTTACTCTTGGAGTACCCCGGCTGAAGGAAATAATTAACGTTGCGACAAATATGAAAACACCCGCTATGCAGATTATGCTTCAGGACGAGTACAGCGATTCCAATTCAAAGGCGAAGATTATAGCAAACCTGTTGGAGCACACAACTCTGCGGCGTCTGACAGCGACGACAGAAATTTGGTACGATCCTAATCCGATGTACTCGCTCAACCCGGATGACCAAGCGATCTACGAGTTGTACTTTGAGGTCGGAGATGACAATCCAAACCGGTTCTCGCCCTGGGTGCTTCGAGTTGAGCTGGATTTCAAGCGAAAAGCCGATAAGAACCTCCCGATGTCGCAGATCGTGGCAAAGTTGATGGAGGATTTCGAGGAGGGACAGCTGAAGTGCTGGTACTCTGAAGATAACGCGGATCGCTTGCTGTTGCTGTTCAGGACAGTCAATGACGGCAAAGGTGATGATGACGATGCCATCCAGGTGGAAGAAGATCAGTTCTTGAAGCGCGTCGAGCATTCTTTGCTGAACGAGCGAACCCTTTGTGGTGTTAAGGGTATCCAGCGTGCCTTCATTACTGAAGGCAAGCGAATCAAGATTGATGAGAAGGGCGATTACAAGAACGAAAAGATTCACTACCTCGAAACGGACGGTGTTAACTTGGCGGAAGTAATCGTTCAAGATGGAATCAATTGGGTGGAGACTGTGTCGAACTCGCCTGTGGAAGTCTTGAAAGTGTTGGGTATCGAAGCAGGAAGGGCTTCAGTTTTGAAGGAGGTCAGAAAGGTTATTGAGTTCGATGGTAGCTACGTCAACTACCGACACCTTGCGACGTTGTGTGACACGATGACCCAGCGTGGACACTTGATGGCGATCACGCGTCATGGTATCAACCGCACTGACGCAGGAGTTCTTGCTCGTTGCTCGTTCGAAGAAACCGTCGAGTTGCTTGTCGATGCGGCTGGTGCCGGAGAGCTAGACGACTGCCGCGGAGTGTCCGAGAACATTATTCTTGGACAGCTCGCACCACTCGGGTCAGGAAGTTTCGGTGTTCTGCTTGACGAGGAGATGTTGCGGAGTGCTCCTGCGGTTGCGCCTGAGTACAGTGTGGGGATGGGAATGGGCATTGGCATGGGCATAGGTGGGTATGATGGTCTTGATCACGCACCGACGCCGTACTACGATCGATCTGGATATAATACGAGCAGCCCAGGACCGCTTAGCCCGAGCGGATATTCGCCTGGCGTTGTGCCGATTTTCTCCCCCATGGGTGCAGGAGGGACATCACCTGGATACAGCCCTACGAGCCCAAGCTACAGTCCTACTTCTCCCAATTATTCCCCTACATCACCCAGTTACTCCCCGACGTCTCCGAGGTAAGGATGGAGTTCTAATGAGATGAGAATATTATCAACTGAGTTTGTTCGCTGTGCAGCTACTCTCCGACTTCCCCGTCATACTCCCCGACTTCCCCGTCGTACTCGCCAACCTCACCGAGCTACTCGCCGACGTCACCTAGGTTGTTCATTGTTTAATTTCGAATTTTGTGCACTTATTTATTTTTTTGCAGTTACTCGCCGACGTCCCCGTCGTACTCTCCGACTTCACCTTCGTACTCTCCAACATCTCCTTCATACTCGCCCACATCACCGAGCTACTCACCCACTTCACCCAGGTATGTGATTCTGTTACTGGGCTCGAATGTCAATTAATTATGTGTCTTCTCAATTAATTATGTGTCTTCTGTGCCAGTTATTCACCAACTTCCCCCTCTTACTCTCCCACCTCTCCGTCGTACTCGCCCACGTCGCCGAGTTACTCCCCGACGTCGCCCAGGTATGTCTCAAAAAAGCAGACAGTGACCCTTTGCAGCATATTCATTTTCATCAACAGCTACTCACCAACTTCACCTTCGTATTCGCCCACCTCCCCGTCGTACTCTCCAACATCTCCGTCGTACTCGCCCACTTCACCGAGGTATACGATGTTGCATTTTTAAGTAGTGTGATACTCACCATCTGTTGTATGCAGCTACTCACCGACGTCCCCTTCATACTCTCCGACGTCACCCTCATACTCCCCCACTTCTCCATCGTACTCACCGACGTCACCTTCATACTCCCCCACGTCGCCAAGCTACTCACCCATGTCTCCAGGGTACGTCAAACACAATGATAAGGCTTCTTTCTGAACTCTAAGTTGTATGTTCAGTGTGCCAGGTGCGGTAGTCAACCCAGCTGCACCATTCGGAACGAGGGGTGTGTACGGGCAGGGGAGTGGAAACGTTGCGCAGCAGAATCAATCTACGCCGTCTTACTCTCCAGCGTATTCGCCGTCGTTTAGTCCTGCCTCAAAGCAGTGATTCTGGAGGGCTTGAGTTGAAGTTAGTGCTATCTTTTTACGTTGTGGAAATAGTGGGTCAGAGTTTTAGCCTGTGGTAATCCTTGCAATTGTAAGTGACTGCTCCTCTGTGGGTTGAAATAAAGGAATTTCTAAACAATGTATATTGAACTACTACACCGTGAAAAACTAGAAAAACACACATGTTGCACTAGACGGAGACTATTGCACTTCGATTAATTCTGTCCCATCCAGTCAAGTTATTCACTATGTTCTTGGCAACACGGGTGCCCGCTCTGACGGCTCGAACGGGAACCAAGAGGGTTTCGGCACAAGCAATCACGGATGTATCCCAAACATAGTCAACCACCCGTAAGGGAATTGCAATGATCGCGGGAAATTCTAACTCCGCAACAGGAGTTTCTTTGTTTTCAATCGTTTCCAAAGCCCCATGAGAAACTGTTTCATTCCGACGAAGTTCCAGATCCTTCTCGCTCGCCACTACGATCTCTCCAGGGCGAGAAATCAATGCGCTGCGACTACCCACAGTTTGATGCAAGGCATCATAACTTGATGAAGTCCCTCCGACACCGTTTGCGATGGTGCATTGTTGCACATCTGTATCATTTCTGACAAGTATGGTTTCGTTTTCCTGTTCACTTTGTTTTGTTTCCGTATATACTATATGGGCTAAAATGTTCGGCTCTTCTCTGGAATGGATTTGCGCTTCGAGGCATTCAGATCCCTCTTCGGTGATTTCCAACTCAACGGGTAAAATTTTGATCTCTGCATTGTTTGTTCTTGCCGGAGGGTAAACCTCGGCCGCCTCAATCTCAGTGCTTTCTGAACCGCTTGGGTAAATTTCTGATTTAACAATATCCGTGTTCTTTCGTTCTGTAGTTTCCATAGTGGATATCAAAATAGTTGGTTTGGTAGAGGCATCTGAATCTGAACCGCTTTCAGGAAGAGATGGCAGCTCTCCTGGCCGTTGAGTTGAATCATCGGAGTTTGAAATGTCGTTCTCAGCAGACACATAGTGCTCGCCATCATTCGCCAACCCAAAATCATGATCCTGAGAATCAGCACTCTCCGCGGGCAATTCAAGGTCGGCTGATACTGAACTATTCTCGGTAGTCTCCTGCAAAGGTGAATTGTTTCCGTCATTAGCTGTAGTTAAACGCTCTCCGTTTTCACCGCTTGGAACAGAAGCGGATACCGATGACGTGGCTGTCTTTTGCGTAGCAGACCACGGAGTGAAAAAGAGCAGCGGACTAAAGATCCAGGATGACGAGATTGCCTGATTGAATGATGTCGAAGAGCGTGCTTCGGTTTCTAAGTTTTGTGAAGTGGCAAAAGGGACCGGTGGAAGTGCAGACTCTGTAAAACTGCTTTGAATTTCTTCTCCTTTTCCTGTGCATTCTCCTAAATTGTTTTTCCTGTTCTCCGAGGGATTTGGTTGGTCTGAAGAAACTTTGTCGTGGTTGTCAGGTAGTCCGCATTCTGCCGTTGAAGGGTCAAGTGTGTCATCTTTCGCACTTTCTATTTCTAGTCCAGCGGGTAAGACTGGATTCGGTTCGGTGAGTCGTTGTCCAAATTCTAAAACCTCTTTTTCAACTTCGTCCCACTGTAATTCCAAGGACTCGAGGCTGGATGGCCTGTCATTAGGTTCAGTATACAACCTCAACTGCTTTTGTTTTTCCCAAGCTTCCTCGTCCTCCAAACTGGGATTGGATGTCATGTAGTCGAACATTTCCTCAATAAACTCCGCGGAGCTTTCGTATCGCAAGTTTAATTTTTCATGTGGACCATCAGCAGGCGTCGATTCATTCAAATAGCTGGACGTGCCAGGCTGGCTACTTTCTTGCTCTGGCATGATAACCTTGTTAATGTCCAGGCTGTAGCAATACTTCAAGCTCCCTTGGAAATGTTGCCCTCTCCCGAATTCATATTGCTCATAATCGGAATATTCCGATCCAGAAACTTCGATGTTTGAAGAGCTTTCCTCTGCACCGAAGCTACGTTCGGATGTCTGGTAAGATCCTGATATTCCATTGTTACTGACTTTCAATCCTCTCACGCTGTTGTCAAGACTCGAGCTGACATCCACTTTCTCCTTTGTGATGCTATCTGTAGATTTGCGAGAACATTCCTCGCACTTCGGGGTCGCCCCTTCACCGGCTGACGCTGCCGAGTCTCCCCTCTTAACAGATGCCTCTACTCGTCGCTCAACGTTCTCGACACAGGCAACAATGACGTGCAGCATTCCTTCAACCATAGTAACAACGTGCTCAGTATGATTCAGCAACTCCCGGTACTGCGGTTGCGTAATTATTTCGGTTTGACTCATTTGGCTGAGAGAGCTCATGGCTCCTAAAGATGGTCGAGCCGATCCGTCAGACATAAGTACTGAAGAAGATGGACGAGAAGAGGCCAGACTTAGAAGATCGGAAGGTTCGGTTTCAAGTGGCGATGGTCGTTGCTTGTTTGCCTCTGGATTCTCAGCTGGCCATTTTTCAAACGAGTCGAGTTCCACAAGATCTTTCGGGGCCCTTTCTGACTTAATTTCGTTTACCTCCACGAAAGCTGTAGATGGTGAATCGTTGCTTTGAAGGATCGATACCATTTTATTGTGGTCAGTTTTCCCGCCTTTATCTCCAGACATTGATGACCTGCTGAAAATTAGATACTTGAGCTTTATCTCCAAAGCAAAAATTTCCAGCATTACCTATACGATGCCTCTTTGCGTTGCCTTGCGAATGATCCTTGTCTTCCCACGCTTGAAGGCGCACGACCGCCGAAAGAAGGCTGACGACTTATCTTTGAAGGCTGCCGACTAACCGAAGATACTTGACGACTTGGAGATGGAGATTGATGTCCTATGGAGGAACTCCGACGGCTAAGTGAGGAGCTGATTGAAGTACTCGAGCTCCTTGACGATAAACTTCTACTACTGCTTGTCTTCACAGGGCTATTCTTGTTCAAGGATTGGTGAGTTTCCGTCGGGAGCCTTGGAGTAGATCTACCACGAAGGGAAGCGGACGTCCCGGGCTGCATCGGAGATGAATCGCGGGAAGGCGAGCTCTTTCCTGTCTGTGATCGCTCCCAAATCGGAGTTCTTGTACTTGAGTTGCTACTTTGGCGTCTTCTATTAATCTTAGGCGGGAGATTTTGTCGATCACTGCTTATTTCGACAAGGATCAACAGGTATCGTAGGTTCAGAGACAAAAAATACTCACCCTTCATGCAGAACTGAACTAGTGGAGTCCTTCTGTGAATAAACGCTCTGATAACTCGAAGAGCTACTGTCTGCCGAGTCGACAGAGTGTGAAGCTCTTGCAGTAGAGGACAGGCTCTTTGGAGAAGATGTACTGTGGTTCCCAGACCTACTTGCAGGCTTCCCCGATGAGTTCCGGGGACGATCCCAAATTGGTTTGCGACTATCCGTCTTTCCAGTTTTAATTCTTTCGTCTGGAGCAAATTCACTTCTGTCGGCCAGAATACTTGTTTAGGAAGAGGAGGCGAATAAGCATTGAGACTCACGGGTGTATAGATTCCGCGGCATGATCAGCTTTTTGGTATTCTTTGGTTTTATTATATGGTCTTGACGAGGAAGCCTGCTGTTCCATGGGTTCCTTACCTTTTCGTGTGTTTGAGTCCATTGAGTGATTTCGCTTCGGGTTGTTGGTGGCTACTTTGGTGCTTGGAGAGCTGCTTGCAGTAGTGGAGCTTCTTTTGTGGGTTTTTGGAGTTTCTGCGATTGGAATCCTTGACTCAGCCGGGAGAGGAGTATGGTTGAGCTTACTGAGGCGTTCCCATGCTGGTACTCGCTGACTACTCATGTAAGCTTGGCCAGATTGAAGATCTTGAGCCTTAGCATTGTGAGAAATTGCCGGTTTCCGCGGTGCGGTCAATCTTTCCCAGACTGGCCGTGCTGATTTTCGTTGGGCGAGATCCTGCCTGGAAGAGGGGGTGGAGTGACGAGCCGCACTGGACTGCTTGCCGGGGGTTGACGTAGAGATCATGTCCATGGATCCCGTAACAGGCACTGGTTTCTCTCTGGCGGTACCCAGAGACGGGCTTGAGCACCAATTTGCGTCACCCATATGTGTCAACGGGCGTAATCGGTCTCCAAGAACGGTTGCCTTCCTTTGGGCTTGACTCCGAACGGGGACTGATTCGGTCATGGCTTGGGTATCACGGTGATCTGAACCTCCTCCTGGTGAGCTATTTGATACAGGTAGCCGAGAAGAAAGCAGTTCCGTCGAGGCAGGCCTTGGACCGAAAAAGCGTTTATGATCGCCAATCAAATCTTTGCAGTTTACAGTTTGGTGGGCGAGATTCCTTTCACATGCAATTCTCATTCGCTGCAAAATTGGTTTATTTTTCAAGTTTCTTTTTGGTGTCACCGCAAAATTCTCTTCACCCCATGAGATCCGCTTGTAGCATTATTTCAGGTTTTTTTGGCTCCAAATGCTGCGCCCTCTCCTCCCGAGTTTCTGACGGGTCGCTCGCCAGAAAAGTTTCTCGGAACTCGGGACGAGTTGCGCTCAGGGGGAAGGCATTGGGGCTGCTTTACCACCGAAACCTGCGTTTCACGCTGAACTAGTCCAGAGAGCACTGTACTGAAGCTCAAAAGTTGACTAAATTTGTTAGTAACGAGATCTTGCACGTCGGGGTTTCCATGCGAAGATTGTCTGATCGACATTATCTCCCATCTAGAAGAAAATATGGGAGCAGGAGAACCAATTCAAGTCTCTGATACTCAAGATAAAGCCGTAAATGAGTCGGCTGGATCAGGAAACGTTGTTGTGAAGCAAGCCAAAATCCAGAGTCCTTAGCGGAAACGCTATTTCATCGACCAACCAAAACATGCCGTTCACGCCTGTTACGGATCTTTCTCCTTTGCTGCCAGAAGGACAGAATGCAACGGTTTGCACACTCTTGTTGAAGGATGGCACCGCGTTCCAAGGAATCTCGTTCGGTGCAGAGGGCAAGTCTGTCGCTGGAGAGTGCGTCTTCCAAACTGGTACGTATCATTGCACTGCGGTGGATCAAGTCCTTTCGCTTACGGAAAGTGAGTAAAGCTGACTTCTACACACTCGTCAATCAGGAATGGTCGGCTATCCAGAATCTTTGACGGATCCTTCCTACCGGGGACAAATATTGGTTCTCACTTTCCCTCTTGTGGGAAATTACGGCGTACCTTCGCGCGAAGAGGTCGATGAGCAGCTCAACAAGCTTCCGAAATACTTTGAGTCGATCCAGATTCATATCACCGCACTTATCGTCGGCGTTTATTCGCACGATCATTCTCACTGGCTAGCCGTCTCATCGCTGGCGGATTGGCTCAAGTCTGAAGGCGTTCCGGCACTTTACGGGATTGATACTCGAGCTCTCACCAAGCGTATTCGTACCAAGGGTTCGCTTCTTGGAAAAATTCTATTCCCCAAACCTAGTGGGACTCCTGCATCCACAGAAGCTGTAGAGTACCCATGGATGTCGGAGTACTTGGACATTCCTTGGAGTGATCCCAATGAGCGTAACTTGGTTGGCGAAGTTTCGACGAAATTTCAAGTTACCTACACTCCGACTGATTTGAACAAGGCGGTTCGAGGGCCAGACGGAAATATTCTCCGTGTTCTTGCTGTTGACGTCGGCATGAAGAACAACCAGATCCGTTGCTTTGTGAAGCGAGGAGTGGAGATTCGTGTTGTTCCATGGGACTACGACTTTAGCACTGACAATGAATATGACGGTCTCTTCATCTCTAACGGACCCGGGGACCCAAGCGTTATGCGCCAAACGATTGACAACCTTTCGAAACAATTGAAGGCAGCGACGAAGCCCATTTCGGTATTTGCTTGGGACACCAATTGCTCGCCCTTGCAGCCGGCGGAACGACTTCAAAGATGCTTTTCGGAAACCGTGGCCACAATATTCCTTGCACCGACATGCAAACGGGACGCTGCTACATCACTTCTCAAAACCACGGTTTCCAGGTCCAGGTCGACTCCTTGCCTGAGGGATGGGTGGAGTACTTTGTCAATGCGAACGACGGTTCAAACGAGGGTATCCGCCACACATCCCTTCCATATTTCAGCGTTCAGTTCCACCCGGAATCAACTCCTGGGCCATGGGACACGGAATTCCTGTTCGATGATTTCATTCAGGCGATCAAAGAATGTAAAGCAGCTGGAAAGTTGGTTCCGATCAAAACAAAGTCTGCTCCCGCACCAGTTCCTCGTGTTCGTCCAAGAAAGTTCTCGTTCTTGGTTCTGGCGGTCTGTCCATTGGACAGGCAGGTGAGTTCGATTATTCGGGGTCGCAGGTGATCAGGGGAACTACGAGATGAAAGCGATGCATTAACACCAATTGATGTTTTATAGGCAATCAAAGCGTTGAAAGAAGAAGGAATCTACACGATTCTTATCAATCCCAACATTGCGACCATTCAGACTTCGAAAGGTTTGGCGGACAAGGTGTACTTCCTTCCTGTAAACCCCGAGTTTGTTCGCAAAGTACATAAGCACGAAAAACCCGATGGTAAGTCCAGTGATATCGATGTCATGATAAATGTAACACAACTTTAAATTTCAGGAATTTACTGCACATTCGGCGGGCAGACTGCTCTCAATGTGGGTGTCAAGCTTAAGGATGAATTCGCCGCCCTTGGTGTTAAAGTTCTTGGTACTCCCATCGAAACAATTGAAATCACAGAAGACCGAGAGCTTTTCGCCCAGCACATGGCTGAAATCGGAGAAAAGTGCGCCCAGTCCTCGTCCGCGACATCTGTCGAAGAGGCTGTCGAAGCCGGTCGTCGTATCGGCTACCCTTTAATTGTTCGTGCTGCCTACGCGCTTGGCGGTTTGGGGTCAGGCTTCGCGGAAACTGAGGAGCAGCTGAAAGAGCTCTGCCGCAAGGCTTTTGCGACCAGCCCTCAAGTTCTTGTCGAGCGAAGCATGAAGGGGTGGAAGGAAATTGAGTACGAAGTTGTGCGTGATGCGCAAGACAACTGTATCACCGTGTGCAACATGGAGGCAAGTCTTTTCAACTCGGATGGAAAAGTATAAACTCACCCATTTTTCAGAACTTCGATCCTCTTGGTATTCACACTGGCGACTCTATTGTTGTTGCTCCTTCGCAAACGCTTTCCGATGATGACTACATGATGCTGCGCCGAACTGCCGTGAACGTGATTCGTCACCTCGGTGTCATCGGAGAGTGCAACATTCAATACGCGCTCAACCCGCACTCGAAAGAATACTGCATCATTGAAGTGAATGCACGTCTGTCTAGGTCCTCTGCGCTTGCCTCCAAGGCGACTGGATACCCTCTCGCTTTCGTTGCGGCCAAACTTGGTTTGGGTATTCCGCTGACCGAAGTAAAGAACAGTGTGACCAAGAAGACCATTGCTTGCTTCGAGCCCAGTTTGGACTACTGTGTAGTCAAGATTCCTCGATGGTAGAAGAAAAATTAATTTGCTCGTTTGATTATTTGTTTATTACATTTCCTTCTCAGGGATTTGAAGAAGTTTAACCGTGTCAGCACAAAGATCAGTTCTTCCATGAAGAGTGTTGGTGAAGTTATGTCGATTGGACGTACCTTCGAGGAGACGATTCAAAAAGCCATCCTATCCGTGGAGTACAACTTCATCGGCTTTTCGCAAGTAAAGATAGTTAATCAGATCCACCTATATTTGTGCTCACAATTCTTTGCAGAACGAGTTCGTTGATGCGATCGACGAAGAACTTTCGAACCCCTCCGATCAGCGATTGTTTGCAATCGCAAATGCACTTCACGCTGGTTACTCAGTTGACAGAATTCACGAACTGACAAAGATCGACCGTTGGTTCTTGAACAAGCTTCGAAACATCGTGGAGCTTGACAAGAAGTTGAGGTAAGCATTCACGATCCTGAGCAATAGTCTCCACCGTACTCATGTTTCCACCAGCATGTACAACTCACCCCATGAGATTCCCGACCGCCACATGCTTACCGCCAAGCAGCTCGGATTCTCAGATCGACAGATTGCCAAGGCTATTGGCACCACCGAGCTTGCCATCCGAAAGGAGCGGACGGACCGCGGTTTCATGCCATATGTGAAGCAAATCGACACAGGTATGCTTTGCTTGATAATCAATCAATTTCAAGACTGAATATAAATGGCAAATTAGTTGCTGCTGAGTTCCCTTGCTACACCAACTACCTGTACACAACGTACAATGCGGTGGAGCACGATGTCGACTTCGAGGACAAAGGTGTCATGGTTCTGGGTAGCGGTGTGTACCGAATCGGAAGCAGTGTTGAATTCGATTGGTGCGCTGTTCGTTGCATTCGAACTCTGCGTGAGAACGGAATCAAGACCATCATGGTTAACTACAACCCGGAGACCGTATCCACTGACTACGATGAAGCCGATCGACTCTACTTTGAAGTTCTCACGCTGGAGAAGGTTCTCGACATCTACGAGCTTGAAAAGTCTTCTGGTGTCATTCTGGCGACTGGAGGACAAAGCCCGAACAACATTGCGCTTCCGCTTCACCGTGAAAACGTCAAGATTCTGGGAACGTCGCCCTGAAATGATCGACAATGCGGAGAACCGTTACAAGTTCTCTCGTATGCTTGACAAAATCGGTGTCGACCAGCCTCAGTGGAAGGAGCTCACTTCAATTGAAGAGGCGCGCGGATTCTGTGATAAGGTTGGCTACCCTGTGCTTGTACGACCCTCGTATGTGCTCTCCGGTGCCGCGATGAACGTAGTGCACTCGGAGGCGGACTTGCAGAGCTACCTCGATCTCGCTGCGAAGGTTTCGCGAGAGTTCCCGGTCGTGATCTCAAAGTTCATTCAGGAGGCAAAGGAAATTGAGCTTGACGCTGTTGCTCAGGGAGGAAAGCTCTTGATGCATGTTGTGACTGAGCACGTGGAGAACGCAGGTGTGCATTCTGGTGATGCTACCTTGATCCTGCCTCCTCAAGATCTTGATCCCGAGACTGTGCGCAAGATTGAGATTGCCACACGGAAAATTGCAAACGCTCTCAATGTCACTGGACCTTTCAATATTCAGTTCATTGCAAAGAACAATGAGATCAAAGTCATCGAATGCAACCTCCGTGCCTCTCGCTCATTCCCCTTTGTGTCGAAGGTGCTCGGTGTTGATCTGATCGAGATGGCCACAAAGGCGATGTTGGGAATCGAAGTTGAAGCATACCCCGCTGTCGAGAACCGCAAGGATTACGTCGCGGTGAAGGTTCCCCAGTTCAGTTTCAGTCGTTTGGCTGGTGCCGATCCTATTCTTGGTGTTGAGATGGCCTCTACCGGTGAGGTAGCTTGCTTCGGTCGCGACAAGTACGAAGCATATATCAAGGGACCGCTCTCAACCGGATTTGTGTTGCCGAAGAAGAACATTCTCCTTTCATGGGGTCCTACAAGGAGAAGGTCGAGTTTGTGCCATCAGTTGAGAAGCTTCATCAGATGGGATACAACCTGTTTGCAACTGCTGGTACTGCGGATTTCATTCAGGAGCATGGCATTCCTGTGAAATACTTGGAGGCGTTGGACGATGGAAAAGTACCTCAACAAAAGCTTGAGTACAGTTTGACTCAGCACTTGGCGAACAACTTGATTGACCTGTACATCAATCTTCCGTCGACCAACCGATACCGCCGACCCGCTAGTTACATGAGCCGTGGTTACATCAGCCGACGTATGGCTGTTGACTTTGCTGTCCCGCTCATTACGAACATCAAGTGTGCCAAGTTGTTTGTTGAAGCATTGAGCTGCCGTGTTGAGTTCGACATCACTTCGAACGACTACAAGACTTCTCACCGCACCGTTGTGCTTCCTGGGCTCATCAACGTGCAATCCTACTTCCCGACCATCGCCCATAACGACAACAATGACTATGCTCAGATCACCAAAGCTTCACTGAGCAGCGGTTTTACTGTTGTGTGCAACATGCCTTTTGGGTTGACTGATTCTGTTAAGGATCGGCGGACTATTAGCGCTGCACAGGCGAACTGCAGGGCGATGGCCTACTGTGATTACTCACTCTCTCTTGCTGCCACTCCAGACAATTTCAACTACATTTCGTCGGTGGTTCAGGACACTACCGCATTGCACTGTGCTTTCGATGATTTCGTACTGCCGGACAGCAAGTTGTCTACTACCAGCCAACTTGCGAGCCACTTCCGTTCCTGGCCGAGCGAATCCCCGATTGTCGCTCGTGCAAACAAGACTGACCTTGCCGCCGTGCTGTTCTTGGGCAACTTGTACAACAGAGCAGTCCACATTTCCAGCGTTGCGACAAAGGAAGACATCAATTTGATCGCAATCTCGAAGGATAAGGGCGTTCAAGTGACTTGCGACGTTTGCGTTCACAACCTCTTCTTCACAAAATCGGACTTCCCGCAGTCTGACTCGATTTCTACCCCGGAGGATGTTCAAGCTCTGTGGGACAACTTAGATGTTATCGACTGCTTCTCAGTTGGGCCTGTGCCGTTCCAGCTAGCACGGGATGCTAGCAGCGAGTCTCCCTCTGTTGCAGCCGGTATCGATGAGGTTCTTCCACTTTTGCTGACTGCCGTGCAAGAAGGCAAGCTCAACCTCGAAGACATAACTCTGCGCATGTACGAAAACCCGCGCAAAATCTTCGAGCTGCCTGAGCAGCCGGATACTTATATCGAAGTGGAAGTCGACAGAAAGTTCAAGGCCTGGGACAAAACTTCAGTTCTTTCCGGAAAGTACCTCATTGGATGTGTGCACCGTGTTGTATTGAGGGGCCAGACAGTGTTCTTGGATGGTGCCGTGTTCGGAGACGGGAACTTTGGGAGAGATGTCACTGGGATTGTGCGAATCATTGCAAAGAACGTTCAGATTTCGACCCCGAGCCGTCGTGCGAGCGTTTTCCCGTCCATCGAGAAGGAGCTTTCCCTCAAGTCGCCGCGCTCTCGTGTTGTAACAGAGTCGATCTTGTCGACGGCAGGAGCCAGTGCTGCCCGCTCACCGTCAATTATTCCTGACACCCCGTCCATTGCCGCAATCCGCGATGTTGCGTTCAAGTCACTCATGGGTGGTGCTTCGACAGCCGCAACACCGGCGCAAGTTAATGTTCGCGAGGTGGCCGAAGAGTTGGAAGAAAGCGATGCGCCAGCGACTTCTCAACAAATAGCGAAGGCAATCCAAAAGACTCTACAGAAGAATCTGACGCTTTCCGCTCAGTACATTTCAGAGTTGCCCACTTCGCTAACATCGGTTTTGTCCAAGTCGCCGTTCTACAGGAAGCACATTGTTTCGGTTAAAAGCTTCAACCGCCAAGAGCTTCACTTGTTGTTTGGTGTTGCGCAAGAAATGCGAACGTTGGTGGAACGACAAGGTGTTGTGCCTCTTCTGACGGGCAAAGTTCTATGCTCTGCTTTCTGGGAGCCTTCTACCAGAACTTCCTCTTCTTTCGAAGCCGCCATGGTTCGTTTGGGAGGTCAGGTTGTTGGTATCAACCAAATCACCAGCTCGATCGCGAAAGGCGAATCGATCGCCGACACTGGTGAGTTGCTTTCGAAGTCGATTATGTTGTCTTTGGCTAACTTTCCTCCGTCAGTGCGAACTCTCGCGTGTTATGGTGATCTTGTCGTGATGCGCCACCCTGAGCCGGGAAGCGTTTCCATTGCTGCTAAATTCTCGCCCATTCCTGTTATCAACGCCGGAGATGGGACTGGAGAGCACCCTACTCAGGGATTGCTTGACGTATTCACAATCCGTGAAGAATTGGGCACCGTCAACGGTCTTACAATCACTCTCGTCGGAGACCTGAAGAACGGACGTACGGTGCACTCGCTGGTCCGACTCCTTGCGCACTACGAAGTCACCATCAACTACGTTGCACCTGATCTCCTGCGCATGCCGCAGGACATCATCAGTGAGCTCAAAAAACGTGGGGTGAACCAGCGCAAGATGTCGTCGCTCGATGAGCTCATCCCGTCTACGGACGTTCTGTATGTCACGCGAATCCAGAAAGAGCGCTTCGCCGACTTGAAGGAGTACGAGTCGGTTTCCGGTTCGTACATCATCACCAACAAAACGCTCAAGAGGGCGAAATCGCACATGATCGTTATGCACCCTTTGCCTCGCGTCAACGAGATTGATCCGGAAGTCGACTTTGACCAACGTGCCGCATACTTCCGCCAGATGAAGTACGGGTATGTATGTGCGGATGGCTCTTCTTGCTCTGGTGGCTGGTCGGTCCACCTGAGCGATGTCGTTTTAGGTACTTGGGGAGGATTCCATTTTCCTTTTTGTTATGCCTTTTGCACGATGGGAGAATTGCTTGTATCGTCACTGGGGATGGGAAAGGTTCAATAAAACTGTGTCTCCAAATATGATGGTTTTTAATGGATATTTATAAGGATTATTTATTCTGTTGCGAGCGTTGTGTTTGTTTTGTGTACCCGTGTGTTGTGTTTTTGTTTTTGTTTTGATTGTTTTCTTTGTATTCGTCTGGAATATCATGTTTTTTACTTCCGTACTTTGTGTCGAGAATTCAAATCTGTAACTTTCGAATCTGAATCCTTTCTGAAAGTTCTAATTTATCGGCTGTTCGGATGGATCACATCAGGATCATGAAGTCTTTGCGGTTTGCTTCTTCTCACTCGTCCCAGGCACACAGCCGGGCAAGCAGTAGCGCTTATTGCGCAAATAATAGTGTTTCCCTCGCTGGCTCAGATGCACTGTTCTTCGTCGGGAACAGTGGAGCAACCTCACGGAAAGCCACCGACGACAGTGCACTACACTCCCATCGATCAAAAGAACAGAAAGTCGACCTCAAAGTAGCAGCATAAGGTCCAGCAGTCCTAGAACAGCTCGCAAACAAATGCGAATAGCATCCAAGCAATGTACAGGCTTAGCCAAGCAACACAAACAAACGCAAAACCATGTTCTCGCAGAAGCTGCTGACAAGAATCTCGTTGGCTTTACGATTGAGAGTCCCCCACCACCCCTACGTTCCCAGACACCGCACACAGAAGGTCAGTCTGAACCTGGAGAAATGTAGGATCGAGCAAATCGTTCAAAGAAGGTACATTCTCTCTCATTTACGTTCCTCAACAATTTGCTAGGCAATTGACAACAATGAGTCGGCTGAGGATCACTTGGCAATGATTGATCTCAACGAACAAAAGGACAGGGATCCAGAGATCAGGCAGCTTTTGAGTACATGATTCTTCCTCTGAGGGACAAAGCAAGGCACCAATGGAACTGATCCAGAATTTCTTCGGTCCGCTTTACACAAGTGCGCCTGATGGTCGCGTGCTGCTGCTACGGCCCGTCGCAAAAGTCCGCAACAAACAAAACTAGTCGCAGGAGGCATTTGGTTAGGATCCCCCAAACGAGCCTTTGTCGACGAACTAACAGATTTCCTTTGCATCTTAGGAAACACCCCGCCAAAGAACAGGCCGACGACGCCAAAGCCCGTGCTTCGAGCTATATCCTGATGACAGTTCCAGGGATACCACTGTACAGACCTCCCAGAACCCGTCCCAGCGGTGGAAAACGAATGGATCGGCCAGGAAGCTCTTCGCATTGTGGGGAACTGGTTCGACATCAAGTTCGACTGGAGGGATGGGGAACAACCATCGGGAACGAGGGCTTGCTCATGTTGGGAAGTTACTAGAAGAGAGGGGGAAGCAATCATCCGTTACAAAAAGTCGGAAGCTGTGTTTGTTATTGAATTGAGCTTATTCTGAATGTGAGACGGATGCCTGAGTCCATCATGCAACAAAAAACGCTTCTGGTTTCAGCTCAGGTGCATTACGTTGTCACATCTTTGGAAGTAAATGAGCTCCTATATTGATATTTCGACTACTGATAAATACTTGCTCTACTTTACAATATGGTACACGAACATCCGGTTACTTCTCCATGGCCAATATGATCCAATATTCCCCCAGTTGGAGACTATGCTGGTTTTCTCGCTGCCTTTCGTTAATTTGCGACCAACCTCTCTAGTCGACGCTGCCACATCCCATGCACAGCTCCAATGCCAGCCCTGACCACCACTCTTCCAGCTCTGACCGCCCGAACCGGTAGCAATACAGTCTCAGCGCATCCAATCACTGCGCTGTCCCAAACGAAGTCTGCAACTCGCAAGGGGAGGACGGCCATGGCACCGAGGAGGGCGAGAGTAGGGTTTGCTGCACTATCGTCTGAAGGAAGGCCGCTCTGTAATGTGTTGGACTCTTGCGGCTCTTTGATTTCGGCCGCAACGTCACAAGGTTCCATGGATTGGATAACGGTGTCATTGCGCCTTTCTCCGTATCCACCGGCAATTTCATCCGAATGGTCCAATGGGGTGATATAACGGGTGGTGTTCACACCATAGTCCTCGTGAACATCCACTGCAGCAATATCATTTTCCTCTTCGTTCTCCAGCTCCTTGTAACCTTCTTTGACAATCCGACTCTCGCCATTCGCAACTTCTCTCGACTCATTACTGATTCCACTCACTTGATGCCCGATCGCAGGCGTCTCTTTTCCAATCCCGCCATTGCTCAGTCCGGACGCCACACGGTTCTCAAGATTTGCCAACGACAACTCTGCCGCAACAACCTTCTCTACCCACTCGTTCATCAGTTCATTCGAATATGCTCTGGAAAGTTTCTTCTCATCCGTCTTGGTCTTTGGAGCATTTTCTCTGAGTGTGAGCTGCTCCACTCTCCTCTCGACGCTCTCGACTCTATCCAACAGTTTCTCCAGCATACCTTCGATTGCGTTCATGACAGCTCCCGTCTGGCTCAGGAACGCCTTTGCGGACGATTCATCTCCGCTTTTGGAGTTGAAAGAAGAGTCACGAGTCGAAGGTTCCTTGGCTGGTTGAGAAAAGGAGGGACGAGAAGTGATCGATGCACTTCGAGAATCATGATCCAAGTCTTCCTCGAGCGGTTCCGAATTGATCGAAGTGACCGAAGAAGACAAAGATGAGAAAGAGCACGGTCTTTTCTGCACACCGCTTCGAACCGGCTGTGTTGGATGTCGAGAAGACATCGACATGGAGTATGTGGGCGGTGTTGATGTTTCGGCTCTATTGACTTCGCAAGACTCTACTGTGTGATCCGAACTCTGAGACGACGAGAACCGACTGTGCGTTTTCTGTGGCTTATATACTGACAGGGAAGATCGCTGCGCTGGGATTGGAATACTACTGGTTGTCATGATTGGACCAAAATTCAGAGAATTTCATAACAATTGTTTGCGATTTCGAACCCACCTGCTGCTGCGTTGCACCTTGGCGTCGACTGTTCTGTGGGTTTGGCTTTCTGAGTAATTTCCGTCGGGCGAGCGAGATCGCAGCGAATTTTCACCTGAAGAAGCTTGTGAATGTATTTTCTTATCCATTTCTGTTGGTGGCGAACGTGGTACAGACAGTGACGCATTTGAGAAAGGTCGACTCGCTCTTAAAGGGTGTCCAAGTCCGCTGACACTGCGAACTTCGTTCTCGCTTGATGGAGCTTCATGAGTCGATCCAGCGCTACTTCCTTTGGCACGCCGTAAGACCGTTGTGTTCGAAGAGGTTCGGCGGCGGAGTAAGGCGTCACTGACTTGTGCTGCGATTTTCGAGAGTTCTGTGCGCGAAGTTGAGCGGGGTGTGAAGCCTAGCCCCTTGTTGCTCTTTGATTCATTCTGTGCCGACATTGGCTTTCTTAGAGCAGAGGAGGGGAGGTTGTTGTCCAACGACACGCCCAAGAAAAACAATAAGTGACACGACGCGAAGTGCGCAGCACGCGTGGTGGGCGGGCCGTGGATCAAAACATATATGACTGTTATCTACACGCTCTCTTGGCATTCGGATCCCAGTCTGCGAGGAGCCGAGAAGGCGAGAAATGTTCGTGATGGAAACGTAGGTTGGAACAGGCAAGAGCTCAAAACGTATATGAATGTTGGGACTTTCGCATTATGTGTGAGATTTGTCTCTATTGTTTAATTCGCATTAAACTCAATTTTTTTTGAACTTCATAATATGTATATATTTTCCAACCAATACATATCATCCGCTGGTGCAAAATCGAAATACATGTAAAAAAATCATTTAAATTGGCAGCACATGGGGGCTGTGCAAGCAGTAGGAAAAGTAAAATGTTTATAACACTAAGGCATATCAAAATCAACAAAAGCAGACAAGATAGAATCAGGAGCAGGAGACAAAACTAGGTCATAGCCAAGACAGTTTGACCAAATGCAGTTAAGTGCACGAAGAACAAGAAACCACTGGGAAAAGCAGGTAACAGATAAAAGGGCCATGGTGAAAGCACATCAATTGCAATGTCAAGAGGTAGGCGGGGATCGTCAGGCGGGCCTAAATCAAAACTAGCAGACAAACTAGCACGCAAATGTAGACACACAGAGACATGGGCACGGGACACTTCAGGGGCATCATGACAGTTCCTACAATAAGGTTGGGGGTTTGGAAACAGGCGGCCAGGCCGATATAGCAGGAACAAACGAAGACATACTGTTGGGAGATGTTGGTGTGGGGGTAGCAACAAAGGGTGGCGAAGTTTCAAATTGCGGACAGGGGCAAACGAAACTGCAATTGGTCCATTATGCGCAACAGCTAAAGACTGAAAATGCAACATCAACGGATGAAGTGGGAGCACAACAGGCATAGGAACAATGAGATCATTGTGACAAGCGGAAAAATAAGGAGATGAACCATAACCGACTGGAGATGACCGATAGAATTGCAACACAGCAGCTGGTAACAGAGGGCTGGAATCACTAGACCAGCGAGCAAACATACGTGCCTGAAGGTACTTCAGCCTGAACTCAAAAGTAGGAATTTGCGCTAACAGCAACAAACCAACACGCGAAGTGGTATGGGCTATCGAAAACAGACGACACAGTGCATGATAACAAAAACGCTCGAGTACCTGAAGCTGAGCAGTGGAAGGCCGAATAAGTGCTAAACCAAACTCAAGTGAAGGTCTAATAAAAGACAAAAACAACAACCTGGCAACACGAGGAGCAGACCCACCAAAGTACGAGACATAAGGTGCAAAAAGATACAATGAGGCACGAGCTTTCTCTAAGCGATGATCAATAGTTGCAGCAAGATCAAACCCTGCAATAGTAAAATAGTGACCAAGGTATCTAAATGAAACCTTGACAGGGAGGGCAGAGCCATGAAGCTTCAAGGGGGTGGGTAACCGTTGAGAAGATAACACAGCACACTTTGAAGGTGAAAACACAAAATGAGAAGCTAAAGCAAAATCTTCACAAATTTTCAATGCACGTTGGGCTTGCTCAGGGGTGGCAGAAAACAAAGCTATGTCATCAGCAAAAAACAACGAATTGAAAACAGGAGTGTTATAAGAAAACCTAGCAAGATGAGAAGATTCACGACGAAGGAGCTGTGCTAAAGGATTGATGAAAACTGAGTACAAGAACGGAGACAAAACAGAACCTTGAAAAAGACCTCGTGGAAGCGAAAACAAATCAGAAGAACGATTCTCTATAACAACCTGAGAAGAACAACGATCAAACATACTCATCAAAACAGAGATCAAACGGTTTGGAATTCTGGGAAATTGACGAAGACGTTCCCACAAAAGAGGCCTATGCACAGTATCATACGCTGCTTTAATATCTAAGAAAGTAACACAATAAGGCAGAGCAGTGCGGGAAGCCCGTCGAAGGGTAGCATCTAATGCAAAAACACACTCAACACCTGAACGATTGGCCTGGAAACCAGCTTGGGCGGGATCAAGTTTACCAACATGAGCTACAAGCATAGGAAGCAGGGTACGCTCAAAGATTTTTCTATCAACATTGGTTAAAGTAATGGGGCGGTACTGACTAATATCACCAATGGAGCCCTTATTCTTCCAAACAGGTAACAACAAGCCAGCATTCCAGGCAGAGGGCGACAAACCTGAACGGAAAATAGCGTTTGAAAGTTGAACAAAAAGGATAGCAACATCAGAAGCTAACGGCTTAAATAACTCAGCTGGAATATGGTTTGGGCCAGGAGCAGAGTTGTTTGGGGAAGAACGAATAGCACAAACAAAGTCACTAACACTAACTGACACAGAATCATTCAGCGCATGTAGACGAACGTGTTCTGCACTGGCAGAGGATTGTGCAAACTGAGTCTGATAAACGGAGGCAAAGTGATTGCGATAATGAGATAAAGAGGCAGGATCAGACAATAAACCACTTGCAGCTGAGCGCCGTTGATGACACCTACGCGCGGTGGAAAGAACTTTGCTAACCTCGGTTAAAGAACTAGGAGAAGAACTAAACATATTGTCGCCAGAAGCCTCTCGAGCTCGCTGAGAAAGAGACCAAGTACGAAAAGCTTTGACACGCTCACGCGATAGCTGGTCACGCTCCAAGCGGCAATACTCAACTAAACCAGGATCAGGATCATCACAGGAAGAAACAGATAAATAGTGCTTATGAGCAAGTAAGTAGCTCCGTCGCAAGGCCACTAAATGCGGCGGCAACAATGGCAGGGCAGGGCGACGGCGAACTAAACTGGGGGGTCCAATGACACAAGCAGCACATGAAGTAACAAAGGACAAAATAATATCCAATGCAGAGTCAATACATCCCTGTGCAACATCCACAGACATTTGGGCAAAGGCGGGAGCTTCTAAAATTGGACTGAGTGCAGCATTGACATCAGCAAGGGTGGGATCAAAAAACAAATGTCCCACATCCTCCATTGCTTGAAAGACAGCAGGTTCACGCAACAGATGAGCAGCCCAGCGCTTGTGGGGGGGTGCAGCAGAGGGAGCGCTGGCATTGGGAGGAGCAAAAGAAAAAACAGCTGTAACCGGAAAATGGTCAGAAGCCCAAGGCATAAACTCGCCGTCGGCTAGACGACTATGAACTATGTAAGAAATAGGATCACATTGAAGCAGAGGATTGACAAACAACAAATCGATAATGGAGTCACCATTGCGAGAAGAAAATGTGGGGTTATGACAGGAAGGGTGCTTAACTAGAGAGAAACTAGCGGCAGAAATAAATTGCTCAAACAACCTACCCCTACGATTTGAAGAATGATCACCAGTAGCTAAAAAACGGGCATTGAAATCGCCCAACAAAAGAACAGGGCACGGAGACGACGGGACATGTTGAGGAAGTGAAGCAATAAACTCTTCAAGGAAGGGGTCCTGAGCAATACCACATGGAGGCAAATAATACCCTCCAACCAAAAGCCCACGAAATGTAAACCATAGAGAGGTGCCACCATAACTAGAAACGAGACGGAAATCAGAAGCTCTACAAAGACTGCGATTGATCAAGACTCCCACACCAGCCCGTCGTGTACCCGATGACCCAGGAGAAAAACGAGTGTCAAAAATCAAATCTGGAGAAGGCAGCGGGTCTAAAGGAAAAAGGTGTGTTTCAGTCAGGAGCAGAAAAACAATGTGATTTGCGCGCATAAAACGAAACAGTGAATCAAGAACTCCAAAGCTCAAATTGCGACAATTGAAGGTACCAACTCGAACACTAATCATTGACGAAGATGGGTTGAGCGAGGCTGACGCGCAATCCCGCGGGCACTGTCCAGCACAGTTTCCTGAGCATCCATGGGGAGCTGACCACGGACATACAGGAAAATAGCAGGATCAGTAACTGAACTGAGGATATGCGCATATCTCTTGTGGACAACTTCCCTGACCGCAGCCTCCCGCTGCTCCAAAGGCAGAGTAGAGGCTCGGCGAAGAAAGTCAGGGTTTGATTCGTCAGTGGAAGCTTCCTGGGTGGAGAAGTGCGCACGGAGAGCAATTGCGGTTGAGCGAATACAGATAAAGGAAGCAATGTTGCGACCAACGAAACTGATGTGGCGGATACCACGCACCACCTCATCGCCCAAGAGAGCCCTCAGCATGGTCCGCACAAAGCCGAGCCGCTGTCTCATGATGTCCTTGATGTACACAGTGGTCAAATCATCCACACGGGCCTGAAGATCAGCAGGTGGGGAGACCAGCAGCGGAGAGGTCGGAGGATAGAATACGACAGGCCGAGGGCCACGAAGGCTGACATTCGAAGTGGGGTCACGACCAGCAAGGGCAGTCCTGACAGCTTCTGTACGAGATTCAGCACTCAGTGTGGGGAGACTCTCAAGCACACGGGCACGGGCATTGGCAGCAGCAGCGGCATAAGTGCGTGGACCACGAGGTCCACGTGGGGCAGGTCGACTAGACGGGGGGCGAGGGCCAGGAGCACCAGAGTTCCCAAGATCGTCCTGAATTGGAGGATTACCATGCAGTTGTCTAGGGGGAAGGCACACAGGCGCAGCCACATCATCATGGCGGGAGACTGGGGCAACTGGAGGTGAAGGCGAAGGCAGCGGCCTCCCAAAGCGACCCACCAGATCCTCGGCCATATCACGACAAACACTAAAAAATTCAGCAGGAGTGTCCCTCGGCAAATGTGCAAGCATAGGATCCAGCATCGCCAACGGATCAAAGGTTGCACAAACAGATCGCATCTGAGTGAGAACGACACGGAGATCGGCCAGAGATGCAACACTCGAGGGAGCAGCCACAGCAGCAAGAACCCGGACACCCGGCAGATGTGATCGGGAACGAGAACGGGAGCGACCACGGGGCAATTCATGTTCAGCAGGTCTTTTGGCGCGTCGGTCACGTGATCTGAAGTCACGTGATTCGGCATTTTCATCCTCCCCCATATTCACATCATCGGCCCAGTGAATTTGAGAGGCAGGAGCGGAGAATGGAAGCTGTGGAGCGGAATTTTCAAGGGAGACCAATAAGGGAACTAGCTCAGATGGTAGAGCGCGCGCTTAGCATGCGCGAGGCACGGGGATCGATACCCCGGTTCTCCACTCCGGTAACTCTAGTAGATTCCGATTAAAAACAAAGGACTCTCCATGAGATAAGAAAAGGACGTAGGAAGGAGAAAATGCGAAAGAAGAATACACAATATACAATTTTTATTAAAGAGCCATTTTGTACCAGAATGGAAAGCGTGTTTTTACTTGAAACCTCTACTTTGCTGTAAAGCGGAATCCAGAACTGATAAATGTATCCAGAAGCCTGAACCAACCCGGAAAGTCAGAATAAGACAGAGCCACCTTCACAACATGACATACTTTAAAAAGTCTGCAATTTCCATTTTGGCCGCTCGAGCTTCCGTGTACCCCGAACGCTCAATGACATCCATGACCTCCTTCTTTACATCAAAGTCCATCGGGATGTCCTATCAAAAGTTCACACCAATGAGCATGTCACACCTTTCTCCACCAAAAATAAAAGTACCATGTTATTCAAAGAACAGTATGTCTTGTAGTTGTGCTCCAGCATAGCCATCACAGATGAGGTTTTGAAGTTGGCCGAGACCGTTCTGTTTTTCCGCACAAACAGGATCCGAAGCAACCCGTCCCACTCGTCAAAGTTGATTGGCGGTGGAGGTTGTCGTGGTTCGATCCGGACGACGCTGGATTCTACCTTGGGTGGCGGACGGAAGTTGTTTTTTCCCACCTAGTGTCAACAAAAGCAAATTCATAAGCGCAACAGCACGACACATGGATACAAGTGGAAGGAATACCTTCATGACGTGATCTACACGGGCAAGCAGTTGGACGTTCGCCGAGAGTCGACAGTACATTTCGCTACCGGGTTTTGCGACCAGTCGCATCGCAAACTCTTCTTGAAACATAAGTACGGCGCATCTGGATTGATTGATCAACTTATTGATCAATACATATCGCATGGATCATTCATTTTTTTGGGTTCACCTCCACAGAGGACGATGAGTAAGGAGCTTGAAAGTAAGCGCTGATGAAATCTGTTGAATTGCAAGTAAAGTATTAGAGAAATAATGATCGCGGCTCGATCGCAGACGAACCTGATATGGAGTGTTACTGATGCAAACGTCAAAGTACGGCAGGTTGACTTTCAGAAAGTCGCCCACGACGATTTCTAGTTTTCGCTGTTCCGGACTGTTTTGCAGGAATTTGAGCATTTTTTTTTGTTTTGCGATTTCCGGTCATGAACTCACGTTCCCTGTACACGCTTTGAAAGCTCTGCAGCAAGACGCGGGTCCTTCTCCACCGCAAGGCACTGGAACAAACAAGTCTGTCAGTTTTTCAGCAACTAACTGGTTCCCTTCACACGTTACCGTCTTGCATTTGTCCAGAATCTTCACGGTCATGTTACCCGTGCCCGGACCAATTTCCAAGACCACATCCGTTGGCTTTAATGCGGCCTTATATAAATGGCGGAATAGCGTTCAGTATGTTTCGATCGCAACGTGTTTTTATTTGCATGTGTACCTTTGCAATGATACCATCGACAACTAGTGGATTTTTCAAGATATGCTGCCCGAGGTCTTTGTCGAAGATGGGTCCCGAGGCTCGTTGTTGTCCGAGGAACTTTCGATCCTTTGTTTCTTTGGGCATGTTCTTTTTGAACTGGCTTGAATCTGACAGGTCACGAGAGTGGCTGGCATGACGATCGAAACCACGACACACCACTTTGATCCCGAGACTTTTTCGATTCGCTTTCCAGCTCACTCTCTTTGAACAGATGGTAGTACCGATTGATTGTAAATCTTTCCCCGGTAGTCGACGCTTCAGCTTCTGCTGTCTGCTCCGAGCTAACCGCGGTGGTTGGATTCTGTTCCCATTTCTGCCACGGAACAAACACATCTTGGTCTACTTTCTCCTCCCCTGAAACAAACCAAATTTTAAGAATCTTTCGGCAGACCCTCAGTGACATATGAACAAACCTGTTGTTCAAAGGCCCACACAAACACCAGCACGCTGGCCCTGGACGAGGTATTCTCGAAATTCCTAGAATAGAATAGTTATGAGTGAGCCCAAAATGACAGACTGGAGACTGAGCTCACCTCCAGCGCTTGTACTCTCCGATCAGAGTTTGAAAAGTGATGTGTGACTGCGATCGACAAGCAAAAGTCCTACGACGACGATGACCATGAGATCCAACCATTCTCCACAAAGGGTTCTTTTGCTACACTTTACGAAGCAATTACTCCGATACGGCTGCTCCAAGTTGTTTGACACAACCACTTCGAATTCGCGCTGATGAGATATTTCGACAACCTTTGAGCTAATTGTATAGTACACATTAGATCCCAAGACCATGACGTTGAGGTTTACGCCCATATATTTGGCATTCCGATGGAGAGGTTCCTGCTTAAAACTTCAGCGCTTTCGAAGCAACAAGAAAATTGAGATATTAATACTGAATTTAAGAAATCCTCCACCGCTGGCCACGGTTACGAAACGTTAACCGGATGCCATTCTATTTGTTGTCGCTCTCAGATTATTGTTTGAATTTTTTGAAACATTAATTTGATTCAAAGCCACGCATCAGAACTGCTCACCTCTGCCCACTCGCAGTGGAATACTGGATTACTGGATTACTGGATTGGACTGGATTGGATTGCCATCGCTGTCTGCTCATCGTCGCTGCTTGAAACTCATCTGCTGTCGCGCTTACATACTGCCACGCGCTTGCGAAACCCCGACGTGGTACGCTCAAAAGGGCTGCCATTGAGGCAGTGAATTGCAAAGCTTCATTGTTGTACTGGGCGCTCATTTGCCTGTCGAATTTCGCTAGGAACTGTGTATTGCTGCTCAGAGAGCACTTGCGATCGGAGCTCAGATCAATTTCGCTAGGACTTAATTATTCGGTCCAACCTCCGATCAAAATACCACCACATTTACACACTCCACCCGAAACCATTTATGCGACATGGCGACAAATCGAAAGCTACAAAGTGCGTCTGAGTATACAAATTTTTTCAATGGGGCACTCGAACCGTCCACATTTGTCTAATCCTGCTCATTTCATCCAGCCGAGATCGAAAAGGTGCTGAAAAAGGTTCAGGAAGGTGTTGAGATCTTCGAGGGCATTTTCGAGAAGATCCAGGTCACAACAAATGCAACACAGAAGGAAAAGTTTGAGAGCGATCTGAAGAAGGAGATTAAAAAGCTTCAACGGTGCCGCGACCAAATAAAAACATGGCTCAGCTCAAACGAAATCAAAGACAAACGAGTACTTTTGGAGAACAGAAAGCTCATCGAGCAGGTATTACACGTTACTGTCGGGCAGCGGTGCGTCTCAGACATTTGACGCGCTTCCTTTACCAGCAAATGGAGAAATTCAAGGCATGCGAAAAGGAGCTAAAAACAAAGGCATACTCGAAAGAAGGACTTTCATTACCGGGGAAGGTGGATCCTCATGAAAAAGAAAAGCTCGAGTTGGGGCAATGGGTAACAGAAACTGTCGACAAGCTGGCAACACAGGTCGACGCCTTCGAGGCAGAACAGGAGTCTCTACAACCAACCTTGAAGAAGACGAGAAAACTGGATCCTGCAAAACAAGAGAGACTTAGCCAGATCGACCACCACCTGGAACGACATAAATTCCACATGGGCAGGCTGGAGATCGTTCTTCGAATGCTGGAGAACGGAAATCTGACTGTTGACAAGGTAATAATTGATGTTGATTCCAAATGGGTTTCGTTTTTCTGAAATTTTTTCAACCGTTGTAGGTCCGCGCTATTAGGGACGATATAAATTTCTATGTAGAATCAAATCAGGATCCCGAATTTACGGAAGACGAGGGAATCTACGACGACTTGAATCTCGAGGAGGCAGAGTTGTATGGATTTGCCAATGACGACGACAAGGACAGCAGTACTGGCTCGATCGGTGATGGTAACCTCCACTTATCATGACTAACGCATATGCTGATTCTTGATCCAAAATTTCAGAACCAGAAACACCTCCAAGAGAAAAAGAGGTAGATTTGAGAAGTCACAGGGGAGATACTGGTGGCTGAATTATTTCGACTAGCATGTTCCACCATTGGAAAAAGAGGAATCCAAAAAGAAACTCAGCAGAGACGACACCAACGATGTAACGAGATATATCATAAAGGAGTTTAGTGAGTGATTGCTGATCATTCTTTGCAGATATCGCCATCAAAGTCAGCTCTAAAGAAAGCAGGTAAATCATTTGGTGTCCTTGTATTATTATTTTTTGTTGGCCGCTGAATCCACATATTCAGAAAAACCTGCCACTCCAGCCAAATCGCTGTCCCAAGGGCCAGGAACTGCCGTACCATATGCCACCCCCGCTGCTAGAAAGGCAAGCCTTCCAACGACAACCCCAGTATTGGCACCCACGCCGGCACCCAGTCGTTCGACGGACCAGACCACGACTCCAGCAATTCGATACGCAGCGGCAGCGGCAAGCGCATATGCACACGTGGAGGAGAAGTCTACCCCATCGAAAGGTGCGGCTCATACACCAATAGTCCCGTAGTTGAAACTAACACCACGTTCCACAATTACAGTAAGAATAGTTGCGACACCATCCATTCTGAACGCAGCTCCACCGCAGCAGTCCGCGGGCTCCGTTTCCTTATCGAACTCGACCCCAACGATTATCAACGCACCGCAACCGCAGCCTCCAAATGGTGCACCTGGGTCATCGAAGCTGAAGGCGGCAGCTGTCCCAGCTCCGAACGTAGAGGCGACTACTGCTCCACAGAGAGCTGCAAATGTCCAGGTTTGCAAGAGCTTAAATTTAAGGATAGGGCGCCTTGTTGATGTTTGGAATGTTGTGCAGGGTCGAACCAACGTTATGAGTCCCACTGCTTCGTCTGAGGGACAGAAGGAGGAGGCACAACCTGTACCACAGGCAACAGAGGACAACCGATTGCCACCATCACTTGCGGACCTTGTGGCATCTTTCGAAGCAACCAAAGAGCGGTGTAAGCGACTTGTTATGTCTGGTGGGACACTCCTTACTGATTTTTCCAAACAGCGATAAAAATGAAGGAAGACCTGCCATTCTTGCAGATTATGTTGGACTCTGCTTTCCAAAACCTTCCAGAACCAGCAGATGCGGAAAGGTAGAGGGCGTTTCTTGACAACTTTGGCAAAGGATTGATTCATTTTTGCATTGCAGGCCAAAGTACTACATGCCAAAGAACCCTTACCCGATCCCAAGCTACTACCCGCAGCACCCGATGCCTCAATACGAGAACCCGATGCTGTTTGAAAAGTTCGACATCGACACGCTGTTCTTCATCTTTTACTACCAGCAGGGAACGTTCCAGCAGTATCTGGCTGCGCGGGAACTGAAGCGACAGAGCTGGCGCTTCCACAAGAAGTACCTGACGTGGTTCCAACGGCATGAGGAGCCGAAGGCTATCACGGACGAGTATGAGCAGGGCACCTACATCTACTTTGACTACGAAGGGGCATGGTGCCAGCGCAAAAAATGTGAATTCCGGTGAGCCTTGGAAATGATCAGTGATTAAATACTCAATTTCTTTCTTACTTTTTTTAAAAGCTTTGAATATCGGTACCTCGAGGACACCGAGCTGTAGTTATAGTCTCTTTCTGGTATCCTCATTGTCCAAACGCTATATTTTTTTCCGAAAGCAAAAACATTTCCTTTAGTACCCTCCAAGCCATTTTTCAGATTCAAATGTCGCAACCCGCGACCTTCGACCGGCTCTTCAGAGCCTCAAACTTTTGTGCGCTCCACAAGGACCAGGTCGTGAGGACCTCATGGAAGGGCCGTTTGACCGGAGAGTGGGGCCTCAAGAGATCTCTGCCGCGCGATCTTAGAACGACCCTGGTGAAGGTCACCCGCCATGAGCATGGCCCATCGCTTACCACAAAGTTTGTCTCGGGATCCACGGACGTCGGCATCGCAGAGCGATGGCGCGAGCTATTTGCTGAAGCATACCCCACAAAAGCAATCTCAGGCAACACACCGTCGCACTCGAACCAATACGACCGCAGCGTTCCCACATTGAACCTCGCAACCATGTCGGACGCCGAGTTTGCAGAGCTCAAGAGAAAAGCCGCGCTGACCCGGACGGTGGTCAAAGCGTCCGACACCGGTGCCGAGATGATCCAAAAGGTACTGGGTGTGCGCGTCGAGAAATACGCGCCGACCATCCACCCGCCGACGTACCTCCACCACAAGTCCAACGACAAACTCGAGCAACCGAAACCCGAATCCAAACCGGGCACGTTCACACCTCAATTCCAGAAAAAGAAATCTTCGAGCGCGGAGCTGAAAGTGAAAGGACGCATGCTGAACC
Organism: Cladochytrium replicatum; assembly: GCA_025526935.1. Lineage (NCBI taxonomy): Eukaryota > Fungi > Chytridiomycota > Chytridiomycetes > Cladochytriales > Cladochytriaceae > Cladochytrium > Cladochytrium replicatum. The sequence goes on along the minus strand of JAHLKD010000074.1, from coordinate 121,495 downwards.
CGCTCCGACCGGGCTCTACCGCCGGCGACCCGACGATCGTGGGTATCGGTGGCTTCTCGGCCTCGCTTAAAGCCTTGAGACCAGAATCGTTCACGCGGAAAGCGAGCGTTGATTATATGGTCAGCCACGTTGGATTCGATGGGGACGCGCAGCCGCTTGTGGAGGTCGGACTATATCAGCCCGACAAATTTTCCGATGAGCTGATGCAGAAGATGGACGGATTCTTGAAGCGTTCTGGTAGCGGTGGTGCGAAGAACGGTCCGGCGCGAGTCGATGCGGACGGGAGAAGGACGTCGGGGAAAACCGAAACGTTCTGGCCGGGATCATTGGATAATAAAGGTGGAGACCTATGGACGAATCTGGACAAGATCGTCTCTGATGCATCGTCACCCAAAGAAAAGCAATAAACTTTTTCTTAAAACTCTAGTTAAACCAGAATTGACTGCGCAAAGGTGGCGTGGAGCTCGACATGGAGGGATTCGACATTGGCAGGAGAGGCAGGCGAAGTGGACCTACCACACCTCGGAAGGGAAAGCAGAATGAAGAAAGAGCAAGCGGTGGAGCTAACGGATCGAGTAAGGGAGGATCGAGGGGAAAAGCAAAAAGATCGGCGGAAGAAAGTGATAACACTCAAGCATCGAAAAGACGTCGATCGGACGAACAGCAGAGCGCTTTGAAAGAGCTGCCTGAAGAATTCCAGCGTCTCGATAGTATCTTTACCCACTTGAATACGGTACACGCATGCATGAATGGTAGATTGCAAACCGGTCCGTGTTCATTTAGCATCATATTTAGGTTTACACATTCATCCACGTACAACGTCAAATCGTATGCACTTACGAGAGTCTGAGACCCGCAGTGGAGAAGTCTTGCGGTCCTGGTTATGAGTTCTCATTGCAAGTACTGGCAAAGATCCGAGCGATCATGGGGACCATGCTGCACATTTATTGGACCGAGCGGTCGTCACTGGTCGAAGGTTCAATCACAGAACTTAAAGACCCGTCGGATTCCGAAGGCTATGTCCTGGTCATAGAGTTCCGGGACTCTCGGCGGGTTCATATCGCACAGAAGATCCTGTGCGTAACTGTTGGATCACCACAATTAGATATGGGATCTGAACCGCTTTCGATTCCTTTTCAATATTCAGAGGCATCGATCGCAAAACCAGACAGCTTTTAACTCGGGCACCTTCCCTCGTCGAGCAAGCTGAAGCTAGCCACGCAAACCAGGACATAGTGAAACGCATAGAGCATCGCCAGCACGCATTCAGAGAGTCGCTGCTCGCTTTCCACCGCAGTGCAGTAGAAAAAGAGGAAGATCCGATACAGAAGCTGGCCGAAGCGTCGTTGACTATGATCCCGACGAGTCCGGGGTACAACGACGTTACGCCCGAGGTAGAGCGGCCACCTGTACCGACGGAACGACCTGAGTCGCTGGATAAGCTTCTGGAAGAAATCACAAAGGAAACATGGTATGCGGGGCAGTTTGTCAAGGACGGAAGGAGGACGGTCGTTGGGCGTGAATCTAAATTTGGTTTGTTGTTGAATCAGAAGTTTATGTACAACTTCATATTCACCCATGTCCTTCCAACAGCACCATTGGATAATGATCTTTCTTCGGAGCTGTGGGACGGCTTGAGATCTGCAAAGAACATCACGCAGCTTTATTCCCATCAATCAAAAGCTTTGAATGAGCTTGATCGAGGAAAGCACGTCATTGTCGCAACGGCTACCAGTAGTGGGAAGTCTTTGATCTACCAACTCCCGGTACTCCGCGGTTTGGAGCAGGACCCGGCACTTAGGGCCATGTTTATATTCCCCACAAAGGTTGGCTAATTCTTAGCTAATTTTGGAAGCTGATGGAGATATTTCCCGCAGGCTTTGGCTCAGGACCAGAAGCGTTCGTTGTTGGGAATTCTGGGTCAGTGCCATACGTTATTGCAATGGGTTCGAGTGGATACATTCGATGGGGATACACCAATGAAAGGAGAAACGAGGGCTGACATTCGAGATAACGCACATGTGATCTTCACAAACCCAGATATGCTTCATGTCACCATTCTTCCACAACATCGCCAGTGGAGAGAGTTTTTATCCCGACTCAAGTTTGTCATTGTTGATGGTAACATACTGCACTTTTCATCAAATGCGTCACCTGCTCACATCGATATCTTTATAGAGCTGTGAGTAGACGTCGTTCTTGTCCATGTTACATCCCATCTGACACGTTTGAAAGTCACTATTTCACCGACACTATGGGCTCACATACTGCCATGATCATGCGCAGACTCCGACGGTTATGTCACCTGCACGGGAACAATGACGTCCAGTTTGTGAGTTGCTCAGCAACAATTCAAAACCCCGTCGAGGTATTTCATTCCCAGCGCATTTGGCCTCTCCCTCCAAACCTAGCCACCTTTTCTGTAGTTTATGCAGACATTCTTCGGACTAAAGGAGGTATCGCTTATTAGCGACGAGGACGACGGCTCTCCATGTGGCCAAAAGCATCTTGTAATCTGGAACCCACCACCCCAGAATCCACATCGCGTGGAAGCGGGTCGAATGAACTCTGTCGGAGAAGCGGTCAAGTTGATGATTCACTTGCTCTCCATGGGCGTGAGAACCATTTGCTTTGCGAAAGGTATGACAAAACTTGTGTGTGCACGTGAAGATGTCTGATGAACAATTTGGAATCAGTTCGACGAAGCTGTGAGCTGGTGTATAAGCAGCTAGCCCAAGATCTGCGTGCTGTGGCTCCGGAGCTGCTGAGTCAAGTGATGTCCTATCGAGGTGGATACATGGCGGAGGAACGACGACGGATCGAGAAAGAGCTTTTCAGTGGAGAGCTCATGGGTAACTGTTTCAATGTACTTTGAAAGCTTTAGCTGAAACGATGTTGCAGGTGTTATTGCGACCAACGCCCTTGAGTTGGGTGTTGATATCGGAACTTTGGGTATGTTAATTTGGCCTCAATCGGTTCTTCGCGCTAAAGTTATTAAAGACGCTGTTATCCACGTTGGATTTCCTTTCTACATGTCAAGCTACAGGCAGCAGTCGGGCCGTGCAGGTCGGCGTGAGCAGGACTCAATCTCGATTTTGGTGACTGAAGTTCAAGCCTTATTTATTGAGTGTGTCTGAATCTAGTAATTTGAAGATCACTGAAGGAGACAATCCGATGGATCAATACTTTGCCCGAAATCCAAATGAGTTGTTCGACGCTCCCCTGGAAAGTGTAGTCATTGACGTCAGCAATGTATTGTGTTCCATTGGCTGTACAGTTTTATTTGCAGCTCACCGTCATTTCCCAGGAGTTGATCCTCGAAGCTCACCTGCAGTGTGCAGCCGGTAATTCCGAACGCATCATTATTGGCAATGCTTATTTCCTGACTATTGTGTACCAGCGGAGGTGCCAATTGACTTTGAACGGGATCGGCATTTCTTCGATGTGCCTCCGAATGAAGACTCTCTAGAGACCGATGGGGACGTTATGCAAACCATTCTGAACACGTTCCTCATGAAGCAGGAGGAAACCAATGTTTGTTAATGATTCTCGCAATGCATGAATCTCACTTTTATGTATTGATGTTTAGCTGTACTTTCCTCACCTGAAATACGAGGGTCGCCCTGCAAGAAAAGTGAACATAAGGAGCATCAACGATGCTTCTTACCGTGTGATCGATGTGACCCGAAACATTGACCTCGAAGACATCGAGGCTTCTCGGGCTCCGTACACGCTGTACGAAGGCTCGATAGTGATTCATCAGGGCCGGTCGTATATGGTGTTCGAAGTGAACACGGAGCTCATGTTTGCGAAAGTGAGGCCCGCAAATGTGGATTATATCACCAGTCACAGAAAGGTGAGAATAGAGATTTGGATCACTGGCTGCAGCTCATGACTTTATTTTAGTACACGAATGTTGATCCTATTCAGACTGTGGATGTCCTTTCATTGTCCAACCCAGCTGACTCGGATCCGAATGCTCCTAGTCTGAACGTGTTCTTTGGAAAAGTCAAAGGTGGGTCATGGTGGCCCATTTTCCAGTTCGTGATGCCAAAATCCAAATCTAGAGCAGACGAACATTTTTGGATACTTCAAGAAGAATCCCCTGACCAAGCAAGTCATCGAGGAAGTCACTGGGCTTGAAAGTCCACCGCTTGTTCAGCTTACGTGGGGATTTTGGCTAGACGGTAAGAGATCGATTTCTTCGCCTTGGTACTGACGCAACTGATCGGTGCCCGTTTAGTTCCACAATCGACTGTAGATGAGTTACGCGCAGCGCAAATTGACGTGGAATTCGCTGTCCATGCGGCCAGTCACGCTATCTTGACTCTCCTTCCAGTTTACGTCAGGATTCCCAGCTCTGGCGATACCGACATGGCAACAGACTGCAAAACTCCATCAGCGAGAAGATATCGGCCACCACGGTAAGGTTGAAGGATGAAACGGTACCTCAAGTATGAAATAGCTAATGAAACTTGCTTCTTTTTAGAATCACAGTTTATAACAGCGAGGGAAAGAGCAACATGGCTTACAAAGCGTTTAAGTATATCAGAGAGCTCATCCTTCGAGCAAAGAGAGCGATCGAGTCTTGCAATTGCGAAATAGGTTGTCCAGCATGTATGTTTGCAAATATATGGCCTCTTTGGTCGATTTTTATGATTGTTTCGCTTTGCAGGCATACAAATGGAAGGATGCAGTCACGCAAATTCCGCGCTAAACAAGATCGGGGGACTCATTATACTGAAAGCATTGAGTGTGATCATTGATGGAAGTTAAAAGTGCACAATTTTCTCGTTTCCTTGTCATATATACCGTAGCCAACAATCCTTCGATTTCGGTAACATTGTGATAGGCCACTTCTGATCAGACCCCGATCGGTTCATGGTGGTATAATCCAACCAATCTGGAACTACTGAAAGCCATTCACCCGGACACAGTTAAAGGCGAGCTGATCCCAGCATGCATCTTTGCTTAGCCTGATGCTGGGTTGTTTAACTTTAACTTGAGCACTGAATACATGCCTCTTTGATCGAATGCAGCGGCGGAGATCCTCAGAGCCCCAGGCTCAATTCTACCCACATAACAGACGGAAAAGCTCCGGGAGTGTATCCATTATGGGCCACCATGAATCTACCGCATTTACTTCGGATATGCGATGTTTGGTTGATGAACTCATGTCGTTGAAGAACGACATGGACACGATGAAGGGGAGGATCGACAACTTATTGTTAATGGTCTCACCTTCTGGGCCAAGAGCATTCAACGTTGGAGTTCTGGACCGGATACCGGGTAGTCAGCTTATCACTGCCCCAATAGCAACTTCTTCACCAGCTTCATCCGGTATGCATAATCTCTACTCAATTTACTTCACTTGTTGTGGCTAATTTAATCAGTGTTTCCAGGCCGGAGGAATAGTGCCAGGGCTTACAGCTTACAAGCACCCGACAACGAATCCAATGATTCTACTCCCACGATGGATCGAAGCAGGGAGTTCCTTGGTTCAACATCTGCTCCAAACCTTGCCATAGAGATGTTCGGCGACGACGCATCAAATACGCAGCCCACAACACAAAACATATCGCCGTCTGTCTTGTTTCCCAAAGTAAATGCCACGTTAAGCCCATTCACCGGAAGCAGTTCTCGTCCACTCTCCAGAAAGCCTTCTTTCCAAGGCAACCTTTCCACGCATCGAGAGCTGGACTCAACCATGATGGTTCCCCATCCACCTAATCCCTTCGTTTCCGCGGAACTTGAACGCCAGCTCAACCAGCACCTCGTCCGCTCCGATCCTTTTCTCGCCCGCAGAGCTAGTTTCGTCAGCGTCTCGATGGGGAGTCCGATGCCACCGACAGGTCCTCCAATTGGATTGATGAGAAATTCGTACAGCGAGGATGAGGTGAACGTGCAGCTGGAGACGATGTCGATCATGTCTGCAGCACAGCAGATTACAAAGATGCGAGCAGAGACGCCTAGAGCACCCGGACCGCTTACAGTCGACCGGCTGAAGACACGCCAACGCGCATTGTCGACGACGTCGCTCTCGATGGCAGCGGCGACGATTAAGTCGAAGATGGTGGAGACGGGGCAGAAGAGGTTGTTCGAGGCCAGATTCGACGAGCACGGATCACTGAGCTCGGGGCTGAATATGGTGTACAGCATGTTCAACGATTCGTCGAATAGGAAATGCAAGCTGCGTGGAATCCACGCAAGATCCGAGTTTGTTGTATGGTGGGAGTTTCTCATGACTAGTAAGTTTATCTCGTCCCGCCCCTCGTCGATCAAAAGCACTAATTCATCAAAATCTCAGTCATCTATCTGTTCATCATGTTTTATGTTCCCGTCCTCCCCACCCACATGACAAACATTCGCACCTTCCAGCTCCCTTTCACAGTCTCTTGCACAGTCCTTTTCACACTCGACACCGTCCTTAACCTCCTGATTATCCGAAACATCCCAAACACTCCCACAAAAGTCTCCCCCGAACCTGATCCTAACCCGCATAACCGCTCGCAGCCCATTCTAATGATCACAACCGTAGACTCCAACGGCTCAACGGAAGACATCTCCGAAAAAGATCTTTCCAAAACGCCCTTCCAGGACGATCCTGACACCACCCCTTTTCCCACCATCCCTACACCTAAAAGGACCAAACCCACCATATCCCCAGTCGCCCGCTCCCAACTCGCTTACCTTAGACGCATGTTCATCTTTGACTTCCTCAGCTGTCTCCCCCTCGATCTCATCCCGCTCCAAGGCGCTGACTACTTTGTATTCCTCCGGCTCATCCGCATCCATCGCTTCTTCAACCAAGTCCGCGATAATCCGATCGTTCACAAACTGAGAAGGAAGCTCGCCTCGAAACTTGGCTTCAACGAGAGCTTTCAGACCATCTTTGTACTGTTCTTCCTGATGATACTCTATTTGCACCTGCATGCCTGCTTTGTATTTATTCTGGGGAGGATTACGAATTACGAGGGCTGGACAGGACAGTCGTCGTATTCGCTGCGGCCGGAGCTGAGGTACTTGCCCGCTGGAGAGCAGTATACGATGGGTATGTTGATTGCATGGGGCAACACTTTCCCGTTGGGGACGAAACCGTCGAGTCTTATTGAGATGTGGGCGTACATGATATTCGTGTTTACTGGGGCATCTCTGGTGAGTACTATCCCAAAAGATTCGGAATTACGGCTTCATGATTATATGATACAGTATGCAGCGATTTTTGGGTTCATGAGCGCGTTCAGTTTTGGCTTCGATGCTTCCGGCAGACTCTTCAAGCAGGTACTACATCATCGTTTGCGCAGGGTGCGGGTTCTGATGACGCATTAATTTAGAAATTGGACGAGGTAACCGAGTATATGACTGTCAAGCAAGTACCCCAGGACCTTCGCAAAAAGATCCGGCACTACTTTGACGTTAAGTATCGTGGGAAGTACTTCCAAGAAGAAGCCATTCTGGACGAGTTCAACTCTTCATTACGACAGGTGTCACAAAGAAAACCATAAGAGAAGAGAAAAAACTGAACGAAACTTTTTTCATTTGATACGTCTCAGGAGATCACGATGCACAACCTTAAACACATCGTTGAGCAAGTTCCGTTCCTGCGAAGGAAGGAGAACGACGGCCACGACGAGGAGTATCTTGGTCGCTTGACTACGGCGCTGAAACCTTGCTTCTTTGTACGCGGGGACACTGTAACTAGGCAAGGGGAGGTGAGTTCCGCGAAAACCGTGATGGCTCCTCTTTACGTTGACCAAAAACTCAGGTCGGAACCGCAATGTACTTTATCGTGGCAGGATCCCTCGAGGTCTGCGTGAACGGGAAGCGCATCGGCCTCCTCCGTGACGGGAACTTTTTTGGCGGTAAAACCACATACTTGAATTCAACTTCACTTTCCTCATCACAATTGCGAACAGAAATCGGACTTATAGTACCATTACCACGCCAAGCGACCGTTGTCGCTCTTTCCTCGTCGCGGCTGTACCGTCTCGACCGCGAGGAGTTCCTGCCCATCCTCGAAGACTTTGACGACGTGCGAGTGAGGGTAAGCGAGATCTACACGGAGCGGATGTCAAAGATCGCAAAGGACAAGGAGGCAAGGGAGAAACAGCTGATGGTGGAGCAGAGGGAGCTGGAAAGGCTGCGATTGGAGAAGGAGAAAAAGAACGAGATGAAGATCAGGTGGGAAAGGACACTTAGTGGGAAGCAGGAGGGTTGAAGGAGGAGCCGGACGGTTGAGTAGGGCAACTTTTTTTGGATTTCGTGATAGATGAATAACCCAGTGCGTTTTTATCGACGCTCCGTTTTTGTTGTTGCGAGAATGTAATTGAGGAAATCTTGTAAAAACATAAATGTTTTTCTGTTTCTTCAATCTGCTTTGAGAACACTTCTTTCAAGTTACAATACCTTCGATGACAACACCATTCCTTAAGTTGAAACACAAGCTCAACTCCATTCTCATTCACGCTCTCAGCCAGCTTGTCACCAGGATCCTCCGTGACCGGACACGCACTCTCAGCGTCAGCGACTTCCTTTGCATCTTCGACCACCATAAAGTCCTCTTGGACATCAGCTGCTGCCGAAGGCTCCACTACCTCAGTCTCTGTGCCTTCCGGTACTGCACCTGCCTCCACCACCGACTTCTTGGGTTGCGGAGTGGGAGGTGTCTCGACTGGCGGATTCGACTCCGAGGGGTCAAAGCAAGGATTTCGTCTCCGTACACGATCCCTTCGTCCTGTGGTTCGGGCAACGTGGGGACATCGGAGGGTTTCTCTTCTGTGCGCTGGCTGCGTCTGCGCGTGGTTATGGTTGAAAGGAGACAGCGCGTTTAGAAACGAGGAACGGGTCGATGTTTTTGTGGCGGGGGCAAGTCTGGTTGTTGTCGTCGTTGTGGGCCATTGGGTGTGGGCGGTGTTGTTACTTGTGTGGCAGGCATTTCTGGCGAGTCCGTCATGGTGACCACGCCTTTCTCGCCCGGTGTCCGGATCTGCCCTCTTTCTTCTGGCTACCACCTTTCGCGCTGGTTATTTTATATGAGCTAGGGCCTGCTGCCTCGCCGTAGGATCCGCTCGGAGAGGGTGGTTTCTTGGGCATGCCGAAATTGAGGCGAGGTCGTTTGACAACGACGGGTTCAGTGGGTTCCGGTTCGACTGATCGTCGACGGCTACTGGTTTTTCGACCTTACGGGTTGATCCCCAAGCATATGCTCTTGAAGACGCAGGCGAATGCTGTTGCTGTTTTGTTTGTTCTCGACGCAAACGGAACATCGTCCTCACGGTCGTCCTCGTCTTCTTCATCGTCGGTGGAGGGAGCGGAACGCGAGACGAATTGACTGCCGCTGGGTCGATCACCGGCAAAAGAAAGTAGAAGCATACATCCGATATGTCGATCTTGGTTCTAGAAACGCAATAAGTCGGGGTCAATTATCGGCAATGTCATATCAAGTGTTATCACCAGCTGGTAGTGACAAGGCCAATTCTCAACAAAAAATTATCAACATAGCGACGCTGTGCGGGGGATACAATAAAACTGAAGGCCTTTTCTTTGTCGTATCTCCACCACGTCATCACCCAGCTCATCGTCACCAATAGTCATCACAATTTGATGCCATCAACTGGCTACGACCTGGAAGTAATTCAACAGAGAAGATGAACACAGTGACCATTTGCGTTGATCTTCGTCGTAACTCCTCCCGGCCTGACACCAGAATTTGTTCTTCCCAACGCCTACCTATGAAGCACAGAAATAGGCTGAACTTCTCTCGGATAATTCTCGCCGTTAATCCAGAGACCGTTCGAGCCAAGTACAGCAATTTCAAAGCAGCCCGTTTCAAAGTTGTACTGAATTCGTGCGTGTTTCCGTGAGATTGATTTTGTATCTCCAAGATGTATGTCTACATCTTCAGCAGCGGGCCCAACTGAGCGACCCAGGCTGACCTGCAGCTTCCTGATGTGGTACGAGATGGACGGGTGCGGACAGCCGCGTGGGGAAAGCAGTTTCGCGTATCACGGGACGGCGGAGGGGACGATATGGTTGGTTGGGGTTGTGGTCGAGAAGTGTGCGAGAGAGTCAGAGACGTGGAACAGCGGCTCGCCCATGCAGAGGGACAGAGAACGGCGGTCGAGCGAGGACAGCATTGGGAGTTGGAGGAAGGGCTTGCATTGGGATGAAGGAAGAAGTGTGCGTATTTTCTAACCAAAGAATCTTCTTCAAAATCCCAAAGCAGCCAGCTCGCCATTCTCTACAAATGAAAACGATGGAATGGTGGAGCGAGTCCTTTGAGTCCAGCGTTGCTGCCACAGGTTTGGATTCGAAAACGTGTAATGGCCTGACTTTAAACTTGACATGTAGTTAGTTGTTGAAGAGGGTCAGTGTCGCTGTTCCAGCACACATCTACATGCCGAAGGGAGAGTAAAAAGAAGATTTCCAAGCAGAGCAGAGTCGTAGCCTCCATAATTTGCCACATAATTGGCATCAATGCAGCAACTATTGGAAAGGCACACTTACCATGTGCTCACCCAGCGGATCAAAACAACTGTCTTCGCTTCTGCTACCGTTGCATGTCGCGATGTCCCGCAGGTCAACCTATCGAACTGAACGCACTGTTGACAGCGGGATCTCGTTCGTGGTTGTTGACCCGAATCCTTTCCTATTTTCCGTCTTAACTGCAACTGAATAACCAGGGGCGTTGGTTTTGCGCTCAGCAACCCCTCACTTGCAGTACATTTAAGTGGATTCACAGTTTGCTTGCATTGTTATGGATCGTGACATTGCACGCAAATACATCAACATTTGCATTCCTCACATCGACCTGCCTCTCATAATCCAGAACAAAGGCCCACCAAACTTCCGGCCGCGCCACACCTTGTGTCACCCAGCCAAAATCCAACACGTCAATGCTATTCAATCGAAAACACTCAATCACCAGATCGCCAGCCTGGAACTGGAGGTAGTTGCTCGTCATCCAAATATCACATCTCGCACTGACTCTATTCCATCTTACCAGTTGAGGAATGAATGCGATATAGGCGACGCGGATTTTGTATTATGTTCAATTGTTGGATTGAATTCGGAAGCGCATCAGATACAATGATGATGAGAGTGGTGGAGGTTCGCTTGTTCAAATCGTCTTGATAGACCCCTACCATTATCGTCGCGCCTGTTGCGCGATCACGATTGGCGTGATAATGTTCCCTCAGACAAACCTGCTACTCCGACCACGAGTCCGCCATCATCTACTGCAGCGTCCCAGTTTTCAGTTGGTGAAACTTTGACCTTGTGTTGTCTTACCAGTGAGTAATCACATTTCTTATTTTTATTGTGCGCTCAATTTTTCTATTTCAAAGATGGGACAGTAAAAAAGGTGCATCGCATTTATCAAAACCACATACTCATTTCACACAATCGATTTGATCTCTTTGTTTCCAGAAATCTTACAACTGTCTTGGTGAGATAAAGTACGCACACCTGCTTCAAAAGACAATAGGATGCACAAACATACTTTGACCATGGAACTTTATCAGCTGCTCTCTTGTTATTGCTGATCTAACTATTACAGTGAGCTTTATCAGTTGCTCTCCTGTTATTGCTGGCCAAACCATTGCAGTCTCTTGATCATAACATCAACTTTGTCCCGTCATGATACCATGCAACTGAATTCACATATTATATGTTACCATAAAGCTGTATAGTTAATCAACACATCTGAGAGTCGGTGAGGAACATTGAGGAAGTGTTCAATCCTATAGCGACCGCAATGCCAAACAGTTTGGGGGATTTTTTGGATTGCAGCTGGAAGTATTTTGTCAATTTTGGAACTTAATTCTGCAAAGTTTGCGCACAGGCCTGACATCATGATATCCAAGCACCTCTGAGAATAACTGTCTCAGAGATTGATATGTTTATCATAAACATTGGATCACTGCAATGACTGGAACTGGTCAAGAAGTTACTGACACTCTTGGGTATAAACTTTGTTTCTCCGCTTGACATAATTTCAATCAATATCGCAGTCGCTCAGCTGATACATGTGTGCCTTCAATATTGAGAAGCTCTGTAAGAACTCCAAAGGAAGTGGTTCTCTAGTGATGCAGAGCATTCCAAACACTCTTCTGAAATTATCAGCAGACTCACCTGTATTTATGAGGGCATTTTCTAAGAACTGGTGATACATTGAGTCAACCACTCAGCTCTGTGATAAAATGATCAACATTGCTTCAGTTTCAGTTTGGGGATTTTGATCTATTTACTAGTCACATCCAGATAAAAATTCCATCTGCAGCAGCACTGAGGTTATTGACTTCCTCATTTAGTGGCAGCAAGCTCACATGCGTGAACTTTGATGTCCTTCAGGTTGCCATCGTCAGTTGGACGGAGCTCAGTGCAGTAGATGTCATGGAGCATTAAGTAGACGTCAGGCTCTGGTCTGTCAACAACTACTTACTAGGAGCTTCAAGTTCTTTGGTGCCATTTTGGCAGACTTGGCAAGAGTGATCAATAAAATTACCTGAATCTTCCCACCAGCTTCTCCACATTCATCAAGAGAATTTAATTTAATCACAATATTCTGTGTCGATCCCTGTTTGTCATCAATCAGTTTGAGTGGCTGAAGTACAAGTTTGTCAAACTTTTGTTATCATATCTAAATTCCAATTGTGATGGTTTATTATTGGATTTGGACGTAAGAACCTTTTCATGGAGCTCTGACAGGTAGGAATGAATTTGAGTATCAAACAACAATAGCTGATATGTGATACGTGATTGATTGAGAAACAGAATGGGATCACTTTTGAGACTGTCATTAAATTTGCAAAAGTACTGAGCACCAGAAATTTGTCAATTGGTGGATCATTGTAAACAATTGTTCTTCATGTTTTAGCTCAAGTATGCTCCAACTAACCATGTCATGGTTGACTTCCCACCACCTGCCCTACAACATACATAGATGTCACTTGACTAGCATTAGAGTCAGTAATCCATTTGTTGATCTTTTCAAGTAGCCAGTGACGTGTTCCACTGACATAAAGTTCTCCATATGCTTCCACATAAGGTTCAAAGTCAACTGGTTTGAGCGAGTCTTTCAGCAGATCATTTTGTTTTGGCTGAATAGCTAAAACTGATTGAGGTGGATTAGTTGTCAATGAAGCAGGAACATCACTTGAGTTAGGCATGCTTAAGAGTTGTTTGTTGCTGATCTCAAGCTTGAGATCTGATATCTTAGTTCTTCATTCTGAATAGTCTTGGTCAGGATCAACTGTTGAAAAATCCACAAATAATTCAAATTTCTCACATATCTTCTAAAGAAGTGCTGTAAGTGAAGGTTCCACAGCAAGTTTGAGTTGCATGGTCTCATGATGGGACAAAGATACTAGAGTCAGGATCACATGCCAATACCGTGGTGTGGTCAGCAATAACAGGAAAGCAGCTGATAAAGCTTGATGGTGACAGTAGTGCAGTGGTTTCAGTCGTATGGTCTCATGAGAGGACAAATATAGTGTCAGGATCTTACGACAATACAGTGAGGGTATGTCAACATTATTAGGAGAACAGCTGACTAAATTTGATAGACACAGCAATACCGTACAATCAATTGCTGGTCCTATTCAAAGGACGATCCCATGAGAATTGTTCAATCAAATTTTGTAGTGGAGATGGGTCACGGAGATGAGGTGGGATTAGTTGTATGGGCTTAAGATGCATATGGGACAAAGGCAATGTCACGATCAGATAGGTCAGTGACAACACGAGAGCCACTGATGAAACTTGAGGGCTATTATGAGATTGTTGAAACCAATGGAATTGTATCATGATGTTAAAATCCAAGGGCTTCTCCTAGCAGCGGTAGGGCGTCTTTAGCTGTACTTTAGCTAGCACAACAGCTCCAGGTTCCGTCTCTTGGCCCAGTTGAATATGGGGTGATGATAAAGCAAATTCCCTTGTTGCACACAAGCACTCTGTGGCTAATACAAATCAAGGCTGGGATTGCCTAACCAGGAAGACTGTGGTGTGTGAGTGTTTGGTTTGTTCTACTGTCTCAAGGAACCAGCCACTCTCACACCGCACTAAATATTCCCTCACAGAGTATTCCCACACAGAAGAACATTCAACAATGACAACAAAGAAAATAAACAGCATGACTGCCCAAGACATAAATTGAGCAATAGCATAAAAAACTCTCAAGCTCAAGAGAAAAAGCCTATGGCGCAAAATAATGGGTAAGCCCTCCAAGGATACACAGAATTTAACACATGATAGTACCATGTATCTGTTATGATCAGCAGGTCACTTGTGATGACTGAACACAAGCATGGGTGAGCAACTTAAGAAGCTTAAAGGTCGGTGAAATTGTTGAATTATACAAGTTACTGGTTACTGGACACTATTACAAAACTTTAACAACTATACACACAAAATACAATTCGACATAACAGATAGACTGGAGACGTCCAGGAGCTCTAAAGGCAATGTTGCCAAGGCAAAGAATGCAGATGACTTGGACGTTGACTCTGATTCTGACAATCCATCCACTCCAAACTCGAAGGTTAGAGACACTGCTTCAAAGTACTCCTCGACACTTTGTACTGATTTTCTATCTGATCACACCAATGTCTGTGTGATGAGAGTTGAAGGCAAAGATCAACCATCCGGTTCACATTATGCAAAACAATCAAGGTAACCTTGATTCAGGTGCTTCCACATGGATGACACCTAATGTTCATGTTTTTGACTATATTGAACAATAGAAATGTCTTGGAGAATCTGATTAGCAAACGGCGCTATTGTACCAGTCAACAGTATTGGGGATGTTATTTTGCCAAATGAAAAATCAGACACATTCAAAATGCTCTCTATGGCCCTGATTCAGCTGAGACACTCGCATCCGTCTATAGCATTATTAGGGATAGTGGAGACATTATTAGTTTCTCTCAATATGTGTAGTACTCAATAATGAAGAGTACAATGAATGTGTCATTGGTAGTTGAGTCTGACATTTGTACTATCTTCTTGCATCCAAAAACACGTATGGGATATACTCCACCAAAGATGAATCACTTGGACATGCACACAAGTCGAGAAACATATCTTTGGATGGTGAGGCTTCACAAAACAGTAAGGTTGTGAGTTCACTCACCAACTCGTTATATGTAGAATCCATAGAAGATACAAGTTGCGCTTCTGGTACACACAACACCAAAGTTGATATTTATTATGAGTACGAACCTCTAACTGTAAGTCCAGCTCAGGCAATACTCAAGGAGACTACTTTTGACTTGTATTCCTCTCACCTAACCCTTCATATGTGTTAATATACAAGGGCAAAATAAAGAAAGTAGTCCAAATCAAGCATGTCTCCACAACAGATATGGTTGCGGATATTTTTTAAAACCACTTCCATACAAGTTGTTTGTCAAACATTGTAATGCATTGGGATTAGTCAGTCAACCTTATGTTCAGATTGTGGTGTGTTTTGTGCATATTTGTTAAAGTGACAGTGACAGTGACAGGAGAAGTCCAGTAGGGGTGCAGAGAGACGTGTCCGTTACAATTGTTAAGCTGGTAACAATCGTTTACTCGGGAGGAGTACCGTATTTGTGATAGTGACGACTTCCTTCGTGCGAGACTAAAGTCTGCGTGACCTTTTTAGTTTTTTCTATTTTTTTTTTCAGGGCCCTTGTGGTGTCTCTCCCAAATTCTCATCCACACTGGCCGATAAGAGGTTTTCAATGTCCCTGTCCGCATTAGCGGTGCCAGCGCTGCTGCTGCTAGCTGTCTCGCCTTCTATCGTAAGTATAAACATCCCTCAACTCTACGCATCTCACCAAACTGTCGTTTGATAACCTTTGCTTGTCACTGTTAAAGGCCCAAGACCTTACCACTGGCAATGGCGGCGGGGGCAACTCAGTCAACGGATATAGACCCTATGGGTGCTACAGCGACAATGTCATCCCCGGCTCTCGCACCCTCAGAAAAGCAAACTACGTCGATGTCTTTGGGATGACCGTCGAATCCTGCACGTCCTTCTGCAAACGAAACGGTTTCTCACTCGCGGGTTTAGAGTACACCGACGAGTGCTGGTGCAGCAATAAAGTTGAATTGCGCGGTGGACCCATCTCTGACACAAAGTGCTCGCTTAAATGTACCGGAAATTGGAAACAGACCTGTGGTGGTTACGATGCGCTTTCCGTGTGGAGCAGTAACGGCGAGCCGGTTATTGCACACCCGAAAGTGCAGACGACGGGAATCCCTCAGGGTTGTAGTTACCAGGGCTGCTATGTCGACAATGTGTTCTTTCGCGCTCTCCCTTACAACATCCACTTTGACGGCAACCTCATTCCGAGTGAGTGTGTTAAACAATGTAGGGAGAAGGGATACAACTATTCTGGTGTCGAATATGGTTCCGAGTGCTGGGTGAGTACGAAAGAATTATTTTTAGTTGTTCTAACACTCTGAATGCAGTGCGGGGACAGGTTGACTGCGCAAAAGGACAGTGAAGATGATTGCTGGGCACCTTGCGAAGGCAACGACGAGCTGGTACGTACAATACATCATTACTCTATTGTTAGCTAATTCGCCTTTTGTTTAGCTGTGTGGTGGAAAAGACAACTTGGGCGTGTATAGATGCGAGAAGCCCACAACGACGAGGACTTCTAGAACAACTTCAGTTAGATCTACCAAAACAACAACTACAACTGATAGATACACCAAAACCTCCAAGTATACCAAGTATACCACCACTACAACCACAACTACCACCACAACCACCACTACTACAACTACAGATGAACCGACGACGACAACAACTACAACTACAACTACAGATGAGCCGACGACGACTACAACTACAACCGAGGAGACTACCACAACCACGGAATCTCCAACCACCACTGAAGAGACTACAACAACTACCGAGTCTCCCACCACTACGGAGGAGACTACCACCACGACAACAGAGGAGACCACCACTACCACCGACTCTCCAACCACCACTGAGGAGACTACTACGACCACGACAACAGAGGAGACCTCTACAACGACGGAGTCTCCAACTACCACCGAGGAGACAACGACGACTACCGAGACGACCACCACCACCGAGACAACAACTACAACGGAATCTCCAACCACCACTGAAACGACTACGGAGTCTCCTACCACTTCTGATACCACAACGACAACGGAATCCCCTACTACTTCTGAGACGACGACGACAACTGAGTCTCCCACTACTTCTGATACAACGACAACGACCGAGTCTTCGACCACTTCTGAGACAACCACCACAGAGACCACGACAAGCACTACTACTGAAACGACCACCACAACGGAGTCTCCTACAACCACCACAACTACTGAGACTACCACGACAACTGAGTCTCCTACAACCACCACAACCACCACGGAGTCTGCCACAGCAACGACAACAACAATCGAAACGACTACCACCACGACGACAGTGTCCCCCACAACTTCAACAGAGTCTCTGACAACCACGGTGCCGTCAACTACTACGTCGGAGACCACAACCATTCCAACGAGTGCAGAGTCTAGCCCAGCGACAAGCGCTGCAACTAGTGCTGAAACTAGTGCAGTTACAAGTGCGGAAACCAGTGCGGAAACCAGTGCGGCTACCAGTGCTGCAACCAGCGTACCTGTGACAAGTGCTGAAACTAGCGCCCCTGTAACCAGCGCTCCCGTCACAAGTGCTGCTGCAACCAGTGCTCCTGCAACCAGTGCCGCTGCCACCAGTGCTGCCGACACCAGCGCTGCGACGACCGATGCCACTTCCGCCTCCGCTTCAGCGTCAGCCTCGGCCTCTGCACCTGCCTCCGCATCGGCATCGGCTTCAGGATCAGCCACCTCCGCATCCGCGACGCCCTCTTCGACCGACCTCGCAGCGTTGCCGAACCAAGGCCCAACTCCGGGAGTGATCGCTGGTGCGACTGTCGGTTCTATCGTCGCCCTCGGGTTGCTCGGTTACGCGGCATACGCGTTTGTCACGGGCGGATTTGCGAAGTTGGGTGCTGGTGCTGCTGCTGCTGGAGGATCAGCGGCTGGAGGTGGAGCCGGAGGAGCGGGTGGTGCTGGAGGAGCTGGAGGAGCTGGAGGAGGGTCGGGCAGTGCAGGTATTGGAGCTAGAGAGGTTGGATATGTAGCTGTACCTGCTGCCGCTGCAGCATTCAGCGCGGGTGGTGCGGGTGGTGCGGGTGCTGGTGGGTCTGGTGGTGGCGGTGGAGGGCAGGGAGGTGGTGGACACGGACACGGGCATGGTCATGGACATGGTGGACATGGCGGACATGGTGGAGGCGGACAGGGAGGTGGTGGTGGAGGACAAGGCGGCGGTTATGGAGGTGGTGGTGACCCGTCTGCAGCTACCGCGACCCACGGTGCCGCGCAGCCGACCCACACTGAAGCCCTCTCTGGCGCAAAGACTGTCCCCGCTCATGGCGCATACACCGGCGCCGGTGGCGAGATGGGTCTCGGATCCCACGGTGGGGCGGTGCCAACCGGCGCCGAAGGCCACGCCGCAACCGGGATTGCAGCCGAAACAGCCGCGCACGCCGGCGTCGGCGCTGGAGCAGGCTCCCTCGCGACCGCCAGCGCTCTCGCTGCCGTCTCCGCCGCCCTTCTCGGAGCGACCGGCGGCGGCGCCTTCCTCGCGGCGTCTATCTCGCTTACCGAAGCCCTCCGCCGCGCACGACAGAAGCGCAGCGAGCTCGAACGCGTCAAGTCCCAGATGCGCTCGCGGTTCCTGCAGGAGACATGGGAGTCCGAGAGCGAGTCAGCACGACGTGTGTCTTCGGACGAGTACGATGCTGCGTGGAACCAGAGCGTGAGTCAGCGGACGTCGGAGCTCGCAAGCTCGCAGGGTCTTATGCCCGTGCCGGCGAGCTCGGTACCGACAGCGGACCCCGCGCTGTTTGATTTCGTGTACCAGGATCCGAACACGGGAGAGTACTGGGTGTACGACCCGTATGCGTCGAGCGGTTCGAGCGGATCGCGGTATTAGAAAGGTTTTGGGTTGCGGTTTGTGTGATGGCCACGCTGGGCTTTGTGGCTTTGGAGCTTTTGTTTGAAATGCGAGTCTTGCTTCGTACATATTTCTTTTCTTTTTGCAGCACACTCGCACATTGGGTTCACTTCTCATTTTCTACTTCGGTTTTTTTCTTCGCTGCGATGGGTCGATTTCATAGATAGAGTGGCGCTTTTTGGTCATGAAAACTGATGTTTCTCTCCATTCCATGGTTGCTCCTTGCATTTCTACCGTTTGTTTTGGCGCTGCTTCTTTTCGAGGAAACCTCAGATACACAAACTTTTGCAAACTTGTTCTTTGGTTTCTGTTCTCCTGGTTGCCACGATCTCTTTCCCGGTGACTTTTTGCCGAGCGGTAGTCGTGTATCGCTAACATTTTTTTTCTGGCCAAGGGTTGTATCGTTTTTGTTTCTTGAGTAGAATCTGATGAATATTCTCCGATGGTAAAATGCTTATGTTAACCCAGAAAACGAGACAAACACCGATCCAATCCATTCCACCAGATCACAGCTTCTAGCTCACACTTTCGTTGGGGCACCGACCTGCGGATCTGCTGTAATTGGAATCACGCTCGGTACACGTTAGACAGTCCTGAAAACAGTGAGACTAGCAGCTGCGTTGGTACTCGCATACCGTACGAAATACTAACACAGATGTGCCTGCGTACACTGACCTGATTCTCCCTGCTTCACTTGAGCCAACAATCGTCAAATCAGCGACCAATAATACATTTCCTACGAACACCAATCCGTCACTAGCCTCCTGCAACGCGCGGGACACTCTTGCTCGAACCTATTGGTTTGAAGATTCGACCCAGTCGTCGTTCCAGAGGTGATCATCGCTTTCTATTTTCTTAAGGCCGCAATGCGGAAAGGAAATTTTGCGGGCATCTTAGTTTTGACGTGCTTATTTTATATTTACTGGAAAGATGGATCGGAAGCGCTTACGGTTGACTTCCCCGATCCTGTCGTGCCAACCACAAGGGACCAAATAATGGGTCGCGTAGCTACTCCAATGGGGATGATGCCATGTAAGATGAACGTGTGAGGTTTTTTAAGCATAAAAGTGTGAATAATCGTAACAGCTAGTACAAGGTCCAGCATACACCAAGCCGTCACTGGCTTCCTTCAACGCACTGGACACTCTTGCACGACCTTCCTCGAATGAAGATTCGACCATCCCTTACGATCCGCCGGAGACCAAGTGCGTTGGATAGATTTTTGGCTAGCTTATTTTTTGATTTTGGAATTTGAATCTAGCAAAGCTTTGACTGCAGCCCTACCGTTGACTTTCCTGAACCAGTTACTCCAACCACAACGATGCGCTTTGGGAAAGAATCCATTGCCGATGGGGATAAAAAGCTTGCGGCAGAGTTGCTCACCTAACCATAGAGACCGTCCGCGGTCATTCGGGTAAAGTCTTGAACTCTTTCTAGTTGATACTTCTTGATCAAACTGCCCAGGTAAATTTTTATCATTCGAGATCGGGCATTTCTGGCCAACCAACCTTCCTGCCACATCTTCATCAGATCCGGCCACAAAAGAAACTCCCGGGATGGCTTCAAAGAGCAGATCAGGCGATCCCTTGCTGTTGTGCGAGAAATATCTGACCGAAAATTATGGGTCTGGCTATTACAATTGTCTGGTTGTTCGGCTTCGTTGTTAGCACATCAGTGACGATTGTAATTGCGACGTTCAGGAGCAAGCGTTTCCGAGCGTGGTTGACAGAGAACTTCGCCTCCACTAGATACCTACACCACCCAACATTACCTGGTAAGTAACGCACTTCCAAGCGGTGACGCCACGCAACTGAAACTGTGATTACCGCGATTAAAGGTCCGCCAGTTCTTCCCTTTGTCGGATCATTTGTTAGCTCGCTGGATGCACTTGAAGCCAGCGACGCGCATCTCCTTAATGAGAGGGTTCTGGTGGAACACAGCAAAGGCGGGCTGCTCCTGATTCAAAACTCATTTTTCGGGCACACTGTAAGGATGCTGGTAGCTTTTGTTTCCGAGAGATGCGCTGAAAGAGAATTCGCATGGGAAGGTTATCGGAACCGGCGACGCAGAAGTCGCAAAGCTACTTCTTGCGAAAGGCAAGCGAACAGGAGGAATCCAAGCTAACGCTGAGTAAGGGCAAAATGCATTCCGTGAATGTTTATGGTTCTCATATTTGGACGGAGCAGAGATCTATGCAAGTATGGACTTTTCTTGATGCCGACAGACGGTGTTTGGCGCACCCATCGCAAGCGAGTAAGCTTGCTGCTATGTTTCTCAATCCTTATACTGACCAAATGGCCACAGCTTCAACCTGCATTTGGGCCGTCACATCTTCGTCACGCATTCTCAGCATCCAATGATGTTGCGATCCATCTCATTAATGGGATAAAGCAGCAATGGAAAGAAGAGCAAGCAAAGGGAAGTTCCCGACTTGTGTTGGAAGTTCACAGATACCTCGCGAGCTGGACGATCGATGTTCTGTAAGTGAGAAACGGCGATACATTATTGCTCATGAATGAAACTGGATCCTGAACTTCTCTAATCAAAATAGCTCTCGAGTTGCATTCAGTTCCGATTTCCGCGCACTCCCATATCTGTTTGAAAGCGGCGGCATCTCACCGGCATTTAAGAATCTTGAGACGCTGATGGACATTGTGGTTAAACGCAACATCATCCCGAAAATGGTTTGGGGCCTGGCAGGCATTTCACCCGCCAAAGTCGATCTGCACCGTCGACAAACCCATGATCACATTGAAAACCTCCTTGCGCAGCGTTTGAAGATGTGGGATGAGGTAAGGAACCAGTTGGACGCGAGGGATCTTGATGTGATGGATCGGCTGGTTGCTCGAGATGAAGACGGACAGGTAAATGTGACCCAAGCATTTGAAAGTAGATATTGAAGTTTTTATTGTCTTGAAGGAGCGCTTTAGCAAACGTGAGATTGTGGATGAGCTCATTGCGTTCATGCTAGCGGGACAAGAGTATGTTCCAGTCGGAGCTTCCTCGGTCATCCCTGATCCCTGACTCTGCATATTCAGAACAACGGCGAACACTATGACCTGGTTTCTTCTAGAGCTCTCCAGGCATCCTGAGTTTGCTTCCGAGATTGAACAAGAAGTTGATGAAGTGTGGAGGTTATATTCTCCGAATCCTGATGGTCCAACCCTAAGCGGTTCATCCATCACGTTCGAAACACTGGTCTCAAACTGTCCAAAGCTCGATGCATTCATGAAAGAAGTCATGCGATTCCACCCGGTCGTCACGGGAGTTTCGCGAACACTTGAGGATGGTGAAGTCGTTCTTGCAGGGCATACCATACCTGTTGGGGTATGTTGAACTATTTTTCCGTTTGAGCTTGTTTAACCTTTCTGAACAGCCAAGGACCTCGTTCTATGTTGATATTCGTGCAATGCACTTCAACGAGTTGTATTGGAAAGATCCAAAGACGTTCAATCCGAGAAGGTGGCAAGACGCACCAGTTCCAGGGTCTTTTCTCCCTTTCGCGGATGGACCTCACATTTGTCTGTTCTTCGTGACATTCCAAGAACATGAACTAACGTTTGCTTGCATAGGCATTGGGAAGAAAATGGCGGTCATAGAGGCAATGACGTTAATGGCAATCCTCGTTCGTAACTTCAGATTCTCGCTCGTCCCGGGTCAAAATCTACAAGGACAGGTTGGAAACCCTCGGAATGATATGGAAACAGATTTTAAACTCCTCGCTATACGTAGACTGCCATTACCACCGGTTTAAGAAACGGACTGTTCTTGGAAATCGAGGCACGAGCCAAATGAATAAGACCGTAACTCTCTGTTGTAATACATGTTAACCAAAGTTATTGGAAGAGAACATAAGTGTCCACTGTGGGAACACTATCTCCTTATGAGTTCGGCTGTCTACTTGATATCAACCTCACAAGGAACGAGTTGAAAGGATACTTTTCAGTATCCTCCCCGGTTGTCACCATTCGCCCGTTTAAATACAAAATTTCAGTTCTCCTGTTGCTTTCCACATCGACGAGCATGGATGATTTATTCTTGGCCGTGGAACGCAACACTCTCAGAATATCCTCCATCATCGTTTTCTCGTCAATCTCAACATGCGGGTAGTTTTCCTTCACAAAAACTAAACATTCCTTGAGCAATACATCCAATAGCGATCGACTTCTAAGCAGCTCTCCGTTCTTGCAACCAAGTAGGGCCGTTAACGGATTGATGGTACAGTTCATGACCCATTTCTTGACCATCCACGTCGCAAAAGTTTTGGGATCGCGCTCAACCTTTATCCGTAAATCTGGCACAGCTCTTGCCAAATCATCTACCTCAGCGAACAAAGTGTCTGATACGTCGCTGTTTGGACTTCCGATGATCATCTGGCCGATCCCCGTATGTTCCACCGAGTTCTTATCGTGCAATAAGCATCCGTGTGTGTTGATCACATGAAGGATTCTCGGCAACCGAATCTGCAACGACTCAAACTCTTCGGCCACGCCCAAACCGTTGTTGCACAGAAAAACGACCGTCGAATCAGAAATCAAGTTGGGATTATCGCGGACGAGATTCTCAAAGAAGGGTTGAATAGAGAATGCTTTGGTGCAGATTAGCATTCTTTCAAAAGGGGACGAGCGTGTGGCAAGTGTCTCGATAGGAATGGCGAGTGGTTGATTTGACGGACGAAGAAAAGTTGGATGTGAAGATGCGGCTCTTGCAATGAATGACACGGGAACATTGGCAAGGTGAAAGTAGCATCCCATCAGCGAGCCGACGGCGCCTTTGCCGACCACTTGAAAATTCATTTTCTCGCGCGTGACTGGCACGGCGAAAGTGTAGGTCACCAATCTATGGAACGGGAGATCGTTGATATTGGAAGCAGAGGGCGGTAATTGAGGCGGCGTCTCTCATGTTTGTGATTCTGCACATTGTGAAAATCGTTCGTTCCTCATTTCCTTTCTCTTGGGCGGTTTAACCCCTGTCATTATTCTGTTCGAGTTGCTTCCTGAAATCACGGCCCGTCCTCATTAGATGCTGCTGCTCGCTGGACTATTCTGGTTTATGATAATAACAGTAGTGCTATGATTTGCGTTATATATGATATTTGATGCTCCAATAGCCACAAACAGCCCACACTTTCTTTCTGGGATCCATTAGTTTTTGTTTTTCTGACTCCAATCCCGCACCGCTTCGTTCTCCACTTCGGACCACTTCAACGGTGAGCCGCTGTTCGCCCACCAATCGAGTGCATCCATTTTTGCGGTCAGACAGATACGCATTGTCAATGGCATTCAGCACTGTCATCGTGTGCTTCACCTTCCAGACCAGCTGCGGTGTGGCTGGCTGTCGGTCGCAATGTCGAGTAAGAGGATCGAGCTCAGATTCACCACAATAACAACCCTGACGGTACCTCGCAGGTCGATCACCGCAGAGCTCGCAGGCTTCGCTGTCCCCAAAGCACATATGGGAGCACCCGGTCGTCGGCGAAGTGCGCGGCGTGCGCCAGAAAACCCAGTTCACAGACGTGGATGCCCAAATGTTCCAATCCAATCTCATCGGCCTTGTGGTGCTCGCTTTCTGTATCGTAACAGGTGTTTCTACGTATGTGCATCACTCCTTTATTTTTGAAGAATTTCCTGAATGAAACTTTGGTGCTGTAGCTCCGTCCACGAAGCGCTCAATTTGTTCTGGAAGCCACTCTCGACCGTCTGGACTTATTCGCGTAAAAGAATATTTAATGGTTGTGTTGTATTTTATGATGTTAAGAATCTGGGTTGTTGCTAACAGTGATCGTCTTCGCCGCTTTGTTTGTGTGGAATACCATCACGACGGCCCAGAAATGGTTTGCGCCGCCTCTGCGCGTTGACGAGCTGGCTCTCACGCCGCATCAGAAACGTCTTTTTGGACTTAAGGGGAATGGAGAAGGTAAAATCCTCTGAAACAGAAAGCGTGCGTTGGTTGTCGAGCTGAACCCTTTTCATGCAGTGTCAGAAGCGGACCAGATTGTGCCTGAGACCAGCCCACCATTTTCGTCTGGCGTTATCAGATCACCCCCTGATTCGGCGTTGGGGAAGACTCCGGTGGTGAGATCAACTGTTCGAGAATATGAATCGAAGCTTAATAGTTAATCCCCAGAGGTCACCAATGTATTCGACACCGAGTCGAATTCGTGAAGGAGACGAGCCAACGTAGACTCCTTTATGATTAACCGGTATAAATACTGACGACGTTTTTCAGATCATTCCGTTCACAAAAGGGATCTGAACGTCGAAACGTGTACAGTCCTTCAATCGGGTCAATGTCGCCGTTGGGAGCTTACTTGTCCAGAACATCACCAAGTACCAGTCTCTTACAGCAAAACTGTCTCACATCTAATCATTTTTTGCGAAGGAGGGGACGATTTAATTCGAGACCGAAGATCTTTGGAAAGAATGATCAACGAAAGCGATTTATACGGAGGTAACCTTTCGAGCCTCGAAATTCATTAATTGCCATCTGAGTCTCCTATCTGTAAGATCGGTCGTTTACAATGTCACCGGCTGGCGGGGTTGAAGCAGAAACCCAAACTGCTTCGTTCACGCCGATGCTTATGAGCACAACTCCCTTAATAAAGCGCTTTCAAGCGGCTGCCAAGTCCGCACAGGATTCGGATCGAGCTGTCACTGAGAGGTTCGAAGATGGCCTGATAGTGAAAGATCCCTATTCGGTGAGAAGCCTATATCAGAAACTTAGATCCTTTTAATCGATCTCTGTGTCTTAAAAGTCCGTCAACTCGCTGGGGATTTCTCGAGCCATTGAGGAATGGTCTGAGAATATGCGAAAGGTAAGTAACAACCGTCTTACTCTACCTTCCCTGTCTCTTAGCGTGAATTTTTTTTCAGTGGTTGGGCACGAAGCTGCTCTTACCACTCATGGAGAGAATCGACCGTGTCGATTCGACCTTCCGAGAGAACGGATTTGAACATCTGAACTGCAGAAGACCGGCCCAAAACATTATCCCTGCAATGAACGTGACCGCAGGAGTGGGCTTGGGCAGCACTGGTTGGTGCAGTTTAGAAATTGAGTGCAGAATTGTGGCTAGAGCTTTATGATTTTACAGGAGGTTCAGGTGGCGGACCTTTCGGCACCTTTGGGGCAACGGGCGGTTCGAACTTCATGGGAAAGTCGGCAGGCTCCGGTTTGGGCAAGTCTTTCGGGACGGGAATGGTGCAGCCTGCGGCACCGACGAACCAGGTTCCTCAGACATTGTTTGAATTGAATCAGCGATTTGGAGACGTATGACTGATCATACTCCCTCTTTTCTGGGTTGAGTTAATAATTTTTGGTTCGTTTAGAATCCTTTTGTGCAAGAACGATTAAAGCTGGAAAGCTATCTGCAAATGCCAGACTATCAAGATTGTCGCGGATACATTATTGAACGAATATATGGTAAGATTTGTACCGTCTCGAACTGGGTTATCCGATTCGCTTAAACTGCTTCTCAAAGCTCTTGCGAAAGGAGGTTATTTGGCTGCATTCCACTGGAGCGCTGGTGGCTCGTGGGAAGGAAGGGATTGGAGTGCGGATCATCTCCCAACTGATGCGCAGGTAAGAGCAATTCCGCTTCATTGTGCTCGAAACTCATTTGCTGAAACCTAGCTGGTCATGCACCTGTTTTGCCGGTTTATGGATGAGAACATGCCTTGGGAGAATCAGAACGTGTACGGCTCACACCCGTTCTCGAACAAATACTTTCTTACGACAACTGGAAAGATTGGTAATGTTCCATGTTACTACATGAGGGAGGCTTAGTTTAACCCGTTTTGTTTGGCCTCAGACTCGTCGAAAAGCTCCAGCGTGCTTATCCGACAAGTCCAGAAACATCCTCCGCACTTTAACGTCGTAGCCGAGAAGATTATTTGGGACACCTTTCCGGTAAGAATTTCGAAGATGGGTCAAAGTGACCAGCGAGCATCACGCTCTGATGGGTGTTTCCCCTTGTAGAAACGCAACAACCTGTTCCAAACGCTCTGCATTTTCGTGTATTATGTCAAGACAACCGCTGGGGGTTACTTGGGCCTTCTCAACTTGGGAGGGAGGGCGATTGATTTGATTTCGGTGGTTGGGCCGGAACAGAACGCCGATCATTCATCGTCGATGTTGCGTTCGGGCGGATCGTATTAGCATAATTGAGTCGTGGAAGAATGATGCACGTTGCCGTGATACATTTGATTATGATCTTAGAGACGCTACTGGGTCAAACTCCTTCTGCCCCTGAAGCAAGTTGTTCAACGGCACAAACAGTTCATCGTTTGAAAATCTCTTGGCGATATCCCGGTACTGCACAAACTCCCATCCCTCGCATTTTTCCGGTTCCAGCACTTTGGGCATTGGGTCATCATCGTTCTCGACCACCCCGCGCATGAAGATGGTCACGTAGTGCTTGCCTTCCTTCTCGAAAATGTCGTTCGTGGCGGTCAAGAAGGTCAGATCGGTGACACTAAGTCCGGTCTTTGAATATCGCAATTCATATCAACTTTTGCAGCAGATGATTTGTTATTTGAATACCTCTTCAAGGACCTCCCGAGCCGCGCAGGTTTCGAACGATTCGCCGAACTCCAGATGACCCCCAGGCAGTTGCCAGGTACCCGCACCGTGCGAGCCCTTTCTCTTCCCGATGAGAACCGCGGAGTCCTTTCTCCTTACGACAAACACGCCCACGCCGACCCTCACAGCTTGAGACATTGGCGATGACTTCACGTATTATACAGCCAGAAGCGAAACCCACTTAAGTCTTCGAATGTTAATATCAATTATTCCAATTATTCCAATCACTCTCCAAGCCACAACCCTCTGGTCATGGATCCATCAATATCGGTACAGCAGCCGTATTTCGTGTATCTGCTGGAATCACTGGGAAGGAGATGCAAGAATCACGCCTACGTGGGATCAACTCCGAATCCACCCCGTAGAATAAGGCAGCACAACGGCGAAATTCAGGGCGGAGCGATGAAAACCACTCGAAAACGACCTTGTCAGTGAGTTGAGTCTGCTTCGTCGATGGGCGATTTTACGAATCATCATTGGATGGATTGCAGGGGATATGGTTGCAGTAGTGCACGGCTTCACCAACAAGTATGCCGGGCTACAGGTTGGACCATCATGCAAAGTTGTGGACCTCCCAAAACACTGATTTCTATCTAAACACAGTTTGAATGGGCCTGGCAAAATCCACACCTATCTCGGCACTTCAAGGAAGCGTCGCTAAACTATACCGGCGGCCGTGCCGATTCCATGCTGCCCAAGAAGCTGCGCGTGCTTGCAGAGATGTTGAGCCTTGCCCATTGGGCACGATGGCCGCTCGGCGTGCATTTTACATCGGATCGCGTAGCCAAGATGTTCAAACAAGAGATCCTCGCTGTACCGCTTCCGCTGCACGTGAGGGTGTCGGTTGGGCCGCTAACAGAAGTGCCGGGGTTGCTCGACCCGGAAGAGGAGTGTGAGTTTATGAAAGCAAATCTTGATTTTTTTGTCTGACACTCCCAAGCGATCGTGAGAGACTTTCATGCAACCAAATTGGACGAGGTGCTCTTGTCCGATCAAAACGGGTGCTGCCTTTGCGGCGATCACATCGATTTGGAGGTTTTACTCTTGATCATCGCTTAGAGTAACGTATTCATTCGCTGAACTCTCTCTCTTGTCATAGTCGCCACAAGACTGGCTCTGTTGTGCGTCAGAGACCTGTCCCATGATCGTCCACATCGAATGCCTCTCCGACCGATTCCTTTCCGCCGAGGAGGACTCGAACCACCTTCTTCCAGTGTCGGGCGAATGTCCTCTTTGCGCAATCGACTTGATCTGGGGCAACTTGATCGCTTCCGCACATGGACGGATCGACGCTTGGCGCGCACGGCAACTTCCCTCCACGAACAATAAACCAGCGGCTTCAAAAGCAAGATTGGAGAACGATGGAGAAGTCGATTTTTCGGATGAGGATGTGGAATGGGTTGGTGGTGGGAGTAGTGGCGCAACCGCCACTTTGCAAAGAGCCGGAAAGAAGGGGGTCGGGATTAGGGCATCGCAGGGAACAGAGAATGGTGAGAGAAGGAGGAGAGGTGGAGCGACTCGGGATCAGGTGGCGAAAGCTACGGAGAGTGCCTTTGACGCTGCGAAAGAACGGCACAGACCGAGTGTGATATGCATTGATGTTCCGGATGACTTGGATCAGAGGTTTCGGAGGCTTAGAATTGGGGGTGATAAGTATTAAGGCTGATATGGTTCGCCAAATGGACTGTTTCAGGTATAAGAATAGACTCGATGATCTACAGACTGCCTGTTAGTAAGCCACCGATTAACTTTTGATAATGATTTCTTTACCACTCGAAGTTCTCGACACCGTTCTGCTGCTGCTCGGAGAATGGGGAGGGGATCCAGCGCTGGCGTTCAAAGCAGCCTCGTTCTTACGCAGGCGGCATGTCAAAATTAAGCTTTGTTCGATCCCTGATTTCAATGGATGAAGCAGCTCGCCTTGGCCTTACCCACATCTTGGACCTCTACCTCCGCTCATCCGAGCCATGCTTGTTCACCGACGGCGCGATGGATGGTGCAAGCTCGAAAGGGCACATCGAGGTTCTTCGATGGTGGAAACGAAGCGGGCTTCCTTCACGGTGGTCTGCGAAAGCGTTGGATTACGCCAGTGCGCGTGGGCACATTGAGATTCTTGAGTGGTGGAAAGATGCCGTGGTGGAGCTTAAATACACTTCAGACGCTGTAGATCTTGCGTGTGACCAGGGACATACTTTGGTTCTTGAATGGTGGAGAACGAGTGGACTGAAACTCGTGTGGACGCACAAAGCGATGTACAACGCAAGCGCAAAAGGACACGTGCACGTTCTGCAATGGTGGAAAGACTCTGGCCTCGAACTGAAATACAACGAGTGGGCCGTGGACGATGCGAGTTTGAACGGCCACATAGAGGTCCTGCAGTGGTGGAAAGACAGCGGGCTCGAATTCAAACACACCGAGATCGCGATAGACCTCGCGTGCACCATCGGTTCCGTCGCCATTCTCGACTGGTGGAAGTCGAGCGGTCTCGAGCTGCTCTATAGTGACACGGCGATGGATTACGCGAGCAAGAGGGGCAAAGTCGATTTCTTGGAGTGGTGGAAAGAGAGTGGGCTCGAGCTGCAGTGGAGCAATACCGCGATGGACGACGCGAGCGGGAATGGGAACGTCGAGGTGCTGGACTGGTGGAATCGGAGCGGGCTGGAGTTGAAGTGGACGGAAGACGCGATCGATGAGGCGAGCTCGAATGGACATGTGCCCGTCCTGCAGTGGTGGAAAGACAGTGGGTTGCACTTGAAGTGGACGGAATGGTCGATGGACTATGCGAGCAAGCGGGGACACGTCCATGTTCTTCAGTGGTGGAAGGACAGCGGGCTTGAGCTCAAGTGGAGCCCAAACGTGATAACTTATGCAAGAACCAATGGCCACACAGAAGTGCTGCTTTGGTGGGCAGACAGTGGACTTTTGCCATAGGTGTCGTGTGTTGTGCACACTTAGATCTACATTTTGTTGGGAAATGACGGAAACGCAAATATGTTTTTACATCTGGTTTCAAGCCGTGACTTGAGCTGAAGGATTTGGAGCTTGCATCTTGATCAAACTGGAGCCTCGGCTAACTGACCGGGCAGGCACTGGGGTGCACGTATTCGAATTCTACAGAGGATCAAACACCCCTGGTGTCGAGCACGAGTGTCTCTGCTATTTAAATCGTACCGCGATGAAAACTTTGAAAAAAGGGACTTGAAACCTCTCGGATCCGTCATTGGCCACGGATGAACAAAGAGCGAAACATCGCGGAACAAGAAGTGGATCAGCTCTCCATACTGAACTCTACGCTACTCAAAAGTGAGGTAAAGCAGGCCACGAGGGCCGCAATGACTGTCGCTACCACGACGAAGAGAGCGATCATTTCTGAGAGGACGAAACATGGTGGGCTTCTGTATTTCAGTATGACATAATAATGCCAAGCGAAGGACGGTCAAACGCCAAGGTTTTATCTAGAAAGTCGGACAATCACAACAAAGAATGGAACCAAAAAGACTAGAAGAGGGCATTGAAAGGAAAAAAAAAACGTTTGGATCATGTCCCACAAGTCCCAGTAAAACTGCTGCTCTACGGTTCATCCAATTTTTGCCTGGCCAGCTGGCAAAAAAAAATAAAATGCAGCCACTCTTCCAACTCCCGTCCCTGACCATCAAGCTGGAAGTTGGAATTTCTTTCCCTTCAGTACTCTTAAAAACAAAGGTTTAATAGCTCGAAAACGATTACTGTACATCCGTCCAAACTGACTTTGTAAAGTAGATGTGGAAAAAGTCGAGGTACAGTCCAGTCTGAACAAGGCCCGCTACGACTGCGATCCAATCCACCTTGTTTTCGTGGATGTATCGGTAAATCCAGTTGACGATGTACAGACCACGGTATCCGCCCAACGCAAAGAGGTAGTGCGTCGTGATCGTCTCTGCTTCGCCGGTCCGTGTCAACTGGAACAGCTGGGGAAGGATTGCTACAGCTTCAAGGTAAATCGAAAATGCCCAAGTAATCTAGATGCACGACTATTGAAGCACACAAATCCGCAATAGGTTTGAACAAACCTCCATAAATTTGAATCCGTAGTTGAAAAACAGCGCTAGGACAGCGGACGGCACGAGGAGGAACTCAACCCGCAGCGTGTCGAGATTCGGGTCCCAAGTAGCTTTGAAACGGATTTTCATCAAGTACAAGATGTAGATTGCAGAGCCGATGAAGAAGAGCTTCATCACCGAGTTGTATATGCTGTAGAAATTTGTGAATAGGTCGAGGTAGCGTGTGCAAAACACAACCGCGTACAGCGCCTGTGTTTTGAATGATATTCCTATTGATGAATGGCAGTTTCATCCGCTTTGAAAATGCTGCGTTCACAGTACGTGTGACGACATACCTGCGGCGGATCTTGATGTTGTAATCTTCAGCAGGAGAATGAATATGGATGCAAGGTGCATCAAATCCGCAAGGAGTCGAAAGATGTTCATTTTTGCAATATCACAACTGTAGATAGATGTCGAGGGAGAGAAATGACAGGATGACTGAGCGGCAGGTTCGTCGAGTGGGACGTCCGGGACCGAATGAGATCACAATTACTTCGAGTCGAAGCAGACTGCCGGTCATGGTGTGGAAAGAAATGATGAGAAATTCGGCAAGACGGTTTTGACGGGGTGGAAAAGCGGTATGACATGCCCAGCATATTCTGCGAGTGATGTCTCGTTGCTAGTTCTTCTCCGTTATTGTTCTCCGCTTGGCAGAGATGGTCCATCGAATTGTGTCTCCACAGCACCGTCTCTCCCCCAATGCAATCTCCCCGCACCCTCCAAAGCGTGCGCTGTGTTGATCACCATCTCCTGCTCCCCATGCAGACCTGCTCCCGTTCCTATCTCCCCATCTCTCTCCAGTCTCACCAGATTGAAATTCAATTCATCCAATTCAATTTCTACAAATCATCAGTGGCTGTGCTGAACTTCTAGCAACGCCCGCTAGCAAGCCACACCCTCCCAAATGCCCCTCCACGAGGTTCTCCTGGCCATTGCCGGCCATCCCGGCGACATCTTCGTGCCTTCAAATCCAGATTCTCCGCACTTCTGCGCGACTCCGCATCTCGCGACATCGCTGCTGCACGCGCGATCATCTGCTGAACCAGATTCGTCTCTCGCTAGAAGACCGCCTCCTCCAATTACAGCTGTTCCAGAGTCTCTCGCTTCTCTCCCTTGTTGCTACAAGGTTCCGTCAGACTTTGATTTCCTTCATCCCGCGGAACGTGCTGCCCTTGAGCGTGTAGCATCGCTGGGAGCGCTGTACTCCAGATTGCTATCCTTTGCGCGTGAACCACGCAGACACATCTCAAAAACAAAAGACGGAAATGTCGGGCTGTATCTCATGGCGCTATGTGGAGGCTTGGACTCAATCCTCGGTGATTACCTCGGTTTGGTCGTGGAGTGTGAGAGGAAGATTCTGGATTGGGTCGATCCTGATACCGCTGGCCCCGATACCTCCGTTGCCTACCTCATCCATGCTTTCTCAGAGGTGTAGACATTGAAAAAGTTTACCTGATCTATATATCTGATCGAATGTCATTCAGTACGAAACGCTTCTCCCACATCTCTTGAGCCTTATTCACACAGTCGCCGCTTATCAGGAAGATTATCACGGCTCCCGACTTTTATCTTTGATACTGGAACGATCAAGAGTGGGTGTACCATCCGTGCGCACATCCATGGAAATGCATGTATTGGTCGTATGTTCCGTCATCTGAAGAGTAACACGCTGTTTCCAGGCTCTTTAGAAGCTGTCAGATGGTACTCCAAAAGCAGATCGTTTCATGGATGCTGTATGGAACTCTGTTCGACCCAAACGACGAGTTTTTCGTCAGGGAAAACAAGAGAACGGACAAGTCGTCTTCGAATCCTTCCGTGGACAGCCTCATGTTGGTATGTTCCGGGATTGATTCAATTTTTTAAAGATATTTCTTGAGATTTGATTTTTCTAATTAGCGTCAAGTTGGAGAATCGAGAATGAGATGGTATGTGGATCGAGAACCCCTTGCTCAACGCTCAACGCACAATTCCATGTATCTCAGGAACAACATGTTTGTCCTGGATCAGTCGTTCATCCCAGATCACATTCCCCTGTCTCTCGCTCAGCAAATCCTTTTCGTTGGCAAATCAATGTGGAGCATCAAACGGATCCGACGTGTCGAGGGTGAGCGATCATAGGAACTGATCTGATGCTTCAATGTGGACAGCTTATCGAATGGTTCAGGATCCCAATTATCTGAACAAGCACGACTCCTCATTCCATCACTCCGTGAGCTCACAGAACTCTCGCCCAATAAATTCCAAATTGCTGTTCATGACGTCAAGCGACTTGTCGGGAAGCACCTTTGGGATATCATGCTGGAAGAACAATTCGTGAGTCACTTGAAGGTAAACTCCATTTTGAATGCAGCTGCAGGTATCAGCGCTCTGAATGCCACGTTTCGCAAAGCGTAGGCACTCAAAGATATTTATCTCTTCGGGATCGGTGATACCATGACTGAGTTTATCGTCGAGTGCGAAGCATTAGTAAAGAACGCTGGAGCGCGACTCAACCTTGTTACACACTATGGTAATACTCCAAAGAGATACGATAAGTGAAGTTCAGACTGACAAGTTGTTTTTATATTGTTCCTCATTAGAATTGACCACACTCTTTCGGAAAGTAGTCGGAAAAACATCATTGCGGGATCATCCCCTCATGGACCGATTTCGCTTCCGCGTATTGTTGAATAGCGAAGGTAAGGCTCGGAATTGCGTCAATCCAATCGCGAGCTGCTGGCTTATAATGTTTGCAGAGCTCACGACCATCGATAGTACTATTCTGATGAACGAAAAAGTGTTTGGTGTTCCTGTACTACTTGAATACGACGTACAGTGGCCCCTCGACCAAATTTTTACAAAGGAGGACTTCCAGAGGTAAAATGTTGCCATCGAGCTCATTGCAAATTTGAACCTGTTTGGAACGTAGCTATAACAAAATGTTTTCCTTCCTTGTCATCCTGCGAAAAGCGCACTTGCGCCTGCAAAAGGTATGGCGGTCAACAAATAAGCCCTCGGGAATCCATGCGCTGTATCACTCGTCCACTGGCGATGGGATCGGCGACAGCGAGTGGGAGCTTCCTCGTCCCCTGTGGGGCGTGCGAAACCAGATGCTTTTCTTTGTGGAGAGCTTTTGCAGCTATGTGCAGGTGAGTGAAGCATTCGCACTTCGCATCGAAAGGCTAAAGGGATCTTGATGTTAGCTCCATATTATTGAAACTTCGTACCACGAAATGCTGGAAAAGTTCAGTCCAAGCACACCAGCGCCAGCTCGCCCAGCTCAAGGATCTATTGTCGCTGGCGGTTTAGTGGGTGCCCCTTCTGGATCTGGAGGCAACCCACCAGATGAAAATAATACCACAGCAGCACTTTCCACGTTACGACAGGATCTGAACTTTGACGATGTGGAAGAAGCGCACAGGATTTTTCTATCCAGCGTACTCCGCGGCTCCTTCCTTCGTCCTCCAGCCAGCAGCAGCAATACGACCGGACCGGTAGATTCATCGAATGCCGAAACCGGCTCGCTGCTGAAGAAGTCCTTTGTGCTTGACACGCTGGTCGAGGCACTTGACCTCTGCGACCGCTTCAGCGGAATCGTAGAGCGCAAGCTCTCCACGGCCGCACCAAGAAAAGGACCCAGTGTTGGGTCCACGGCTCAACGACGGTCAAACGACACCGGCGGCGGTGGGCGAGGCAAACCACAACGGACAAACTCGGGTCGTGGAACCGGTCGCGCTACACCTGCACCGTCCGTCGCTTCCACGTCCACACGCCCACCATCGACAACCACCTCGAGCGAACCAAAGGCGAGCAAGTGGCTGTTTAGAACGGACGGCGGGGATCGTGATGTCGACGGCGACGCGGCGAGTGCGCCGGAGTTGTTTGCGGGCGCGGGCGTGGACGAGGAGCTTGCGAGGATTGCGAGGGAGTTTGAGGATCGGACGCTGTTCTTGTTCAGGACGTTTGAGCAGGTTCAGGGGGTGTCTGAGTCCGCGCGGTACCTTGAGAGGTTGTCGACCGTGCTGGATATGGGGAAGTGGTATACTAGACAGCAGATGCGGGGGTTGGATTTGAGATAAGTGTGCGAATTCGTTATGTAGTGGTTTTTTTTTGTCGGAATGATAAGTGTCACAAATCTGCTCGAGAGACGATTGCCTTTTCATTTTGCGGGTGTCTCCTCACGGGTATTGAAACCCATCTCCAGCTTAAAAAGTTATGTGACAAAGGGTATGCGCTTCCTAATCAAAACCGAACGAACGGGCTGGATCCTGCTCTGATAATATATGGCGATGGCTCTGGTTGTGCTATTTCGGCTTGGAGATCTGCAGATTTCTCTTTACTCATTTTATCTCACGGCGCTCGCTGATCAAGCGCTTTGGATAAACCGTGACAACTGGAGAGAGGAAAAAGACGGAATCGGAGTCCGTAGAAGATGATCCAATGAAGTCCGAACGGAAAGAGGGGCTGCCACATCGCTTGCAACTGCGTTGAGAATGCTTGACAGCAAACATTGTGTATGTAACCGCATCACGAAAATGTACTAACAGGACCATCACCACAAACTGTGTTTCCTCAGTTCGGATGCCATAAACATATCGTCTTCAAATAAGCAGCCATTAACTTTTGCCAGCAGCGTTCATCAACTCGTTTCTTCTTTTCGCTCAAGCAAAAAACAGAAAAACGAAACATCACCGATCCAAAACAACAAAGAAGACGGCCCTGAAAAAAAATAACATTCGTACTGTGGAGAGGTCCCAGTTTAAACAAACGAAATATCCCACCATCCATCCATACATACAAAAAAAAAGTTGTCCAGCGCAGCTAGAACAGAGGGAAAAAAAAGAACACTCTTTTTTGTGTGGGCCTCAAAGAAAAAAGACAAGCAATGCGATTGAGGCATTGTGTTAAAAAAAGTCTCGTCCACTCTAAGAAAAAATAAAGTCCTAAGAAAATGTGTGCGGGAAAGCCCTAAGAAATCAAAAAGCATGTGCGTGTGTGCCCATGCGGAAAAAAAGGTCGGGGGACAAAGAAAAATAAGAATGCTTCGAAAAAGACAAAGCCATGCCCGAAGTGCAACTACAAAAAAAAAGTAACAGCGAAGAACCGAAAGTGCAGAAAAAGCGCAAAGTTTACGAGCTTTCCCGCCCTATCCCAAAACGTCCCCTTTTTTTTCTCACCCTCGAATCTCCTCGTTCAAATGGTGCAACGTCACTACAAAAAAAGACACAAAATCCAATTTTAGCCAAAAACACACCTAGTCCCTCCCAGAAAACTCACCGCTCTCGAACCCAATGAACGGGTTACTCGACACCCCTCCCATCCCGCTCGCCCCAAGGTCCCCGTTCGCGCCGCCGACAACCTCGTCCGTGTCCAAATCCAGGTCCAAACTCTCCTCGATCTCCCTGAAATTGCTCGTGTCCATCGCGCTCTTCAAGTTTGGCACGATCGGCGGCGAGCTGTTGCGCAACAGAGCCCAGTTTAGCCCCTTGAACCACGGCTGGGTCTTCACCTCCGACGCGCCCGACTTGGACCCCAGGCGCTTGTGCTCGTCCTTGATCAAAAGCTTGCGGATGATGGCTTTGCAGCTCGCGGAGATCTCGTAGGGGTGGTGGTGGTGGTGGTTGTGGTTGTGGTGGTTTTGCGATTGGGTAAGGTCGAGACGAGCGAGCGGGGATTCGGGGAACGAGGGCTCGATGTTGACGACGTTGCCAAAGGTCTCGTTGCGATTCCGGCCCTTGAATGGTGTGGTTCCGTACTTTATGTAGATGAAACAAAAAAGTGTAAGTCTCACTGCACAAAGATAGCGGTAGCTGTATTTGTTGTGCGTTACCAGCATCTCGTAGATCAGGATCCCGAGTGTCCACCAATCTACTGCGCTCGTGTGGCCTTCCCCTTTGATCACCTCTGGTGCAATGTACTCCTCCGTCCCGACAAACGAATTCGTACGGAGAGTCGCAGTGCATGATCTAGTGTCGATCGCAGGCGATGCATTGAACTGGAATCATTCCGTAGAGCATTTGGAAAAAGAAACCTTTAGAAAACAAAACTACAGAATTCAATTTTTCTTCCGACGCACCGAGAATGGAGAATTTTTGACGACGGTGGGTTGCCCTGGCGTCGCCGTCGGTTTCGAAAGGTCAAAGTCTGTCAACATGATGTGTCCAGTATAATGAAGTAGAATATCTATCCAACAAATTGTCAGTCACGGGAATCTGCTGGCCTAGTCAACATACTCTCTGGCTTCAAATCGCGATAGATGAATCCCATTAGATGGAGGTATTCCAGTGCGGCGATCACTTCTGCAGCGTAGAACCTCGCGTCCAGCTCCGACAAACACTTTCCGGGACGACTCTGCAAGGCACGGAAGAACTCTCCGCCACAGCAGTACTCGGTGATAAAGTATAGATAATGCTCACTCTGGAAGCTGTGGTACAGAGTTACAATGAAGGGGTGGTTTGATGTTGCCTGCAAAATGGGAAGTTCAATAAAGAGCAATTACGATATACAGGCCGAAAACATGCCAAGATCTCTTGCTCTGCAAGGACACGCTTGATTTTGTTTCTCTTGATCATTTCCTTCTTCGAAAGCACTACAGCAAAACGAGTTGTCAATCAGTCCGATGGTCCAAGAGCCTTGTTTCCTGATTTCTTGAACTTACCTTTCATCGCATACAACCTCCCAGACTCTTTCCTCTTTACCAGGTACACTTTTCCGACATCACCCTTCCCGATCAACCTCACTTTAGCAAAGCTCGACGGACCGACCTCGGCGTCCGAGATCTTGATGAACGAAGTCGACACACTGCGGCGGAATCTCGAGTTGGCCAAGCTCTTTGTGCCCTCGCTGGACGGCGAAGACGCCGTCAACGACGCAGCGTCCGCGGACGCAGTGGATTTGCTCGGGGCGGGGGGCGTCATGGATCCCTTCAGCGACGTGGACGTCATAGATTTCGACGAGCCGACGAGACCGCCCACGCCCGTGCCATTGAGAGTCGAGTGCGACGACGAGGACGAGTGCGAGTTTGTGCCCGAGCCTCCGTGGTGGCTCCTCGACAATGATCCCGATGCATTTGCGCTGTGTTTGGGTGGCAGCTGAGCCGAGCCCATGGTCGTCGACGAAACAGACGAGGAGAGGGAGGCCGTGGAGCCGTTCATCATGGTGTTTGTGGCAGTGACGTTGTCGGCGTACGAGCGTTTGCGACCGAGGGTGTAGGAAATGTGCGACAGCATCGAGTTTGTGCGCGAGTGAGGCTGCGATGCACGACCCCCGTTGGCGAAGTCGTCGTCCGCGGAGATGGAGCTCGTGTGTTGAGCGATGGAGCCGTTCAGAGTGGTCGCAGTGGATGCACGGGATTGGCGGCGGTTTGTGGAGCGACGGGCGATGGAGCGGGGGCTGTTCTCGGCCGAGCCGGGCTCTGTGGACCGTCGGGCGAAAAGAGCGCCCAGAGACTCGCCGGTTTCCTTGGCGAGCTGCAAGAACGAACGCTTTGTGTTGAGAGTCGGGAATGTGTGCTGCAAATGCTGGTTGACCGGTGTAGGAGGTGTAGTACCACCCAGCTGCGAAGTTTTGGGAGAGGCTGCAGGGTTTGCTGAAGCAGAGGGTGGTGGCACCGGGGAGGGTTCTTGAGCAGGTGCAGGAGTGGATTGAGCAGGCAGGTCTGTAGTTGAACGACTCGCAGCGGTGGTTTGCAGGGCCTGCTTTGAGCGCTTCTTTGACAGACCGACGGGCATTTCGGGAGGGCCGGACGGTAGGCGAGATATGGATTGAATTTGTAGGTTGGCTTTGGGAACGAAGGAAAGCCGCACACCCGCACGTGGAAGATTGGAGGCGTTTGCGGGAGGGAGTTATTTATAGACGATAGAAAAGAAAGAAAAGAAAACGAGACGCAGAACAAGAACGAGAACGATCGGCTTTTTATATTAAACGAATAGATAAAGCTCCCGAGACCCTGGTGCAAGTCAAGCAAGCTCCATGTTTTGCCTCTTCCCACCCATGGCAGCCTCCACCTTCTTTTCCAAGGCCCTCCGCTTCGGAACCGGTGCAGCCAGCTCGATATTCGTCCTGACAATACGGAACGCAGTCTCTTTCAGTCTGAGCTTGTTCTGCATCATTCTGTAAACGAACGAGGTTCAGGTTCAGGTTCAGGTTCAGCCCGGTCCTCAAGCGCCAAACTCACCGTTTCCTGTAGAACACCCTCTCACGTTTTGCCTTGATTTCGGCAACGCGCTTCATTGCCTTGAGAGTCACAGCGGCCAGCTCACGGTTGTAGCGCACGGGGATGTGACGTCGCTTCTCAATATCGAGAGCAGGGTCCTTTCGACATTCAAGGTTAGGTTCTCCAGCCAACACAAGCGCAGTCAACATACGATGGTCATTTCCTTTCCAGCGGCTCTCCTGAAAGCCTTTGTCCATTTAACCTTGCGCGGGTTCCTCTTCATCTTGAAGTTCTTGTGGCACTTTGAGCGACAGAACCTGAACACGGTGGCATCGTTCCTCACGAACTGTATTCCGTGGCCCGGATAGCAAGTGCTCGAGCAGAAGTAGCACTTCTCCAGTCTCATTTTCTGACAGGTGCAGGTGGTGGAGTGGCGAGGGTGCACTGCACCCACTTATTGACTTATTGGTGTTGGCCAACGCGTATCAGAGGCTTTGACATGTGGATGACCACTGCCTGGAACTTTGGTATAGAGCTATGTACATTCGTCTGTTGCTGTTGCCATGTCGTTCACAATCCCACCGTCGCTAATGGTAGCATCCGCATCTGCTGGGCAAATACTGTCTGCCCTGCTGTTTTCTACGCCCAAGCTGCCAGACCGAGAACGTGCTTCTCCGATTGTAACCGCCTCGACCATCCCAATCTCTTCCATTCCCGCCACGTCAGGCGCCTCACTCCCGTGCACCTCATCATCCCGCTCCTCTTTACCATCGTTCCCGTCACCCTCGCCCCCCTCGTCAGCCTCCTCCTCTCCCACCACCTGCACCGGCGAATCAACAAAATCCGGTGTTTTCGGATCATCGTCTGCCGGAACTGGCGCCGGGCTGCTCGCAATCGTCGTCGTCGAAGACGCCGCGTGTGTTGGTTTTGCGTTGCGGGAACGCGGCTCGGAGACCTTGCGCAAGAGCCCGTATGCAAACTCGGGGTTGATCTCTTCCGCTAATGCCCACGGCTCTGTCGTGACGTCGCAGTATGGCGAGGCACCTTCGGGACATGGGAACTCAAAGTTGGGTCCAAAGTTGATTTGCACCGTGGCACCCATGTAGCACGACACTGCTGCATGGTACTTGCCTGAAACGAACAATTTTTAAACCGAACCCATCTAGTTATACATTGTGCAACGCACCTCGGTTGAGATTGGAGAATGCGATGCCCAAGTCCACCCCGTTCCGGTAATATCGAATGTGGCTACCATGGTGGGTGGCAAGCGGCCGACTTCGAAATTGAATGTAAGGGGTCATTGGGTCCCACAGTCGTCGACTCAGGTCGCTATAGCCATCGGGCGTGGCCGGTAGATGAATAAGCAAACCAATAACGTCATTATTTCCTGTGAACAATATTGTCACTAAAACGAGGAATTATGCATCGGGTCATGCACAAACCATATCCTTCTTCAAAATTTGATGATTCGGATTCTACTGGTCGTGATTGATGAAACAGTGTTCCAGGTTGATCTCTGAACGAATAGCTGAACGCGTCGTAT
This sequence comes from Cladochytrium replicatum, assembly GCA_025526935.1. NCBI lineage: Eukaryota > Fungi > Chytridiomycota > Chytridiomycetes > Cladochytriales > Cladochytriaceae > Cladochytrium > Cladochytrium replicatum. Next base: position 80,132 of record JAHLKD010000074.1, on the reverse strand, counting down.
CCACAAGGTGCCTGCAGATCACCATTGATTTGCGACCAACCAAGCCTGATTTTTCGTCAGCGAGAGTCTGCCGCCCACGGCAAATTCAACAAACCTTGTGTTCCCTTTCTGGCTCACTATCTTCATTTCCAAGTACCAAGTTCCCTCCCAGACTCCGTGGGATGATTTTGCCATCCTGTAACCCTTGAGCAGCACGAATCACCAATCGAGCAAACTAATTTCAAAAAAAGAGAGCTTACTCCGTCATTGGAAACCACTGCTCCATCGATCACCTTCATCTGAGGGGCTGTGTGCGTGAACACAGTGCTGATATGCACGCCACTGCTTGGGTTGGGAACGTCGGGGTAAAGCACTGTTCAAAAGAGTTTTGCTTGTTAAGCTTTAAGAATATGAACCTCGGCAACGTATATCATACTAATGGCAGTCGCAGGATCGATCTCTTCGTCATCCAATTTTCGGCGTTTCGTGCGAGGAGCTGGCCTCTTCTTTTTAACTGCAGGATCACCTGCCTCTTCACGTTTCTTCTTAACAACCGATTCGTTCGATTCATCGTGCTTTCGCTTCACAATCGGTTCAGCAGTGTCCTCCTGCTTTTGGATGGGGATGATTGGCTCGGCAAGTTCTTCTCCGCTAGCTTTCACCGTTTCTTCAACAATCGGTTCAGTAGTGGGCGTGGTCGTCGCCGAATTGGTGGGTCGTGGTTTCGTTTTCTTCTTGAGAAGCTCTTTCTATGTGGCAAATGAGACGATGCCCGCCAAAACGTTTGTAAGCTGTTTTCCTCACTGGGTCGGTTGGGTCCGGTAGTGGCCTTTTACGCTTCTTTGCAGCGGCTTCGTTGTGGACCAACTCCCCAAATTCATCGATCTCACAGTGCAATGCGCGAGATTTTTGTGCGTTATAGTCAGATGGCCAGGTGAAGTTTGCTAGAGCCCACAATGCTGAAAACCTTTTCAACAAAATTTGACAGAAGTAACTAGTAGAATGCGTACCAGAGTCCTGTTCGCCAAAAACTGCATCACCAGAAACAAACCGATCAGGATGTGACGCCAGGCTTGCCATTACGTTGTGCTTCCATCCAGAAAGCTTTGGTTTAGTCCAAATTCTGTCCCAATGTGACTCGATGGAGTTGCAGATATCTTGAAGACCGTAAAACTTCTTCCCATCTTCTGATTGCTTTGCAGGGGGGACTCCGTTTGTAAAATGATAAAGAACTAGATGAATCAAGTCTCCCCTGCTGTATTGATCAACTAAAACTGCGCTACCGTTCTCTCGCGGCTTACCATGACAGCAACATTCGCGAAACCGTCTCGACGTCGCCATTACACTTCTTGCAAAGGAAACGAAAGAAATCATCCGCGGGTAACGGCGCTACCTTCCATTTCTTGCACAATTCAATGCATGCTGAAGAAACACCGATTGGGTCATAGAACAAAAATGCCATTGCATTATCGCGTTACCGTAATGATGATACGTGCGACACTTGTAACACTTAAATGATGAAGGGCTAGCTGGCTTGCGGCTGAGTAGGCACAGAGAATGTGTTCAGACTCGCAAGCTACGTGCGGATCACGCAAAAAGCTTACCTGTCCACTGTCTGATTGCAGTAGCACACCCGAAATTCTGGAGGCTTTTCCAACATTCAATACGGATACTTCAAGCTGATAGCAAAGGACTCACGGGACGACGAATGCGAGGTTTTGTAGCAAGTTTCTGTGACGTTGATTGTGTTCCTCCAAGCAACGCCTCCGGCAGGTCTGACTGCAGGATGTGCGAAAGTGGTATCACACCCGCATTCTCTGGCAGATTTACGAGTGCGAATGTCTCCGAGGGAGTGCCGCCATTGGCGGCATCGTCCTCAGGTGTTGGCGGGAGAGCGTCGGTTGGGTTGAGCATGGCCACGCAAGCCACAGACAACGAGTGTGGGAAAGGGAATTTGTGGTTTATTCGGGGAGCCTGCTCCTCCATGCGTGTTGCAACCATGGTACTGACGAGCTGGTGAACTGTGGCGTACGACTCGACCACCATCAGTTCTGGAACCGCCACATTGTCGCGTCGCCCTCTGTGGTTACGCTAAGGTCGTTTCGGATTAGGTCAACAACCTATGAAAACATAGATCAACACCTAACTTCATCATGCAACAAAACTGCATCTTACATCCACAGTTACCATCAGCTCTTCCGATCGAACTGTCTTCCGTAATGCGTGCATATGGACTATCCCCCCAAATATCTGTTGTCGTCTCTTATTCGGTCGCGAGACAAAACTGACCTCGGGGTGGAACTGAACACCCCATAATGGTTTCGAGACGTCCTTAAGCCCCATAACGATTCGATTTCCATCTGGCAATGAAGTCCAAGCGGTCACGTGAAGGTCTGTCGTTAGATCTGCCAAAACCAATAACCGATTATACTCAACTAAAGCCAACCAATGCTACACCGCTTATCTCTTTTCCGAAACAACCAATGAATGATATCGAACAACGTTCACGGGGGAGGGCACTCTCAACAACAACCCGCTTCCATCGTGGACCGCCGGGCCAAGCCGTCCATGAAAAGGTTCGGGCGCCTGTGAATCACGTTCCCACCGTACGCTGCGGCGATCCGTTGGTGTCCCAAACATACCCCCAAGACCCGGATCCGACCATCCTGGAGAAGCTTCTCGAATACATCGAAATCCTGTTCGATGAAAGTTAGACACACGCAATGAAGTTGATAGTTAAAGAGCGTACCGCTTCGCGATCGGGTCGATCGTTGTCGGGGAAGATGACCACTTGCTGAAAGTAGGGGAGGATTCGCGTAGAGATTCCCTGTTTAATGGACAGCGAAAGAATCAAAACAAATGAACGATATCTTTCGTTGTGCTGCTGTGTATCTCACCATGACATTTGGTCGTTGAAAAATCACGACAGTTTCGTTCAATGGCTCAGGTGCGGACTTTTCAACGGCGTACCGTTGCAGCAGTACTATATGATACAGGTTGTTGGTATTCGAATCATAGTTGTCGATGATGAGGGTGCGCACGAGAGTGCCATTCAGGCAGTTCCATAGTGACTAATGCTGCGCCATTTGCGCAGTTTCATAATAGGAAGAATATATATTAACGCTTGCGGCTGAACATTCTAGGCTGCTTTTTGGCTTTCGCAGCTTCTAGACTGAAATCACTCTTCGTCGTCTTCTGGAGAACTCTGATGCTTGAATATGGCGTGAAAACCCCTCGCGGACCCTGAAACTAAACCCAGATCAGTCGGTGCAACAACCACCATCTCTGCGCTCCCACTTTGTTTGCAGATGTGTTGGATTTGCTCGGCCGCTTCTCCCATGGTGAAGTTACGACCAGCGAAGACTTGCTGGACATGGTTAAGGAAGTTTGCTGCAGCTTAAGGATATGCGAATCATCAATCATCAAATCCTGGCACGAGGAATGTCAGATTCATCTCTGAAAGGTACAGCGAACTCACCTGCTCTTGTGGTTCGTCAACCAGAGTCGTTGGAGACTCCTCCGCAGATTCATCGTGGACACTGTCATCCGACAAAAATCCATCCTTTTCGTCACAGTCAACCTCGAAACATTCAAAGAATTGGAAAGTTGCGCCATCTGTAAACCATCATAGAAAATTGGTCAATCTAGTCAAAAAATACATTTTGCTACTTACCATCACCCCCTTCCTGCTTCCTCCGCTTTCCTGATCGCTTCCGAATCTTTCGCAATAAAAGCTCATTCTCTTCCTCGCTGTCACTGAGCTCAAACCCTTTGCCTGATCGCGCGGATTCTCGGTGAGCCGCACGTTTTCTCAGATTCCCAGAGGTAACGTCGTTCATTAGTTCTCTGATCTCCGCTTCATCTTGTTCCTGCATTTGCGCTCTAAACATACGATTGTGGTGAGAATATCGAGAGAATTCCCGTGGTTTGCGAACCTGTGAAGCTCTACCACAGCCGAGAAATCCGTGATCTCTTCTTCATCCCCAGACATCACGAGCTCTTCATCATCGTCCGAAGAAAAGTCCCCGTCACTCCCTCCAAGACCTTTAAATTCGTCATCTGATTCATGGGCTTCCTGCTCGACGAACATTGACCTGGGCTTTTTCGACTTCTTCTTCTTCAATATTCGGGTAGGTGCCTCATCCCCAACTATTGGTGCATCAGACGCCGCGCTGTCAGGTCTGACTTCGGATAACATTGTCTGCGTTTCTAATGTTTCGGTGTTGCGGGGCACGTTTGAGGATGCAAATCCTCCAGAAAGTAGTTTGGAGATGTCAAGGTTGAGAAGATCCTCGTTATCATCCTTAACACGTGGCCTTTCGGCAAATCTCGATGGACACGTTGGAAACCCTCCAGATAGAAGTTCAGAAATATCCCCATACTCGAATAAACTCTCATCACGGATGCCGTGAACAGAAACCATCGAGAGAGCTTTCGTTGTCTGGCGTTCCATCGGAGTTCCTGTCGTTACAGCTTCACCATCGCTTACGCCGCCATCATTCTCATCGTTGTCACTGAGGTCACTTTTGCCATGTTCTTCGTCGACGGGCTCGTGTTCGCCATCATCGGTTTCACCTTCTTCCTCCTCTCCGGATAGCTCAAAATCACTACTGTGGTGTCAGACAGCTCAGTGAACAAAAATGGTAGTTTACCTGTCCAATATCCCGTGGTCTGATACGATCTGACCGGTTGGAGATTGTGGAGTCATAACATCGTCGTCGTTGTCGCAGTTCATTTTATCTTCATCGACCTTCGCTTCTTCCTTCCCAAATATTGACTCGATGATGGCATTACATTCATCTTCATCAATAATCTTATCATTTCGACGTTGAACCGCTTTGACGCTTTGCTCGTTCATCGTTGGCGTGGGACATTCTATCTCAATTTGATCGCCAATCTCACTTTGATCATATTTAATCTCAACTGTCTGAGATTGAGATTTCTTTGCTGCACGTTCTTCTCGAATCCGAGCACGTCGTTTTAACTCCTCTTCTTGACGTCTTACGATCTGGCTTCCGGCCTCCATGAGCAAGTCCCGATTGAAACAGGCTCGATTTTCGAAACCCTTTGGTTCTCGATAGGAGATTAGAATGAGTCCAGAGATATTTTGAACAAATATACCAGCTTTCGGTGCTCGCTTCCGTTGTTTGGGAAGAGGCTTGACATCTCTGTAAGTAGAGTGAGACTTGAACTCTACTGGGACGTCCGCCTTACGGTTTCTCTTGCAATTGGCTAAGGACATCACTTAACGTAAATTTGCAAGTAGCCTTCGGTATCTCAACATAGGTGGCTGCTGATAGTTTCAGTGATAAATAAGGCTTAAGAAGTGGTCTCTTACAGCGGAGCAGTTGATTTGTCACCTTTTTAGTTTCCATCCTTGCCTCCTATGACAAATTCTTCAAGCAATGTTACGATGTGTTGGGTTGGGAACTTACCTTTGAGGTAGGTTTTCGAGCCCGTTTCGTGCTTCCTGGTGTCGAAAAGCTCCCATGTGACTCATCATCCGACTGTTCATTTGAAAAGTTATGGGAACGCAAAAGATCATGAAGTTGAATACGCACGTTGGCATCTGATTGCTTGTCATTATCTTCAACATCACGGTCGTACCTCTCGCTTCTAGCTCCATGTGGTTGATGAGAATCTTCGTCTTATTGACGAATACGTTTAGGCTTTGAAGGAGGGACGCTCTGAGCTAACCTACCGCCATCGATGTTCAAGTCAGCATCTTCGTCTTTCTGTTTCCCACCATCCTCAACGAATGCCGAATCTTCCGTCTCCGTTCTACCCGTGCTCAACTCTCTCGATTGGTGCTCCTCTGCTGTGTTCATTGGAGCAGCTCGGTTACTTGGTCTTTCCTTTCTCGGTTAATTGCGAAACCAAGCCACCAGAGGCTTTGCCACAACAATGGATCTCGTCAAGAGCGTACAGAATTACTTTGCTAAGATGGTCTCGGATGTGTCGGGGATGAAGGTGCTGCTGCTGGACGCTGAGACGGTAAGAATACAACCATGCATTCCTTGATCTCTCTGATATTTTTTTATACTCTTCAGACTCCAATCATTTCCATTGTGATGACCCAGTCCCAGCTGCTGGCGAAGGAAATCTACCTCATCGACAAAGTAGAAAATAGGCATAGGGAGAAAATGCGCCATTTGAAGTGTCTGTGCTTTGTGAGGCCCTCGCCGGAATCGATCCAGGCTGTGGTCGAGGAACTGCGAGAACCGGCATATGGGGAATATTACCTATGTAATACTATATGCAGAATAAATTCTTCTGAAGCCCTGATAATGATTTTCGAAAGATTTCAGCAATACATTGAAAAAGTCTTCGGTTGAGCGGTTGGCTGAAGTGGACGAGCAGGAAGTTGTGAGAGAAGTGCAGGTCGGTGAAATTTTAGAATGGACTGGACAAAGTACTAATTCTCACAACAAATTAGGAATTTTTCGCCGATTTTCATGCGGCTAATTCAGACTTATTCTCGCTGAATATGTCCGCACCTGCCTACCCTCTGTATGTCGAAAATTTGTCAACTTGGGACACTCGAAGTTTCGCACGTGCAACAGAAGGATTGGTATCTGTATTGCTGGCACTGAAGAAGAAGCCGGTCATTCGCTACCAGAGAAATTCGGCAGTTGCAAAGAAGCTAGCCTCCGAAGTCATGGTATGTTTTATATCCAGAGAACAAGATTTCGGGTCTATTTATATCTGGAATCAGTATAATATCCAACAAGAGGGGCCCTTATTTGAGTTCCGACGCACCGACACACCTCCTGTTCTTTTGATTCTGGACAGGAAGAATGATCCAGTTACACCACTGCTCATTCCATGGACGTATCAAGCCATGGTCCATGAGCTTATGGGTATCGTGAATGGCCGCGTGGATCTTTCCAATGTTCCCGACGTGCGCTCAGAGCTCAAGGTGGGGCCAAGATTAGCTTTTCTTTTATCATGTTATAAGCGGAACAATAATCCTGCAGGAAGTGGTACTCTCGACAGATCAGGATGAATTTTACAAAAGCACCATGTTTCTCAACATGGGTGATCTCGGAGCGCAGATCAAGGACTACGTTACGGACTTTCAAGCAAAGCATAAATCATCGATGCAAATCGACTCGATTGCCGACATGAAACGCTTCGTAGAGCAGTACCCCGACTTCAGGAAGCTCTCGGGCAATGTGACGAAGCATGTCACGCTGGTCGGCGAGCTGAGTCGACTGGTTGACAAACAGTCCTTGCTTGAGGTTTCTGAGCTCGAGCAAAATCTCGCCGTTGCAGACAATCACAACCAAGACTTGAAGGTAAAGTAAATTGATCCTTTTGAGAATAATTGCTAACATAAGCGATGGTGCGCAGAGCCTATTGAAGCTCATCGAAAAGCCCAGTGTTCCAGAAATCCGAAAAGCTATTCTGGCGGCTCTTTACGCTCTTAGGTACGAGAAGTCCCCCACAAACTCGATCCCAACCATATTGGAAGCACTTTCGAAGAGCGGGGTTAGCGATCGAGCCGTATCGGTATGTTTCCTCAGATTCAATCCTTGAGCACGTTTTCGATAATTATTATTTTCACTACAGGCAGTCAGCTGGATTGTACAATATGCAGGAGTGGATCAGCGACAAGAAGGACTGTTCTCGAGCGAGAATGTTGTTAACCGAGCAAAAACAATCATCAAAGGGTTAAAGGTACGATCTGTAACCATTGATTGAATGCCTCTGTTGATCCCATATACAGGGCGTCGAGAATGTATATACACAGCATCAGCCTGCCCTAGTCAGCACCATTGAGGCGCTGATAAAGGGAAGACTGAAAGATTCCTCATATCCGTTCATAGACAGTAGCACCAGGGACAGGTCAGTGAACCAAACTCCCAGTTGAGCATTGGTAGCTGATTGATTTTTTAAGACCGCAGGATATCATTGTCTTTATTATTGGAGGTGTCACTTACGCAGAAGCGCGTGAGATCACCAAGCTCAATGATGCCAACAATCCGTCCGTGCGGATTGTGCTTGGTGGCACGACAGTCCACAACAGCTCTAGTTTTGTGCGCGAGGTGATAGACTCGATGGCACGCACAGGTGGCGGCAGCAAGGACTTCAACCCCAGATCACCCCTTTCTTCGCGGCTAAAGAGCAGCACCCTGCAATAAATTTTGTAGTCACGTGCCATATGTTTATCAGGCCGTTGAAAGCGCAGCTGCTGTTGGTGGGGGCAGCATGGCAGGACCATGCGGGGAACCCACACTTTGGATTGCAGAGCAGGAAGAATGGTTCGAGTGCTATCACGTGGCGTTCTACGGGTGGTCGCTGTTCGGATCTGGAGCGCCGCAGAAAGACGCGAATCAGGCCAGAATAAAACAACTTTCCGATTTCGATTATCGAATCGTGTTTAGAACGGGGGGTGGGATGAGAGACATGCCTAATATCATTCCAATGTCGAAAACTGCGAGTCAGAATGGGCCAGGGCCACCTGCCAGACGGAACGAGTACGTCGTTGCCGTCGCGGATAGCTTTGAAAAGATTCGGGCAGACTGGAATTGGGTGGAGAAAAATTACTTCTTAAAGGTAGAAAATCGGAAGATCTTCTGATTTGAAGACGAGTTGTTGTAACAATGATCTGATCCAGCTGGCAGAGTTGGATGCTGTTGCACAATCTGGATCGGAACTAGATGCTTACATACTAAAACAATTTGAAGATATCAGTGAAGAGATTAACGGTCAGAAATATCGATTTCTTCGTTGCTGTGGCTCTGACAGACTTTGGTGCAGACGGAATATCATCACTAGCCCAAGGATTTGAAGATCAATTGCTCGTCGTCTGGCCGGACTTCCAGCGGGAAGTAGTGTTGAATGGTATGTCTCCAACTTTTCGAACGCCGTGCTCTGACTTGATGTTCGTGAAGTATATCCGTGTAGCTACTCGAAAGACGAATCTCAAGTCATGAAAGGTCAAATGGCGATCACACGGAATATGGGCATCTTTCGCAGTGCTCCTGGAGCTTCCCCCGATCGGCCATCAGATAGTATCATTGTGGTTATTCCATTCAAAGACGTGACTACGGTTGATTTGGTCAACTCCAAGCGAGTGCTTAGGCTAGAGTCCATTCAGCTAATGCTGTCAGAACAAGTGGTAAGTTATAGAATTTCTCAAATGAAGTTGACTTATATTTAAGCGTAGTTTAACTTCGTGCTCCTGTTCCATCGCAAAGAAGTCTTTCGGATTCTATGTGCGCTTGTAAACGCCTCAATGAATCGTCTTGTTAAAGGTGCAGAAACTTCTATATCTGCCTCTTCAGACTTGTACGCGAAGGGTAATACAACTGGAGATTTGGCAAGTAATCTTCTAAGCAGTCGCGGGGGAGGTTTGCTTTCTCTCGGTCGATCACGAGAGGACATAATCTACCCTCGCCCATTGCCAATGAGAAACATTGTTGAGACGTTTGGAGAGGAAGACTTCGCCGATCACAAGAGGAGCCCGCGTGTCTCAGAGGCCGGAGAGGCTGCTCTAAACACATCTAATGCCTTATCGGGAAGCCAATCTTCGACTCCTAGAAGTTCTGTTGGCGACGCCCGTTCTTCAATTGGTGACTTGACACATTCTAGTGCCCACGCTCTGTTGGGTTACTCCCAGATTGCCATAGCGAAAGTCCACTCATCAGATGACGTGAACGACCAGCTTCGTCAGCTTGAGTTTCGAAATCTGTATAGACTGCCTGTGGAGGAAACGATCATTCTTGAAGAGCTTTCGTGTTACTGCTGGCACAGAGGGACGAGCACTTCCACACAGGGAAACCTCTACCTGTCACAAAATTTTCTGAATTTTGCCTCGCTGTCACCACCAGGTACTGTGTCGAGCATTGTGGGTTCCTCTGGTAGTGGCAACCCAGATTTCAGCGTCACTCCAGCTCCACTGGTTCCTGCTCTCTCGATGTTGTTCGATCCTCCACAGGAACCCACCCACATATTTGTTGTTCCATATCCCCACATTGTCTCGGTAAAAAAGCAGCCTCCAACCGCACTCTCTGCTTCCATCGGAAAGCTTAACGCCATCTCGCTATCCGGGTTCCTCGTGTTCTCAACGAAAAGTAAGCAGGAGTTCTGGCTTTCATTTTCAACGGCGAAAACTCGAGATCACGTCGTCGATGTTTTGCTTCAACGAATGAAGACCGTCGATTGGCGATTCGACGACAATGTGACCATCGGTAGCAGAAATGGAACGGGGCCATCGAGTCCGAGCCGAGTCGTGCGATCTCCACTAGCGAGCAGTCCCCAAATACTGACACCAGGGACACCCAATCGTCGAAGTTCTTCCAGTAACAACAGCTTAGTCGACTTCTTTGGGAAAGACACGGATGTCACGTATAACACACATCTGCATGCCGTTGGCGGTCGATCCACCCAGATCGTGCAATTCGGGATGAAATTTTTGTTTGAAGATGGCGTGCGAGTTCAATCGTCGGGTCAGGGAGTTTCGAAAGATACCTTGCAGTGGGTCGACTACATGGAACAGAACGGGAAAGACGTGTGCATGGTCAAAGACCTAAAGGGTCTGAGGGAGTTGATTCTGAAAACGAATGGAGTTCCTGAACAGTTTCGTGGCGATTTCTGGTAAACCTCAACCTACACGTCTTTGTACTGTACCGAGCTGACAGCTGCTTCAAGGATGATGTGTTCCGGTGCATGGTATTCGAGACCGAATCAGCAGTACTATCGCAACTTAGTACATTCCTACTCTGGGCAAATATCTCCTTATACTGAGGAGATCGAAAAAGATGTTCACAGGTGGGGTTGGAATTGGTTGGATATTGGTTATTCTAACGCAAACGTCCTGCCAATAGGAGTCTACCGGAGCACCCCGCATACCAGTCGCAGATTGGAACCGATGCGCTAAGACGCCTTTTGACTGCGTATTCTTGGCGAAACCCAACCATCGGCTATGCTCAAGCACTCAACATCATCTCGGCTGTTCTATTGCTTTACTTGCGGGAGGAGGACGCCTTTTGGATGCATTGTGAGTGTGCATAAGACAAGCTAACACTCACCAGTTAAACAAGTGCAACTTTCCGCAGGCGTTTTGGTTGAGAGGATGCTTCCGGATCACTACACGAAAACGCTGGTCGGATCCGTTGTAGACCAATCCGTCTTTTCTCATCTCGTGCAAACCTTTCTTCCCGCCTTGTGGGAACATCTATCCACAAAGCTTTACCTTGAGCTTGCCACGATCTCCGTTCCATGGTTCGTGTGCATCTATCTGAACACGGTTCCGCTGGAGTGTGGTATTCGGCTGCTCGACTCGTTTTTCCTCGACGGTCCAAAGTTCTTGTTCTGGTTTTCGCTTGCCGTTCTAAAGATTAATGAAAAGAAACTTGTGCAAAAAGGACGCGATGATGATCTATTTGTGCGAATCTTAAAGGACTTCTTCCAACGACTGGGAAGTGACGAGGAAGTTGATCGGAAAGTTGACGGAGCACCTACTCCTGGTGCGAGTCCTGGAGACACATTACGGCGCCGAGATCTCTACAATTACGTTCTTAGCGTTGCCTATACGACATTTGCCCCAGTTGTTACCACTGATGCGATAGATCATCTCCGCATGCGGTACCGGATCAAAGTCGTCCATCAAACTGAGGAGCTCAGTCGCAAAAGCCAAGTGCGGACGCTTGCCGAGCAAGTATCGCTGAACTTCAACGAAGTCGGGATCGTATTCGATGCAGTGCGTAGAATCGAGTTTGCAAACGAAGAAACGTCCTTGGGAGAAGAAACGAACAAAGCGCAGGTCTCGCTTTCGAAAGCCGATTCTTTGAATCAGGAAGAGGAGAATATCAAAACGCTGCTGGCTCGTGAAGGCGGATGGGGCATTATGGGTGAAACGGCATCGTACACCCTGGGCAAACAGCCAAGCACTCCAATAACTCCGCTACCTCCACGATCTAACAATTCCGGCCAAGATATTTCAGTAGATTCGAAAGCCGGGGGCAAGAAGCTGCTGCGGTTGCATGACTTCAGGACCGTGTTCAACAAGGTATCACCATGGCGATCGACGTATGGTCCATTAACAAGTGACGGGCGAGGGTTGTACGGTGCGGATGTCTCGTCTCAATCGTCCGCCGATCCACCACAGATTCCTGTGACCGACCGAATATATTTCTATTGCGCGATGAACTACCAATTTCTTCGGCAGAACCATTACGCCAAAACTGGAGCGTACGAGGGAGTTGGACCTGATGCTCCAATGCCTGGATTAAACTTAGGGGAGGAAAACGAGTCCAAGAGTGGTCGAGGAGGGATGGTGGATCTTGCCACTATTGTCCAGGTATTGGATATCATCATGAAGCAGCCGCTGCAATCTCGTCTTCGTTTCCTTTTTGACTTGCATGATCTGGACGCGGATGGGTTCCTGAACAAGACTGAACTAAAAGCAGCGATGGATACTCTCCTAGAAATCTTCGAGCGCGCAAGAGCTGATGGATTCGGGAAGTTGGGTACCACGGCAAAGGCGGCCGATACACCTGTTTTAGGTGATCTGGGCCCGAAGAAGCCCGCACAAATGGAGGATGAAGAGCTTTATTTCAGAGCTGTGAGCTCCTTTCTGAACACAGCCTTACGGCTCGGGAATAATAAACCGGTTGGTGTCGCAGCACTATCGCAAGGGGCAACTAGTACAGCTCAGGGGATGAAGAAATCGTATAGCGCGAGCTTCTCGTCAAGCAAATATGCACAAACAGTTGCCCAACCAGATGATGTTGTGAATTTCCCCGGAACGAATGGAAGCGAGGGGTCTCAATTTCGCGTTGCATTAGCTAGAAGAAGTTCCAGTGGCCATTCAGCTCATCGAACTAGATCTGCATCGGTATCTCATTCTCCCGGGACTGTAATGCTACCGGAACACCAGCTCCCTGGACGCAAGCTCAGTACAATCGCAGCAAGCCATATAGTGGAGGTTGGAGAAAAGTCGGCTATATCTGGACTACCATCCAACATCCCACCTAACGACGATAATTTCCGCCTGCCCTTTAACGAATTCTTGCTTGCGGTCATGTCCCAGTCGGTGTTCGTACAGTTCTTTGAACGCACATGGACACTCAGGGTGGAAATGGAAGCAGGTGTTGGGACATTAGAATCTGCAGCTGGTGGGAAGGTCATCATAGACTGGAACTGAGCGCGACCTCATATTTAAACCTAATTGCACATGTTTGGTGTACAGATAATGCAACTACAACAAAACAAAGAGCAGCTTTAAAGTGCGCTCGCGAGCAGCTCCTTCCAAAAGGTGCCCACAGCGGTCGAAACGGCTTCATTTGTAGATTTGATTGTTGCACGAGCCTGGAAAAACGATGAGCATACGACAATCATGTTGAGCGGATGTCGTACCTGAGATCCTTCTAATAGCTCCACTCTCATCAAGATGCCGACTTTTCCTAGCTCCACAGTGCTTAAAATACCTGCGCCAACACTATTTGTGGGCGTGGGATCAATTCCTTCCAACAACGACAAGCGCAAGGATGTAATGCATTGCCTAACGCGCTCAGCACTGGCAGCACCGTCGCTCAACACCTGCACCTCTCGTGGTGGGCCACCGAGCTGGCGCCATCGTGAGAAAAACTCAACTGAGCTCAGTTCCACTGGAGCTGTGAACTTTGGTAGAACTGCTGGTAATCGAAGTTGAATGTCCCGAGAAAGCGAACCCGCTTGGAAGCTGAAAGTAAGCGTAGGCGGTTCTGATGGTACACTGTATGCCTCAATGTTGAAAATTTGGATGACCTGAGCGGAAGGCGATATGCTGCTTGCGATTTTGTGCGCAACATTAACCTTGAAAGCACCAGAGCTGGCAATATCGCTCGAAAAGTCTGTAATGGTGGCCATCGACTTGTTTCCATAGAATATCGCGATCCTTCCGAGTTGGTTCTGATACTCTGATTTCATTCCAACCTGGATCAACGAATCTTCATACAGAATCCCGTTCGCTTCGCTAATTAGCCGCAAGTAGTTTTGCTTGATTTGATCTTCGCTCATCGTGACATCGTCAAGCTCGAGAAGGTTTGGACCATCAGCCACAGATTTTGCATTAGACATTCGACGTCGATCCACTTTTGTGCTATTTGTTGCACTGGCAGGTGAGAAAGTGATGGCACGATCCACCTTCGTTGGTGAACCTTTCGATTGCAAAATCGAAAGCAGACCAGACTCCCTCTGTGGCCACGGAGGCATCTCTTCGCACACCTTCTGAAGCAGACTCTCGTCCGACATTGACACCAGTTGGAGGTACTCGAATGCACGCTGTTGGAGCTCCACATCCAACACATACTGGTACTGTCGGAAAACTGCCACGATTTCATCTTTGAGCTCCGGAAAGACGTTGACGAATTTTAGGTATGTGGACAGAAGCATCGCTCGCGTTGGTGCAGCACACATTTTGAATTTTGAATGCAAAGAATTGAACTGAGCGATCGGGGCACAACCAAGTTGGTCAGCGATCAAATGGCCGTACTCTCCGAGAATGTATCCCCCAACTTTGACCACTGTTTCGTGGCACGTCGGAGACTGTAACGTGGAAACAACCGTCTTTGCGGCGTACTGCTGAAGTGATTCGTTGTCGGAGACAACCATGATGACTCTGTTCCACACTTCGTCACTAACGTGGTCCCCAGCGATGCTGATCAGTTGCAGAATGACGTCGACGTACCACGAGAGATCGGTCGCGAACTTTTCGGTAAGAATCGCAATTTTTATGACCATCTCTTCTCGGATGGCAAAGTCCGATACTGTAAGGTATTGAAGCAGTTCCCCGACTACAGTTCGTGCATTGGAGCTGTCACAAATGCTGAAGAGAAGATCGAGGGCTCTTCTTCTCACACTAATGTCCTTATCCCGCAAGGATCGAATAATGATTTCTTGATGCCGCTTCATCACGTCTAACGACTCCGGGTATGCGGCAAAGTGCGCCATTGCCTCCAGAGTCAAGTATCGCATGTTTGTCTCCTTACTTAGGATAAATCGACCTAGTAGGGATGCGCACTGGACAACGATGTTTGAGTACGGGTCCACACGAATAGCGAGATTCATCGCTTCAAAGAGCACCGCATTCTGGGCGTTGTTATGTTGGACATTTTTAGGGATATCCTGCGATGTGTCGACAATCGCTCGCAAAATAGTGTTCAACCTATCCCGGAGACCGAGCTCCTCTGCAAAACGTAGACTATTCAGTTGGCTGCACAAAGCTGGACATAAAGCAAAACAACCTGGAGGGGGGTATAGCTGCAAAAGCTTAAGCAGAACAACCTGCAGCCAAGGATTGGGAACCTTGTAGTAAACGTAGTCCAGTGGACAGTCCCTTTCAATTAAGATCTGGAGACGTAAATAAGCAGTACCCAATGTAGTTAGAAGATAAACTACCTTGTGTAAGCATCTGATAGCTCTACTGATGGAACCGGAATAAGCGTCGGGATAAACCTCTGCGAGAGCAAGCACCAAGTTTGTGGACGAAAGAGCTACGCCCTTCACCAGAAACGTGTAAGAAACTAAAATCATGTTCCAACATGATGCATTACCATGTCCGGATCTTCCATTCGTGCAACAATTTTTTGAGCCCATTCTGTTGCTGGAAATATATCTGGAAACTTTCTGAATAGCCGAAGTAGGCAGAGCGCCGCTTTCTTCTTCACAAACGCGTTCGATGCACTTTAAAAAGTGGGATTTAACGGTGGACGGTGACCCAGATACTCAAGACTCACGGCGATACAAGAATACGCTGCACATCGTTCGATAAGGATTCGGCCATATCTCGTCCCGCGATGTTCGCAATTGCATGCAATGCCAGACAGTTGCTGATTTCATTGTTATCCTCCAAATCTTTACGGATTGAGTTTACAACTAGTCGAAGAAGATCACTGTTTTCCGTTAGCAAGAGCGTTACAGCGAGGTAACCCTGCGGGAAAAAATTATCAGCATCATTGGGACGGTCGATTGCTTTCCATACTATTTGTTTCTCGGAATACTTGTTGGAGGCTATAAGGTTGACGGCTTCAAGATGACCAAAATCCACCTGCCACCCCAATATGTACATGTAGAGCAGCTTTGCGACGTATTTCTTCTTTTGGTATCCATTCAGGCCGGCATCTAACGTCAGCCATTATTGTACATTGTTCCGAATAGAAGTTTGCGACTATACTGACCTCGAAACTTTGAACGAATGTTTGCGAGTTCTTTCTGAATGCGTTTCTCCTCGAGCTCTCTTGCGCGACCTGTGAACACAATCAGTTCCACCGAAACGCTAGATTACCGCAACAGGACTCACAATTCCTTAAATCGGCAATGAAAACGTTGAGCCCACGCATTGCCTTCCCGAAACGAGCACTGGTCAGCCAACCAACAGCGATAAAAAATATAAAACCGAACCCACCATTTCTAATTTTTAACCGTGCTACTCGCACACGTGACCTAACCATTGCCAACGCGACGCTCGATGCTGGACGCGGGAACGCGTGTTGGTGTCGCTGAAAGGCTGCCACCATTGCCGGAAGCACCGAGGGACTATCCATCAATGACACCCATTCTCTCTGGATTGCTGCCGACATCGTACAAACCATCCGACTACATTGCTGAACGCTGCATGTCCACGGCTACTTTCCTGTCCCATCACAGCGCGTTGTCGTTCAAGACTCCAATCATTGAATTCGTTTCGGACAATGAATCGTCATTTCTCGGCTCAGCGGTCTCGAATGATACGCCGTTGTTCGAACCGTTCCCCAACCATGTGATCTTGCAAGGGTTCACCCCGTTCAAGACATACGAGGTGGTGGTCCGTTTCCGAAACAATGACAAAGTATACCCGACGTTCATCCTCACCCTTTCATGGTACACTTACCGCGTGATTTGTTGGTCAGGTTGCTAGAAGATTCAGAATCGACCCTTTGGCGTCAGTGGTGTTCTCAATATCGAGCTTGGACAAGACAGGGTCTCTTCAGAGTAGCGGAAAAGTAGCTCCTGGGATGGAGACTGATTTCATTCTTCGATTCACGCCTGAAGAGCTCAACGACTACAGCATTGACATTGTTTGTGTGACGGAACGCGAAAAGTTTCTGCTACCAGTCAGGGCGATTGGGGCTCGAGGTTTGAGATCGAAAAGATTGGTTTCTGATCTGTTTTTTCTCATTCTACTTAAATTTGTTTAGCTATACTTGATTTTCCAGATGAAGTCACTTTTGGAGAGTCACCTGTACGATACAAATCAATCAAAACATTGCTTGTTCGTAACATTGGACAAAAGAACGCAAAATTTCAGCTGAAAACAAATGAACCTTTTGATGTTGATACTCATAAAGGATACATTCAGACTGGTGATCACAGTCAGATTGATATTACATATGAACCAAAGGTTAGTCTCATTAACGAGCTGAACAAATTCACATGAAGTTCACAACATGTGTCATCATCAGGATACTGGAACACATTCACAGATCCTATGTGTCGAGTTTGATACGGGAGAGCAAATATTGGTGCAGCTTGTTGGAACAGCAGAAAATATGAACGTTCGACTTGAGAAAGGCTCACTAAAGATGGATGATACATATATCACTTTGAAGTCTTCCAAAAAGATTACTTTACTGAACAACAGCAACTTGATGGTCAGTTTACAGACATCATATCTCTAATGAAAGACTGAGTCTTTTTTGTTCTTCAGGTCAAGTTTCATTGGAAACATTTCCCAACAGAAGATGAAGAGTTACAATATAGAGAACGACAAGCAAGCATATTAATCGACAATAAGCTAGCTGAGAGAGAGGTTGGTTTGGTGAGTCATAGGTTAGACATAGTTAATAACATGCAATTAGATTCTTGGCTCAGGTTCAGATAATTCACTTGCCCTACGATTAATGAGAGTATGTTCAAAGTTAAAGTTTTCAGCTCACAGAGATATTAAACCTGACTCAATTCTAGAATTGTTATCAGTCAATACTAGAAGAACACCTGTTATTTTCCGATAAGATATTCAAAGTTGAACCACAGGAAGGAACTATATGGCCAAACAAGTCGTTTGAATTCTCTGTAACCTTCTCTCCTATTGATGCTGGATTGATATCAAAGACAATATATTGTGAAGTTGGTGGGCGTGAGACAAGACTTCCTCTTTGCTTGAAGGTAAAAGTCTTTGTACTTCAAACTTCTCTCACTAAATTATCAATAAGGGAGAGGGGATAGGCCCAAAAGTGAGATTTTCATTTGACTTCTTGGACATTGAAGAAGTTTATGTTAGTTCGATACATCAATATGAGGTATCAATGCAAAGCTTATTACTGCACAGTAACGTGAATAAAGTTCTTAGGTAATATTGGAGAATTTTGGCAAGATTGATGCAAAGTACCATTTAGTTCAACCATCTGAGTTCTCGAGACATAATATTGTTTTTAAACCACGTTCGGGTGTATTAAGTGCAGGACAGTCTCAAACTATAGTTATCAACGTCTACTGTGATACTATCGGCAGCTTTCATGAAGAGTTTAAATGGAGTTTTGAGGTGAACATCGTCATGCTTGCTGTGAATATTTACTCACGTTACAATAAAGGGATCAAATGATCCTTTATTATTGGTCTGCTGTGGAAACATCATAGGGCCATCATTTAGTTTTGATATTCAAGAATTAGATTACTCAGATGTTTCTTATGGATTTCTAACCTCAAAATGTTTTCATATTCAAAACAATTCGAAAATTTCAATGGATTTTAACATTTATATGCACATAGATGGTGTTGAGGATGATAGTCAAAATTCAGAGTTTTTGGTTGTTCCTTCAAATGGAAAAATTGACCCATTCAATGAAACCTTGATCACTGTTCACTTTACTCCCAAAAAATTACACAAGTACCTCTGTAATCTGTTTGTTGATACTGGCTTAACTGGGACTGTACCAAAGATTCTTCCAGTTAAAGCTGAAAGTGTTGTCCCTCAGGTACCTTATCCTTTGTAAGTGAATATCCTCATCTAAATGTTGTACTTTTAGGTTGCATTAGAGGCATCTTGCTATGACTTGGGCAACTGTTTCTTAAATCATGCCTACTTTATTCAGATTAATCTCATTAATGAGTCAAGCTTATTTTCTCAGTATACTGTTAAACAACAAGATGAACAGGAAGCAAATTGCACCTACGAGTGTGATATACCAACTGGAATAATCCAACCTCACGTAATTCAATCGATTTGTTTGAAGTTCACAGCTATCACTATTGGGCACATTGAGTCTCATGTAGCGATAACAATAAGTGGCACTGTGAGCCCACTGTTGTTTTCCATTTATGGACAAGGGATTGGACCAGATGTTACAATCAACACAAATGAAATTTGCTTCGGGAAGATACATGTTTTGAAGAATTGTGCTATTCCCTTAGAAATCTCAAACAATTCTCCAATCATTGCTGAATTTGAGTGTTCTTTGCTCAAAGATGATACTGTTTTTAATGTTCAACCCAGCAAAGGAACCATAAGTTCAAACACTTCAAATCAACTGGTTGTTTCTGCTTATCTGGACGATGTTATCCAGTTCAGTGACATTTTACAAATCAAGATAAAACATGGCCAAACATTTAATCTGAACATAAGTGCTAAAGGCAATGGAACAACTATTGTGTATGACAAAGAAGTAAAACATATTAACTTTGGCAATGTTTTTAGCAAGAAAATGTGTGCTACATCCTTTACTGTGACAAACTGTGGTCGACGGTCACAATCTTTACACTGGATACACCAGGTTAAAAAGGGTAGAATTAAACTACCACCATCTGAACTTCACTTCAGTGTATTTCCGAAAAGATTGACTCTTGAACCTGGTGCTTCTCACAAAATTGAAGTAGAAGGTACCTCATTGTGTCCTGTAGATTGTGAAGAGATTATTATTTGTAATGCACTACTCAATAATGATCCAATTAAGAAGAAAGTTTTAGCATGTCATATTGCAGCCAGATTTATTGATCCTCTAATAGAACTTTCATCAACATCTTTGGAGTTTTCATATCTATATTCTGACTCAAACAAGTTCCCATTGCTTTCTCAACCTTTAACATTAAAGAATTTATCCCCCCTGCCTCTTTCAATAAGTATCAAGGCATTTGCTCCCTATAGTGTGACCCCTGGAACATCTGTGGTATTGGATCCACAATGTGAGACAACATTGTCGGTTAATTTTGATACATTATTTCATGAAGATTGTATTTCATGTGACACTAAGTCAAAGATATTTATAGCATATGAGGAACATTCACAAAGTGACTTTGTAGAGGTACATTCTTCAGTAGTTTTCCCAAACATAACATTTTCAAGCTCTGTGGCAGATTTTGGGTCTGTAATTGTAGAGACTGAACATAGACAAACCTACAAAATGGAGAATACATCCAGTTTGCCTGTACATTATGAATGGCAACTTCACAAAACTATTTCTGCAAATTGCGATAGTGAACAGATATATGATATTTCTCCTCTCTGTGGTCTAATAGAGCCTGGTCACACAGAATATGTAGAAATAAGTTTCTTTACAAAGAATGCAGGCGTTTACGAGGCTACTGCAATATGCACAATTCAAGGCGGCCCAAATTATGAGTTAGCAATACGTGGAAAAGCATCAGAACTAAAATATGAGGTGGGTCACACCATTTTAGATTTTGGTACACAATTGTATCAAGCTATAGTTGAAAAAGAACTTGTGCTAAGCAATTTGGGCAATGTTCCATTTGAGTTTTCGTTACATGTATTTGACTCAATTGCAAATGACTTTAGACTTGCACTCCAACCAGCTACCGCAATTCTTGCTGCCTTTTCAGAGCAGAAAATAACAGTTAAATTCTGTTTATGTTTACCAAAACAAATCAGAGATGAATTCTACATCAAGGTTGCCCATTTAGAGCCAATCAAGATTATAGTAATGGGTTTAGGTATTTACCCTAAAATATCTCTAGATTTACATGAAGTTAAAGACATATCTACCATACCAAAAGTGAAGAATCAAAAGATATTGGAATTAGAACTTAGTAAAACTCATAGAAATGAGAAGCAAAACGAAGAGAATATGAGTATTGAAGTCCAAGATGATGAAAGAGAGAAAGTGAGACTGTGCGAGCAAATAAATACCCACTTGAAACAAATACTTGCTGAAAGTAAGGCCAATTATCCAATCATGGCAAAGTTTAACTACACAGGATCGCCAGTCATTATCAATAGATGGCGTACAGCTAAGAAGAGCAATAAAGGACAAAAGATACAACCAAGTCTCTATGAGCTTTCAAAAATTAAGATTTCAACCTATATATGTGATTTTGTTAATGTAGTTCGAAGTACTACAAAGCGGAAATCTATCAGAATTACAAATCAAAGCAGTAAATCAATTTCTATTCACTTTGAGTGTGAGTCCCTTTCTCAAAGCGGATTCTCCATTGAGCCAGAAAGACTGAAACTTATCCCAAAAGGTGAATCTGCTGATGTAATAATAACGTTCCAGGCAAAAAATCATGTATCTGATAAGAACTCTATTGAGGAGGAAGTTCTGATATGTGTTGCTGGAGGTCCAATCACAATACTAAGATTGAAAGCTGAATTAACAGTCCCTGAATTACTAATATCGTCAACCTCTCTAGACTTTGGAGAAGTAGTCTGCGGATTCCGTAAAACTATTACAATCCATATACAAAACCCCAAAAGTGTCCCATGTGAATGGCATTCAACTTTGAATCATGACCAGCAAAATGTACAATCATGTGTGACACGCAGGGAGTTTGATATCTCTCCTGAATCAGGCATTTTACAGCCAGGTGAATCTACTTTTCTAGCAGTTCAGTTTTATCCCCATGAAGAGAGACTCTATGAGCAGTGGCTGCAGATTAAGATAACTTTAAACTCGAAATTGCTGAAAATACATGTACAGGGGGCTGGGAAGTGTCTCACATTAAATTTTGATCCTGATATGCTTTCTATGGGTCCTGTTCTTCCATATGCAGAAGCAGTTGAAAGTAAAGTTCTAGTTTCCAATCCGACAGATTATCTAGTTGAGTTTTATTCTGTTGAGTATGATAAGCAATACGTTGATGAGGAGACTGCACTTAAGAAGATTGAAGGTTTTGGTCCAGGTGCACCACTTTATGTCCAATGTACTGACTTTCATGAGAGTAGAATAAAGTACTTTATTGATTCAAAACTCTCCCCTAAAGAAACATTCAATGCAAATCTGACAAAATCTGATGTACTTGTAGAACAAGTTGATGGAAAACCAGCAATAGAATGTCCGGCAGTAGTAATACTTCATGGGCCTCCACTGAGTGGAAGATCAACACAAGCAAAAATGCTCCAAGCTAGATATGGTTTCAAGGTGTTGAAAATAGATGATCTCTTTGAAAGAGCAGGAGATATTCTCTCTGATACTTCTCTTTATCAGAAAGTACCTGACACAAGTTTTGAAATTGGGAAACACCCTCGAGTTACTGTTGAAATTGATAGGACTGAAGTAGGACATAGTGAATCAATTGATCACACAACTGATGATACTATTTTTGAGAATCTGCGTTATATTTTTTGTAATGATTCAGGTGCTAAAGTGATAGTTATTGATGGTCTTGAATCTAAAATGCACACCAATGTTCTGTCTATTCTCAAATCTTTGCTTCATGCTATACCAGAGAAAAAGAAGTGTTTCCTGGTTCACTTGACATTAGATATTCTGCATATTAGAGAGCGCGAATCAAATATTCAGAAAGTTATTATTGAAAAGGAGGAAGAACGCGCAAATAGATTTAAGAGCATTACAGAGGTGGAATATGATAGTTTGAGTGACCTTGAGAAAGAGACATATAATGCAACTTTAATGCAGTTCAGGAAACGAATGAAAGAACTTCAAAATAGAAAAAAATTAGAACGCCAACAGTGGGAGGAAGAGCTAGCTATTAGACTTGGTGATAGAAAAGACGAAGAAAGTAAAGGAAAAGGAAAAAGAGCAGGAGGTGGAAGACGTTCCAATGTCAATCGTGATTTAAAAACTGAAAAGCCAGAAAAAACAGCACCTTCGCCAGGTGGTCAAATCAAGATATCAAAGGCAAATGTGAGTGAAAGAGGGTCTACAACACCTAAGTCACGCAAGTTTCTGGAAAAGACCGACCGGCTTCAGGAAGGAGAAGAATATGCCTCTAGAATAACACTGAATGATGGAAATGATATTTTTGGCAGTGAGAGCATATTCAGAAGATTTGAGCATTACCAAAATAATGTAGATGGAGTCATTGCAGTTGCAAAAGACACAGAAAAATCACTGACAAATGGGCAAAGAATTTTGAATGTATCAACTACTCCAGAAAAGCGAGCACCGAAAGGAAAAATCTCCAATGTTGTTCTCCCAGGATCAAACCAGACTGGATTTGATACAATACAAAGTTCACTTGCAAACCAAAATGAAAGTGATAGTCATATGTTAGATGAGCAATGTGGGATATGTATATATGAGATATCTGCAAATCTAGATCAAGAAGCAGTTTTTAAAACTATCAGTGACATCATTCCTATCCAATTAAAACAAGTAGATTCATGTGAGAAAGAAGTATCATTGCCTGATCCACTCCTAGAACAGATTGTGAGGTATCCAACTCAGTCCGTTACTGAGTTAAATATACTCCCCTGTTTTTCCCTCCTTCCTAGTTCATATCAAAACGAGACTGATGAAGAATCTTTACTGGATCCTGTAACACAACAACATGCAAATGCTACTCTTAAACCAGATCATTCAAATAAGAAACAAAAAATTGCTCAAGTTGGGAAACAACAAGTTCCAATCTCTATACAAGATGAAGCCAATACTCCAGAAGACTCAGACCAATTTGATAAGCAAGCACAGAATAGCTATCGTTGGAGAATCCTTCCACATGAAAAGAAAGAATTGACTGTACGGTTTATGTCCGTTTGTACTGGAAGATTTAAGCAAAACATGAGGTTCAGAATTAATGGAGCTAGCAATACATATTCTTTTGAATGTTTAGGAATATGTGAATACTCCTCACTTATTTCTGATCCAAAACACATGTTCACAAATGTGAGAGCAAATAAGGACGATCGCGCTATCATTCATGGTGAATATGTGCTAAATACCAATACCTTTGAGTTTGGCCCACTTCTCCACAGTAAACCAAGGGAAAAGTATTTGGAAAAATTCCCAGAAAATAGATGTGTTGTAAATCTCACAAACATAGCGTCAGCCGATTGTAGAATAAATATCTATATCAAGAATGATATACGAGGGGATGTATTTTTCTTTGATCCATCTTCAATTGATGTAAGCATTGGCCAGACCATACCTCTGACAATATGGGCTTATCCAAGACAGCATAACTACTGTGAAGACACTATTGTAATATGTGTAAAAGATAATCCTGAACCAATTATTTTCAAAATTTCTTGCATTGGAGTTAAACCAGAGCTAGAAGTGGATAAAAAAATACTATCATTTGACAAATTGCTTCTATCACGAACAGAAAAACGTGAAATGAAATTAAAAAACCCCACATGGATGCCTATTTGGTGGAAATTGATTGGGATAGAGGGATTAGGAGAAGAATTCTCTATCAGTCCAATAGAGGGCATAATAGATCCATTTCAAGAATGCATAGTTTCAGCAGAATTTAAAGGACTTAAGCCCATTGTAGTTAAGAAAGTTATAAAAATTGAGGTATCAGATTTAGACAAAGTTGGTGGCATTTTCCAAGAGTACACTATAGTAGTTACTGCTGAAGCCTATGACATAGCTATGGATTTACACTTTCCAAAAGGGTATGACGGAGGCTTTGACTTTGGAGTCACAAGAGTTTGTGAGGAAGTAAAACAAATGTGTTCATTGAAAAATAAGGGAAAGTATGAAGTTGGCTTTAGATTTAACTTTGAAACAAAAGATTTTTCTGAATTAATTTCTATTCAGCCACAACAAGGTATAATGCAGCCCTCAGACAAACCATTTCCAGTTCAGTTTGTGTTCAAAGCAAATAAAGAACTTTCAGTAAAAGATAATGCTGGGCTTAAATGTCAATTTTTTGAACCTGGCACTGGAGAAGTTACATCTACTACTATGATTAAAATTTGTGCAAGATCTGTTTTCAGTAAATTTTTGATCCTTCCCATGCGAGATCTTAATTTTGGGGCTGTAGTTCATGGTGGAAAAGTATTGAGGCAATTTACAATTGACAATACCGGTGAATTCGATTTTAGATTTGCAATATTCAAAGCTACTCAAGGTGTAGGTGAAGCAAAAGGCATTGGGAAGCTGAGGACACAGTCTAGACTTTCAAAATCTGTGAGACCTAATTCCCCTCCAGGCAGCAGGCCTTCAAATAGGAAAGATATTGTTAAACAAGCTGATGCTGTTAATTTTGGACCATTTACAATTTACCCAAATAGTGGTGTGGTCTCTCCATCGACAAGACAAACTATAACTGTTGAGTTTCACTCCGAGAATCCAGGGAACTTTGAAGAAGTTATTGCTATTGATATATCTGAGAGATCAGTTAATGAAATTGCTGAAATCATTGGGTATCGAATAATAGGAGAGAGCTGTCTTCCTGGAATCAACACCTTAGAGTTTGCATCAATATTTGAAGAACACATGATGTGTAAGCGTCTTGAGCTCTTTACAACTCAAACAAATATTTATGCTGAAGAAGAGAGAGTTTTTTATTTTGGGGCTTTTCTAGCTGGCAATCAAGTTTCAGCAAGGTTTAAGATATCAAATCCATTTAAAGTAACCTGTGATGTGTTGATAAATACAAAACCTCGCACTCGGGTTAAGTCAGATCTTGTTGATTTTGCTTTTGATGTAGAGCCCAAACGACTGGTAATTCCAAGCCATGAGCATCGATACGTAGTTGTTTCTTTCCACCCAATGTCAATTCAATCATACGCTGGCGTTTTTGAGGCAACTGTTGAAAATGTCGCTGAGTCTCGCTTTAAAACACTGACGTTTGAGCTTCGAGGAGAAGGAACATTACCTCACATAATTGTTGAAAATCCAACTGGGAAAACAACTGCAGGGCTTTATTTACTCGACTTTCATCGAAAACTTATAGGGAGCTCAAACATGAAACAGATTATACTTCGAAATGATGGTGTGATTCCAGCAAAAATCCAATCAGAATGGATTGTTCATAATTCTACCGAACTTGAACTTAAAGCAGCTTCCTCTTATGTCACGATACAACCTTTCCAGATTGGAGTGCTAGATATTGAATTCAGGCCAACAATTGCACACCTTGTAGAGGGAAAACTACGTATTAAGATTGTTGATAACATGTTCGACGAGCACTTAGTTCATATATCAGGTGAAGGATATTTTGATGATATTTCTTTTGATGAGATCAGTGAAGGGAAAGAGGAGAATGTGATTAACTTTGGAGATTGCTATGTTGATCACTTACATAGTAAATCGATAAAAATGTGCAATAACAGTGACCATTACTTTTCTATCCAATGGGCTGAGAATTCATATTTTACAATTTTACCCTTTACTTTCATTCTCTTACCAAAAATGAAACAAGAAGTCTGTATTGAATTTATTGCAAGCCAACCAACAGAATTAATTAAGCAACCTCTTTTATGCAAAGCATCAAAAATACGTGTTCAAGATAAGAATACGTTGAAAAATTACACAAAATTGGCTATGAATGATAAGCTTTTGCAACACAAGCGACCACTGCTTGCTGGAGATACGTTAGAGCTAATTGGAACTCCAAATGAATATTTACTGCATGCTAATGTACTAGCTGACTATTGCTCTTATGAATGTAGTGTGCATGCTATTAGTTTCAAAAATACTCTAATGTATCAAACACGCTCCTATACAATGTACCTGAAGAATACTGGAAGAATAGCGCTGAGCTTTAAAACTTGCATTCTTGCTTCTGAAGTAACTAGTCACCCCTTCAGTGTTTCACCAAAAAATGGAACTGTCGCAGCAGGAGATTCTGCACCATTGATTGTAAAATTTTCTCCAACAGACGTTGCTGTATACAAAGGTCAGCTTGAGTTTATTCTGCCAAATACTCAAAAAGAATTTAGAAAATACAACATACCGCTATCTGGAGCCAGTCTGAGACCATTTTGCCACTTTGAGCTTGAAAACAGTGACTATTTGATTGGAGAACGCCGCAATCCTGAAGTTGGAATATCAAATGGGATTCCGATGTTAGATAATGAAACTAGAGTAATTGAATTTCAAGCATGTGGAATCAGATCAAAAAATTTGAAGAAATTCTTTATTCTTAATCCAACTGATGCAATGTATGAAATTGAATGGAATTGTTCGGCAGGGAACCTGGATCAAAACTTTAGATGTTTAACACCCAGAGGTATTGTTCTTCCACAAAAGAAGTTTGAAGTTACTTTTGAATACTTCCCTGATAGTGTTCAGACAAAGGTGATTATTTCTATTTATTGCACATTTTGTGCCTAACTTTTTTCATGTCAGGAAGCTTTATGGGACTTTTCTATCCCAGCACACAATATTGTTGTTAGGTTTTTGGTAGTGGGATGTACCAGAGAGCCTAATATTATTATGAATCAAGCCCATATCAATTTTAGATCAATTTTAGTTGGAAGACATTCAAAAGAAATTGTGAACCTTATGAACATGGAGGATGTCCCATTTTCTTTCTCATTCAGTGATATGTCTCTTGAAATGGGTACAAATGGAGACCCTGTTCTGCAATTTTCCCCCGATAGTGGAACTATTTCTGGAAATGGTGAAGTACCAGTGGAAATTATCTTCACACCTGCTGCTGAGAAACTGTACAACTTTAATATGATGTGCATTATCAAGCAGAAACCAACTCCAGTAACTCTCAATGTTAAAGGAGAGGGATATTTAATACATGAGACAGTTATGAGTGAATTAATTGATGGTGCTACCTATGAGTTAACTACAGTACGGGATAATGTAGTTGATTTTGGCAAAGTGCAAGTTATGGAGAAAAGAATCAAGCGTATTATCATTATGAACTCTGGAAAGTTTAACTTTGATTTCTCATGGAAATATCTCAATCCTCAGAGGAATAGTCGTGCATATGTGAGCATTACACCAGAAATCGGGACAGTACCAAAAGGTGAAAAACTCATATGTGAGATCACATTTTTCCCGTCAGCAATTTGCTCGTTGAAAGGACAGAATGCAATTCTTCAAATTGCCAATGGAAAACAATATTTACTTTCTTTCCAAGGAATTGGATCCATGCCTGTTTTGACTCTATCAAAATTCTCGCATGACTTTGGCTCTCAATTTTTATATAAACCAGGAGTAACTTCTTCAACTACTATTATAATGGCAACGAATGATGATATTTGTGATATAGCTTTTGATGTCATCTTCGCTGATGGCAGTGTATTTGAAGCTCAGAAAGGGGTGTCTGCAGTGCTTTCCCCAAAACAGTCAACAGAGATAGAGTTCCGCTTTTTACCACGCGAGAAACGCAAATACTATGAAATTGTTAAAATACAGATTAACTCTACTTCTGCATTTGATGTTGTATTACAAGGTGAAGGTGTTCTATTTAGTGTTGAACTCATTGGTCATGAAAACAAGAATGTGAACTTTGGCTCACTTCATATTGGACAAATAGTAAAAAGAACTGCCAAATTAATTAATAATAGTCCAATCCCAGCAGCTTTCAAACTTGGGCCCAAAACTCTCCTTGAGCAACTTGCTGCAAGTGCTGTGTCGGTATTCCCAAACATGGAAATATCACTTCCTCCAAAAGGCATCATAAACGTTGAATTTAAGTTTCAACCAGTTGCCCGACTCTTACCATTTATACATGAATTATCAATTGAAGCTCCTGGAATTCTTCAACCGCTGCTAATTATCATTGGTGCATGTCAAGGGATTGAGGTGAAGCTGGAAAACGATACATTACCATTTGGTGCAGTTGTGCAAAAAAGTTCAACAACTAGACGGCTGCAATTACAAAATATTGGTGATATCGGTGTGAAATTTCATTGGGATTATTTACGATTTAGTCCAGATTTTTCAATTACTCCGATTGAAGGATATATTTCACCTGGAATGGAAATTGCACTTGAAATTACTTTTCATCCTACTGAAGTGAATCCTGACATTCGATATGAGAATATTTTGTGTCATATTGATTCCTCACTGCCAGTTACATTGACTCTTTCGGGTATATGTGTACCACAACCAACACAAACTGAGATTATTAAATTCTCAACACCAGTTCGTCAATCAGAGACAAAAAGTGTTTCTCTTGTCAATAAATCTACATCAATATGGCGCCTTCATCCTATTATAGAAAATGATTATTGGAGTGGACAAGAAGTATTGGAAATAGAAGCAGGACAAGCAGGAACTTACGATGTAGTATTCAATCCACAAACTATGACAGGTGACGGTGAAAATGGTCGACATGAAGGTACACTTTTCTTCCCACTTCCTGATGGAAATGGCATACTTTATAAGCTGTCTGGGTTTGCCGACAAACCTGTCCCTGCTGGAGTCATCAGCCGCGAGCTTCCATCTAAGACTCTATATACTGAGATTTTTAATGTAGAAAATTGGCTTAAAAGACCCCAGAGATTTAAAGTAATAATGGACATTCCAAAGGCAGATCCATCTATTGTTCTGAAGGGGAATGATTTTATTGATGTTCAAGGACATGTTTCAAAAGAGTATAAACTGCAATTCTTTGCCTACAAAGAGGGAGTTACAAATCTTAAACTTATTTTTAAGAATGAAAGCACGCAAGAATATCTTCTATATTCTATAACGTTCAAATCAACTCCACCAGGTGTTATTGGAATGATTGATATGTCAACAGTAGTACGACAGTCTTGTTTACGTGATATTATGATCTCAAATCCACTCACCATCCCAATTACATTCAGTGCAACATGTAATCATCCAGATCTTTTGTTTCCACATCCTATTTCAGTATTGCCAAGGTTAGTATGAGTAAGAATTGAAACTATGTTTATTTGCTAAAATATTGATGAAGAAGTGAAGGGGTCTGTCAAGTTGAGTACTGCCCTCTTCACCCTAGAGAAAGTATTGCACGGTTTGTGTTATTGAGCAGTGATCTTGGGGCATATCAGTATGATTTGAAGCTCAACGCAAGCCCAGCAAGTCCTGAGAAAAGTCTACATTTTAAAGTGAACCTGGGGGGAAACCAAACTCAGACGTTTAGATTTATCAGCTTTTCAAAAGTTCGCACAGAATATTCAATAAAAATTGACAGTACTGAGTTTGTGGTTGACAAGTCAGTTATTGCTCCGCCAGGTAATATATTTTCATTAAGCTTGCAACAAAGAACGTCTAAAGATTATTCTTTTAGCATCTTCCTCTGGGATTGAGATTAGTATTGATATATTGTATGAGCCATCCAAGTTAGGTGATGTTAGGACACAATTGTTAATATCTTCTCCAATCGGTGGAGAGTATTTTTGTCCACTTTTTGGACATTGTGGTGTACCCAAACCACAAGGTCCAATTTTAATAAAGGCAGGCACAAGCTCCACTGTCGGATTCAAGAATGTCTTCGCTCAATCAGCGACATTTAATCTTGCAGTGGTATGTTAACATGATCTGCCCAGTCAATTTCTCACATTTATTAAGGATAATCCAGTTTTTACTGTGAAACAAGTTGAGACCATTCCGGCAAAGAAGAATATCCATATATCTATAACTTACAAACCAAGTCAATCAACCAGAAAAGCTGTTGGTCGACTTACAATTTCGCATTCAGTCACCAATGTTAACTGGATAATTTATCTTTCTGGGCAATAATATGTGCACTATTATTATAGAGGCTGGTACCTCATAATAAAGAACATATAGAGAACTTTTAAATGGTCATAATGAACCAGCTCTGATACTCCCCCAATTTAGTGTTGAGCTATTTATGGTGAACTATTTGAGTATGCTTGGCTCTGTTTTTTCGAGATTCTTCAGACTAAAATCTTAATTGGGTGAGTTTCATCGCCATTTGTTGAAAACAGATCGTTGGTGTTGTATAGGCAATTAATGAGCTTTACTAAGAGGGCTGCAAAGGTGGGTGCTCTGTGGGTGCAAATTCTTGCAGTTAAGCTTCTCAT
Source organism: Cladochytrium replicatum (assembly GCA_025526935.1). Classification (NCBI taxonomy): domain Eukaryota; kingdom Fungi; phylum Chytridiomycota; class Chytridiomycetes; order Cladochytriales; family Cladochytriaceae; genus Cladochytrium; species Cladochytrium replicatum. The sequence continues at coordinate 49,057 of JAHLKD010000074.1, read as the reverse complement.
TGCGTGGATGAAGTGTCATCCAAAAAACTTCCCTTCTGGAGCGTACTTTTCAAGGAAGCAAGACATCCAAGAACATCAACGTCTCGAGATAAACTAATGGTGTAAACAAATAAAATGTGAAATAGATGCTGTGCCGCAATAACTCCATGACTACATCATTTTATCTCATGAAGCTGCCAGTAGTGTTGTATCATGATAAGTATTCAACGTAATTACACACAGCAGAACTCAAACGAGTGATGTTATCTACTGTAGTTACTATCACGTCTCAACGCCCACTTGTTGCTGCCCAAGCTGGATTTCAGTCACACTGCTCAGGAATGGAATGTCTTTTTGGTCTTCAGGCATGTATCTCCTGTGCGCCTAATGCCAAGGTTCCTTGGGTGCTGGTTTTTTAGATATTCAAGCAGCTTATGACACCACAAATCGTGCAATTCTTTGGGCTGAGCTTCTTTCTAGGGGCGATTTGTTTTTGTTTTGAAGTCTCTGTTTGATTTTTGTTCTTCCAGAGTGGTTGTTTGCAACTTGTTTTTCAGATGCTTTTGAGTTGATTAGAGGTTTGTTTCAAGGTTCTGTTCTCAGTCCACTTCTCTATATCACTCTCGTGACCAATTCAATCAGTGTTGCATACTCTTCTATAGCAGTATGGCTTGACTACTAAACTACTATTCCCAATAAGTAAATATTACTGTGATTACTAAATAGTGCTTCAATCAGACAATGGATTCTTTGTTCCTAAACAGGAACAAAGAATATCCTTGGACTAATGTAACACATAATGTAAGTAATATCACCATATTTGGAAGCAACATAGAAGACACGTAAGTACGCGTTTCCACCATAATAAATACATATTACTCTTCCTGAGTAAACGATTCCGATCGCCTTAACAATTGTAACCAACAGGTCTCTCTGCATCCTACGTAGAGAACTTCTGGATGTCTCCAGTCCATCTGTTATATAATTCATTTCTGTAATTTGATACTGACAAGTGGGAAAATATTGTGACGAGTATATCTTCCCTAGGTCATGTCCTTCTCTCTGCAAGTAGAAATCTCCACAGTACAATTTTTAAGTATATACAGGGATTTTAGGGCTCTTGAGCCAACATCGGAATGATCTATGGGAAAACAGAAGTGGAGTATATTCGTGCTTTCAACAAATAACAAAATGAAGGTTCTGCCAGATTGTCTAGACTAGTTTAACCAATGTGTTGGACATCAAAATAATAATGAGTCTGGGAGTTTTCACTGAGGGAGATATGATTGCTTTGTAGATAGAACTCCGAAAGTGAGCATAGTGCTAATACAACAGATAAGGGATTTAATGATTCTATATTACAATAGGACAATGTCACTAAAATTATTAGAGGTGTTGGATTATGAATGTAAAAGGACTCTACTACTACAGTCACTTTAGTAACCATACACGTAACTCACTACGACTAAAACTTGTTGAATATTGTGGTGAATTGGTGTAGTAGGAGTAGGATATAATCTGTTGTGTCAAGGTTGAGTAGAGTCGATCCTGAGACTCTTACACTCCATTCAACCATCGAACGTATCCTTTATAAAGATACTGGTTTGATTACTAAATTATTGTTCCCAATAAGTAGATATTACTCTTGATTACTAAATAATGTTTCAATTGGACAATGGATTCTTGTTCTTAATTGGGAACAAAGAATACCCACGGAATGAAGTGATATGTAATGTAGGTAATATTACATATGTGGTAACATCATAGAAGACATGTAACACACGTACTTGCCATCATAAATACATATTATTCTTCCTGAATAAACAATTTATCAGGTCAACAATTATAACCAACAGGTCTCTCTGCATCCTGCATTGAGAACTCCTGGATGTCTCCAGTCTAAGGTTCGACGGGTCCGGGTCAGGTCCAGGTGAGAGTCGACCTGAAACTAACCCTAATGTTGGGTAATGTATGTCTGGGGACCCGCCGGGTCACTGCAGGTAGCAGTGCCAAACCTGACACGCAGTTATCGAAACCTGTACCCGACCCTGACCCTGTCCGTTTTGTGTTTTAACTTGAAAGAAAAGAAGGTCAAACAAAATCTCGATTGTGTCATCTTGGAAAGTGTCTGAGTGGACAGAAAGTGTAGCTCTCAAGGTCTGTTGTGGATAGAAAAAATATCGTCACAAAACCTAAATTGTCATCTTGAAAGTGTCTGCGTGGACAGAAAATATAAACGGCTTCCTTCTATCTTTTCTTATGAGATTGGGTTTTACTCGGGTCTAAAACTCAACCCAATAAGGGTTTTGCTTCTGGACCTGACACCTGACCTGGATCCAACCCAAAAAACTTTCCTGAAAACCACGCCTATCAGATCGGGTACATTTTGTCAATTCACCCATTGGATGAAAATTACTTTCAGGACTTGTTACAAAATTCAGGGTCTTTAATGATACATTGTATATGCTCAATATGCTCTTACTTTCATTATCCTGTTCAAATTGCTTTTAGCTATAGCAATACACATAAGGACATGACGTAAACGTTTCAAAGCTTCAGAGTTTCCTTCCCAATAATTTTATGGAGCTTAATACAAGCTAATTTCCAAATTGTTCAGAATCTCTTAGACTTGTACAAAATATCAATACACAAATTCCCTCTTAATTTGGCCTATGCTTTTGTTGGCAGCCTGGAACTAGGAAACAAACAATTACTTTGCCATTGAAGTTCTAGTGCTACAAGTTGGTAAATTATGCAATTTGAGTTCAGTTTGCCTGCAATTATTGAATCTGTGATCAATATTTCAACATAGATTTATAAAACTCAACATAATTTATAAACCTTTCTTGTTTCAAATAAGTGTGTATGCAATTTTGCATAATCCTGTAGGTGCCTTCTCTTATGTGAAGCACTGCTAAGAGAGCTAAAGACTTTTCGCACAGTATTATTGTTTGGAAAATGGATTGTTTTAATAGCTCTACTATTTCCTTCCACTATTTCGAGAATTTAATTGTTTCCAGGGCTCACCAATTACTGCTGAGGGCCTCAAGTGCAAAGGTATAACCTGCAAAACATCAAATGTAAAGTAAACTTTTGTGTGTGATGCCTCGCTCGTGGTCTCTTTAGAGATATGTAAATCTCTTGCTATCTCTTGAGCGGCTCACACATCAAGCCCTCAAATGCTTTGCAGGGACTGTACGACTGTTCAATGGGACATGTGCTGACAAAACAGGATGTGCTATGCCATTTCTACATCAAAGTTGTACTGGTTCAAAAGTGGTCTTAATCTTCATTATTGGCAGAAGTTGTTGGCGATTGCGCATACACCACATTTGCATGACCACCCTCCCCCATCCCCAAGCGCCGTTTTGTTCTTGGTGCACGAGGAATCTTATGATAACACCCTAGAACCAACAATGAAACAAAGTTCTACTTGATGATGTTCTTACCGAGATATGAAATGTAATTGCTCGTTCGCTCATGCTTAACCGGTCCATCGTTGTACACAAGATCAAATCCACCAACGCGCGTTCGGTTTTTCACTCCTGAAACCCTGACATTTTCTTCATCGATAGAACAATTGGACCTTGAATTTTTTCACCTACTTCTTCTCCAGATCAATGACGTCGAATGTATCATTGAGCATTGAGTGCTTAAGCTCATAGTCAAACTGTGTTTCTGAGGTCAAGGAAGGTGAAGCATTGACTTCCAAAAGCCAACTATAGTCCAGCAGTCAGAATTTTGCATAATACGCATAGATATGACATGGCGCTCACGGCTTCAGATTGTTGTCAATAAGAATATCATATCCGTATCTATGAAACGAAGAAGTCACTAACAGTCCCATGTTTTCTGGTTTAAAATTTTGCTCCTCTTACAGCTCAAAGCAATGTTTGTCGTTGATCATTACTTTCTGGACTGCCATAAGGCTTCGAACAATCAACGCTTCCATTTCTGTGAAAAGCTCATCAATTGTGTTGGAATCATGCTTGGACAGCAGGTACAACTTCAAGTTGCGAAGTAACCACTTGCAACCTTTCTCGCTGTCATACTTTGGTGCGGTTTTCTGGATGGCAACGTTGGTTGCATGAATATCTAAAAGTATTTTGATGACACAGGGCTTAAGCACATTTTTGTTGTGGGTTCCTCACACAGGTTGGAAATATCCTTCACGTTCATCGTGAAATGGTAGTTAGAAAATCGACAGAACCCGTTACGGTGTATGTAGACAACTAAAGGGTAGTACGACGTAACAAGCACATAAATCCGAATATCAAATTTCTTTCCTAAATCAACTTCTGCCATAAGCATTTGCGACATGTATCGACCTTTCACCCTAACCTCCAATGAGATATGGATTGTCGATATATCTCTGAACGATGTATGCCTCTGGTGCTTCATCTCTACCCTTCTCATTCTCGTCGCTCTGGCTAGAAACTCCCTTTGAAGTCGCCTTTACACGTGGATCTTTCCTCCACTGCGAAATCTGTGACATTTTGTTGATCAAGAAAATGCCTTTTCCTTGTGCCTTTCCGACTGGCTTCATGATCCAAGTGGATCCTGGATTGCGCTTAAACTCTTCTTGGAACAATGCATGCTCTTGCGGAAGCACATAGGAAGTGGATATGAACTCGAACTTTGCCGCCTCCACCTTCCCATATTCTTTCTCCATTGTTTTTATCATCCTCTTCACATTTTTCACCAGAAGATCTTTTCGAGTGAGCTTATAAAATTCTTTTCAGAAAATAATGATCTCCTGCAAGTAATTGCCTGACCTCATAATGGTTACGAAAATGGTTGATCTTCTGGTTCTCACTAAGATAAATGTGGTCAAACATTTCATGTACCCAGTGGACGTCCGCCCAAAAGAAGTCCCAATCCGATTCGCTGTTACATCAGAGCACATTGAGTACTGAAGTCAACGTCTTGGGTTAGAAAATTTCTGTGACCTATCTGTCTCTTTCCATCCACGATCCCTCATGACCTCGTAAACTGTAGTTCGCAAGCTCTTTCTAAACCGAATCGGCGCAGAAGAAACTGCGGGAGTCGGTGTGATGGAAATCAAAGAATCTCGCTGGATCAGCGCAGGATTCTCGAGATACCCCTTCAGCTGGGCTACTTTATTGGTCGGTCCAACTACTGTCATGATTTGCGTTAACGGGATTTCTTCATTTGAAGCAATGCGCAGCATACCGGCTGGGGAGGGTGCCCGCTGCCTCGGATCTGCGGTGGCAACAGTGAATATCAGTGATCCCGACTTTGTTTCGCCTCCACTTCTATATCAATACCCAATGTCACGTCGCTCATCTGTTTGATCTGATAAACGCCACTATTACCGCGAACATATTTTCAATTTCAAAATCTACGTTAAATTGAAAAGGGCTTCTTTCATTTTTTTTTCATTGGGACCAAAATCGTTTAATACGGATACATTCTCGGATTCAAGATTGCTGAAGTTTGACTCGCTGGGGCTCAAGGGAAGGGGGATTCGTTGGTGCCTCAGAGTGGTCTTTCGAGCTCTCTGGAAAAGAGGCAGTCTGTACTACTCCAAGGGCCTTGCATTCTCGGCAATCGGTGCAAAATACGCAACGAATGCTTATATCCCCAACGTGTTCCCGCTCCTTATTCTTGTGCTCATGCCCAAGAGCTGCTCCAACAATGAGTAAACTTATGTGAAGACATCTGAATCTCATTACCGTTGCATTTTGGGCACGGTGACTTATCAACGACCACCCCACTACCGCTGCAAGCTAGCAGATGATGAGAAACGTCTCGAATTCCAAGGGACTCCAAAGTCTTTACCTTGGCATGTTTGGCAACTCTTGCACTTCACCTCTTTTGGCCTATCGTGCTTACCACCGTTTTCGTGACGAAATCCTGCTCCCTTGCAGCGTGGGCAACTTGTTCTTCGTTTCCAATCCTCAAGGGCAATTGGCACATCTAGCTCCTTCTTCACGAAATTTGTAGCGTTGTCGACAAGAAATCCGGTCGATTTGCGGGCTTGCTTTTTTCCGATTGTGGCCACCAATCCTCCATCGAGAGAAGGCGGCTGCTGAGGAGGCGGAACTGCGTGTGATCCCCTTGCAGCTTGGAAGCATTTTAATATAACTATTTGAAGTTATTCTGCTTCATGAGCTTACCTACGGACTTTCTGCTAGGATCAGATTGTCCAACAACAGATTCCCGTGGTGCTACGGATGTCTGCACCCGATCCCCTGTTGGTGCAGAGCTACCGCTTCCAGTTTCACTAGCTGTACCCGAAGTCCTCCGCACCGTCTGTACCAACTCATTCAGAATCGGCTCTAATTTTTCCAGGACTTGTTTCGAAACTTGGTCTGCGATTGCGGAAATAGCCTCTTGTGTCAAACCACCGTACTGAGCATGCTGCTGGAGGAGCCCGGTCAGGGCCGGGACGCTGTTCCTGGTCTGGTCGGGTCGTAAAAGCGGCCCACTTCCATCGCTTCTAAGACTCACTTGAAATAAATCAGAAACTAATACATTCCATCAGCACAATTTTAATTACTGTCTGACTTGGCAGAGACACCTCCCCGTTCTTTTTGAGCGAGAAGTGAACCACTCTCAAATACAGGCTTTTGAAATATCAATCTCCTGTCCTCTGGAGGAAGTTCCATAAGGAACAAGTTTCTGCACAAAGTTTGACATTACCCTCTTCGCCACCTGGAATGATGATGGGAGCAGGCTTATCTGATCTAGGAATGCCTTTCTCGTCACCCTCTGTGAAAAAAACCATCAGTCTCCTCAGCGCGTGATCATGAAGTCCTTACCGAGGCTTCTCTGCGTTGTTGAACCTGGTCTCGAATTTGGTCGGGAGCCCGCAGGACTTCCATTGGGACTTCCATCGCTGAGATGACTTTGTCGATTACTTTTGCTGCTCCCTTTAACGTAGATTATTGCACAAGGAAAGCAATAGATGTCACACTCATACTTACGGACAGATCTAGCATCGCTCTCCATTTTCTTAGCAAGTAGTGATCCTTCTTCGAATTCCGCCCGGCCAGTTATTTGTGACACGACCTCTGCGAAATTATGGATCATCACTTCATTTTTTGAATGCTGTGTGCGTATATTTTACCCTTTTTGACAGAGACTAGCACCGAGGACCGAACTAGTCGAGGGTTTTAAGTTTGTTTGGACCACACAGTCGAGCTGACCAACCTTTCTTATCCAGCATCGAAAGAGGTAAATCTTCGTCGTCGTTCGGGGATGCATTTTGCCTCTGATCTTGTGGCTGTTCAATATCTTTGTTCGCCTTTGATAAACGATCTGGCTCTCCATGAAAACGATTCTCCAAATCTGTTAAGAAACAATTCACCTTTAGAATCGATCCTTGAAAGTGGAAGATCGTCATCGCTCGAGGGCTTCTTGATCTGCCACAGCGGGACAGACTCCTCATCATCGTCCTTGTTTGGAGTTCTGGGCGACATTTTGCCTACAATCCGTGTTTTACCACTGCTGCTTTGGCTATTCTTGCTGGAACTGCTTGCCGTTTCTCCCAAGTGTTCGTCCAGGACTTTTGTCGCAAAAACAGATGCCTCTGAAGCCATGGTACACGTGAATCAAAATTCCCACGGTGAGTGTTCTTTAAAAATCTTACGCAGAACACCAACAATCACTTTTACCAAGCAAGAGCCATCTCAGAACAGGCTTTCTCATGATCCGCCTTACACGCCTCAATCTGTGCCGCCACCAACATCCCTTCCAAGTCCTGCACTTTCTCTCGAAGCTCATCGTTACCAAACTGCATAGAGTCCACCGCCTCGTCTTTCTCCTCCAGCTGCGACTCTAAAATCTCGATGGCCTCATAACAATCGTTCAGCTCGCCTTTCTGATTTTTTGATTCCTCCTCGAGCATGGTGCACTTGGTTCGTAACGCTAAAAGCTCTTCGGAATCTGCTCTCACTGCCGGGATTGCGATATCAAGAAGTTTGCACATCGAATGCCATACTGTTTGAGCGTCGGGTCTCTGGACGTGTCTTGCGAGGTCGGACGTGAGGAGAATGATCCTGTTCAGTGTATCACCAGCCGAGAGTTCGGATGGTGGGGGAGATGAAGAAGTGCTTTGCGTGCTTGAGGTTCTGATACTGGAAACTGAACGTTCTGACTCTTCATTCGGTACTCGTACATTTCGCGGTGCTTGCGAAGAATCCCTTTTGCGATGGACGGGTCGTAGTTTCCAAGTTCTGTAAAAGAAAGGCATTTCAGTTTATTCCGACATCTCTAGCAGCTATCGCCTTTACCTGAGTGTTCAGGGCTGAAGGCGATCTCACTCGCAGTGTTGTCTTTTGCAACCACTATGATGAATGAATATGTCAAAGCCACTGAAGAGGGATATGATTTAATTCTATTAATTAATTCGACGAACTGGTGATTGGCGGGTGGCTTGCGTGGGGATTCCGGATTTGGCGGGTCAATGGACCGAACACCACGCTGGCGCGATATGTCGAGGAGAAGAAGCCTGCTATGCTGGCTCTCTTTGTCCAGGAAAACAGATAGCCCGTTGCTCAACACACTCCTGTTACTGGTTTTCAGTGAAAGGGTTTTGGGAGAGAGAGTTTGTGCGGGCCGCTGAGGATGCGTGTGTGCGGGTGCCGGTATGCATGCCAATCAGCTAAATCGAATAACCATTGAAATTCTGCAGTTTAATATGTCAGCCAGAGAGGCACAATGGAGGGCGATCGCGGATGACGTCGCTCGGTTTGTTCCAGTTGATGAAGCGAGATTCGTGCCCATTCTACTTGTTCAACGAATCGAATCGAAATGATCGAACGGTCTAGCCTGACCATAATTCATGCAGAACAAGCTGATGCGTTGTACCAGATCCTGGCCGATCGCAACAACGCCGTAGTCTCTAAAACAGGGGATCAACGATGCAATCTTAAGGTACGTTAGTGACACATTCATTTTCTGGGTATTTAATTGCTTTTTACGTTGGCCCTATTTCTGATCAATGCAGTGATGTAACCTACCGTTCGATTTCACACGTTCCCAAACTTTTGGAACGGGTCCCAAAATGGGATAGTCTCATTAACAGTGTGCCCTGGCTAGATACGCAATCATACAGCCGGACTTCGAGAAAGATGCGGTTACTCATTTTGTCGGCTACGTCAAAGCTTTGTGCTCGCGAATTTCTGAACGAGGTGTTGATCTTCGATACGAACCGAAGTATGACTCGGTAAAATTTGCGGTCCAAATTGGTTGTGTTCATTTTCATTTCTCATGTTCTCTAAACCAGAAGAGATTCTGAACCGAAAATGTGGCTCTTTATTTTCAGACCCGACCCCTTCTCGCAGAGAAAATTCCAGCAAACTGGTCGCTTTCCCGTTCCCCACAGAGTCCCCTTCTTCCAACGCAAAAACCCATCGTGAATCGCATTCTCGTATTCCTCATCGTCGCCATCACGGCCTTTAGCTACGATACTGACGTTTCGCTCCTTTGGCCGCCGCAACAACTTGGTGGCTCGCCGATCGAGATCAACACCGCAAAGATTTGTCACTTCTGCTATATGGTCCGAAGCTGATGAAAGCGCCACCTCGAGATCCTGCCACAGATTCAGAAGACTTGCTATCTGTGCCTCTTCGTGCTCCAAGAAACCCTTGGGAAGCCTGCGACGCTTGCGGTACCGCTGGATCAGCTTCTGCTTGCGCTTTTCGTAGAGCGCAATTCTGAATTTCCTGTAGTGTTGCGAGAGGGTCTAAAATGCCCAGACAGAAGAGAGCATATTCGGGAAACAAGAGATCAGATAAAGGGATTTGTGTTTGGCGGAGTCCCCAACACCTTGCGAAACATCCCAAGCTGCCAGACCGAGACCGTGCTCGTCCTATAGTAATCACGTCGACCATGCCAATCTCTTCCATTCCCACAACATCAAGCACCTCACTCCCGTCCACATCATCATTCCGCTCTCCTCTTTACCATCGTTCCCGTCCCCTCGCCCCCTCGTCAGCCTCCTTCTCTCCCACCACCTGCATCGTCGAATCAACAAAATCCGTGGTGTTTCGGATCATCGACCCCATCTAGTTTACATTATGAACGCACCAACCCCTCTGTGCTTCGCACGGCATTCAGGTACACCATGCGGAATATACTTGACCAAGCTCGTGGCTAGTTTCACCAGGTTCAAATAAACCAAGCTGCTGACATTGGCGATCCCCCGAGCACGCTCTCCGCAGGCAGAGCTACGACACACCAAACCGCAAAACCCACAAACGCGCGTTCAGGTGCGGAAACCTGTGTTTGTGAACTGGTGGGGTGATTGTGATTGCGTGTGAAGCAAAGACGACGTCGTTCCGTTCGACGCTGATCTCAGTGCCAACGAGGTTGCGGTACTGCTCTGGAGGGCCGTCCATGTGAAAAAGACAACGTGGAAGGTGAAACCGAGGAAGTTTAGGGCCAGGAAATCGAAGGAGATGCCTGTGACGGACATTCTCTTCCAGTTGAGCGAAAGTTGGCCGTAGAAGGCAGCGACAATGTGCTGATGTAGATCCAGCCGATTGGAATGGTGCAACTACCCAGGAAAAGCCGATCAACTCACTCCCTCCCTTCGCTCCAAAGCCGCCCACAAGTCCCCTTCGTTTCCCCGAAGCCTGCACTTCCAACCTCTCCGACCGTCCTTACGACCCCCTCGGCCAGAACCCGTCCCCGACGTCTCATGCGAGCGATCGACCTGGACGAACGCTCCCGCCACGATTTCGACGACCGCTATACAACCATGTTCAAATCCGACTCGCCCGAAGCGATCGTACCGGGCGCTGTCGTCGCCGTCGAGCTCGTCTCTTCGCGCTCGAGACCACAACCATCGCTGTTTGCGGGTTGGTCATCGCGGTTAGAAGGAAGGGAATCATGACACACATGATCCTGAGGAATTACGTTGCGGGTACCGGCGTCGAGCTTGTTATCCGCGTGTTCTCGCCGCTCGTGTCAAAAAATTGTCGTGTTGAAGAGGATGACCGAGTCCCAAACGCTGAAGTTGAGGCAGCTCTCAGGCCCGCCGAAAAAGTTGTTCGAGAATGGGAAAGTGGATGCTGCGTCGTTGAGGCCGGGCGTTGAGGAGAACCAGATCGTTTGGGTGAGAGGACGCCCGGCGGACTCGCCAGTTTCGTTTTCGACCATCGACACGTTGGTACTTAGATACAGACAGAGGCAAAAGCTCGAGGGATTTTAAAATTCTGGGTTATTGTGTGGTTTGCACCTGATATCTGCAGAAAACAAATACACTTTTTTATTACTGGCTTGTATGATATGCCTGACACTACGGTGGCACGAAGGGGTGAGAGACTACCTTCATGGCTTGTAGGGAGGAAAGAAATGGGATAGAGAAACAAGGAAGGAAGGTAAAAAACTGCACTAGACCCAACTAATAGTACCTATCCCCAACACCATTCCAATTTCCCAGCACCTGTACAACATCCTTCAACTTCTATTTGTGTACCAAGCATCCTCGTCCCAAAAAGCGGTCAACAAAATAAGCATAGTAAAGGTGATTATAAAACATTTGAAAATGAAGTCAGAGACGGAAATGAGACGAGACCAAAATGGGGAATGGGGAGTGAGACACAAAATAGCTCCTTAGAGTGCTGATCATCATCATGAAATAAGAAAGCAAATGCATTTCACCCACCCTCACCTCAGAACCAACTGAACCATCTCCTCGGCTTGAACTGCTGCACCTCCCTCTTTTGCGGCACAACCCGGGCCGGCTGCGTGCTCACACTCGTCGTCGCTTGCACCACCGTGGTCTTACTCTTCCTCCCACCACGCGAAACCAACGAACCGGTCCTTACCTTTCTCTTCGGCCTCACATACGTCGTCCCATTCCGAACCCTCGTAACCAATGGCCGCTTATTTTTCCACGACGCCAAAAAGCTCGAGTCGTAAACCCTCCACTTGCGCTTGTGCTTGTTCTTCCTTGTGCGGGTAAGGGTCGTCGAGTTGCGTGTTGTCGTGCCGTTGGGGTACGATAGGGTTGTAGTGGAGTGGGGAGTTGTGGGAAAAAGTGACGTGTTGGGCGGAGACGTGTGATTGTGCGACGGGTACGGATTCGTGGTGGACGGTGGCGTCTGCGGGATCGAGTTGGTGTTGTTGTTGTTTGTGGGGGGCCGAAAAAAGGTGGTTGTGGTCGTGGTTGGTGGGGTTGAGGGAACGGCGGCGGTGGTGGTGAGAAATGCGGTGGTTGCGGTGGTGGTCGTGGTGGTGAGTGTGGTGGTCGGCTGGGTGGTGAGAAATGTGGTGATTGGGTTCGGGGGAAAGGTTGTTTCGGTGGTGATTGTCGGCAAACCGGTCGCCTCCGTGGTGGTGGTTGAAGTCTCTACAGCAGTTGTGGCTGTCGCGCTGGACCCAACTGTCGTCGATTCAGTTTCGGTTTCAAAGATTGTGGTTTCCGTAACCTCGGTTTCTGTAATCAAAAAGTTACTTTAAAGATCCAAGGAAACCGTGTATTGCGCTACTTGCCTGTGGTTATTTCAGTTGTTTCTGATATCGTGGTCTCAGTAGTCCCAGTAGTGGTTGTAGTTGTCTCAGTCGCGCTTTCAACAGTCCCTGCAGTCGTTGACACTGTCTCAGTCGTGGTTTCAAAAGTCCCCGTATTCATCGTGGTTGTCTCTGCAGCCGTCGTTGTCTCCGACGATGACGTTCCCCTCGTTTCCGTCTCGGTCGACGACACCGTCATCTCACTTGTCTCTGGCACCGTCTCGCTCTCGTAGCTCTCCGACGCCTCGCTCTCCTCAACGGTAGTGAGCTCAAGCGTCGTTGTTGTCGTGGACGTAAATTCGGTGGTGACACGGACAGTTGTCGTGGTTTCAGTGGTCTCACCAGTGGCAGACGATGAGGTAGTGGTCAGAATTGAAGTTGCATCTGTGACTGTGGTCTCGCCACTTGCCGATGTAGTTGTCAAAGGTGTTTCGGTTCCAGTTTGACTCTTCGTGGACTCTGAGGTGGTAGTCTCGGTTGTTGTGACAAGCGCCGTCGTGGTGCTCTCTGTGGTCGCAAGGGGGGTTGTCGTCGTTGGGATTTCAGAGGCAGTGGACAGCTCCGTACTTGAAGTCATATTCGTGGATACAGCGGTGGGGGAGGTGATTTCAGTGGATGTCTCCGTCTCAGTCGTTGTCGACGAGGTGGATTCCGTAGGGGTATCCGTAACCACAGTCTCTGTGGCAGGAACTGACTTTGTTTCTGAACTAGTCTGCGTCACTTCAGTCGTTGTTGGAAAAGTGTTTGATGCCTCTGTCATGGTCGGTGTGACTTCTGGAGCGGTCTCGGTTGGCACGGTGACAGTTGGCTCAGATGTTGTTGGAGAAACGGCAGTGGTGGAAGTGACTTCTGGAGATGTCTCTGTGGGGACTGATACCTCAGAAGTTGTCGGAGATGTGGAGATTTCCGGCGTTGTAAGGAATTCCGATGTTGTCGGTGCGACGGTCGGTGGCGAAGTGAGCTCTGTTGAAGTTTGCGTGGGTACCGTCTCCGTGTTTTCGGATGTTGTGAATGTGGTGATGGTCGGGGGCACAGGTGTGGTTTCCATCTCAGAGGTTGTGTTGGTCATTGTAACAGTGACTGACGTGGTAGTCCATACCGTCCCGTTGAAAATAGTGCTGCTCGTCCCGTTGACCAAAGACGTAGACGTCACCCACGAAGTCGTCTCGACTCCAGGCGTGGTCATCGTTTCATTGCCCAAGCTCACCGTGACTGTGATGTACCTGGTCTTCCTCTTGCGTTTCCTTCTCGGCACAAGTGTCCCGTTCACGGTTCTCCAGCGCCTTTTCCTGTGCTTGTGTCTATTCGTGGTGGTGTTGAAAACCGTGGTGGTGAATGTCGTGGTGTTGCGGGACATCATGCTCGGGGTAGTTGATGCGACGCTCGTGTAGTTTGATTCAGTACCATTGTCGAATCGCGCGACGAGTCCTGATCCCAAAGGATTGACGACGTAAAGCTCGTCTGGGTCGTACTCGTCATCGCTGTCATCGTCCAGCAGATCAGTGGTGGTCGTGGTATCTGAAGCCGAGGTGTCGTTGGAAATAGCACCGTCGCGACCGAACAGGACTCTTTGAAGGATTTTGCTGCGGATTCCCAGGATTCGTTGGAGAAGCCGCGAAGGAGGTGGGAGGTCTTGCTGTTCTTGAAGGTCGTGGGAGTTTACCTGTGCAAGTTGGCTTCCATGAGTTTCTGGGGAGAGGATAAAGACTGCATATAACACGAAGAGGAGAACCCTTGCAAGTTCTCTCATCGTGCTACAGTTGCTGTTATTCGATGTGGCGGTTGTTGATCTGAATGAACATAGCAGAAAATTTGTCAATGGGGAGCTCGTTAGTGATCTTTAGCTCTCACATTTCTGGGGATCCTGTGAAGTGGTTCGGTGAGAACACAAGTGGTAGGAGATCAGATCAAGGATGTAATAGAGACCTGGCTTTCTCTCATTCTCACCTTGATTGAGCGAGTGAATGAAGTGGATCTGAGCTCAGGTGCCAAGATCTAAGTTCTTTTAGAGCGACACTTTACTGGAGGTAAACCCGATACAAATCAAGTGTGATCCCGATGACTGGGACGCTTTGGAGCGATAACTGGATCACGGTAAGAAGCGATATCACCGCGTTAGTCACGTGTTTGCATGGCGCAGATGTAACTCTGTTTTTATCATCGCCAAAAAAAGACCGAAAAAAACTTCAAAAAAAAACTAAAATTTCTTAACCGAGAGCCTTCTTGATCGTCGCTGTCTGAGCAGCAAGAGAGCCACCCTTCGCAGCCTTCGTAGCAGCCTTTGCTGTAAATAATATAAAAAAAGGTCGTCAGCAATTTGCTATGTAACAAAGTGGAATCCTTCTGTTCATACCTGCTTCCTCCTCTGTGCGCTTCTTTGCAGCTTCCTCCCGTTGTTTACGGATGATGGCCAATCTCGCCAAATCCGCACGGGCCTGGTCAGTTTTGCCCTCGCTCTGGGCCTTCCAGAATGCAGCCTTTGCTCGCTCCTTCTCCAGTGCTTCCCTGTAATATGAAGCAGTTAACCTAAATGTCATGGAAGTACTGCCTTCCATTATTCCAGCCAGCCTTTCTACATCCATGCATGTGTCGCTCGCACTCCGCCCTGCCGTCCTCTAATGCATTCCAACATTCATACCTTTCCCTTCTTGAAAGCTCTCGTGGTTGGTCGCTGCCATCCAGGTCCGACGCTTTCAGGTTCCGTTGCGATTGCTGGTTGGGGTTTGCGACTTCGATAATAGGGCCAGAAGAGTCCTCTTTTGCGGCAGCGGGTTTCTTTGACGAGGATGAAGAAGCAGCAAGCTCATCGTCCTCCTCCGCCTCCTCCTCCTCCTCCTCCTCATTCGCCTCCTCAGCCTTCTCAAACTCCTGAGCTTGTAGCGCACGCGAGGGTGTGAAGTGCTTTCCGCCTCCCCGTCGTACTTTATTCAGCTTTCCACGCGCCATGTCGTTTTCACCGGCTGTTTTCGAGTGGCACAAGCGAAGAGGGACAGCCGCAGCACACCTGAAATAGGTCAGGGAAACCGCGGTTTGCATGTGGGTGCAACCACGGGTCCGTGAAAAACAATTATGCGGACACGAAGAAGTATTGACACCGGGATGGCATAGAAGGCGAGGGGCAAACAGCGTGCCGATAGCGAGACGCTGAGGCTCACGAGAGAAGTTCAGATTCTGCTGCGGCTGTTGTGCCGACATTTGACTATAACGTGCCAACCAAGGAATGGGTAAGTTGGTCTAATCCGGTGCTTCCTTTTGATTGCTCTACTTATAGTTTTGCTACTGGGAAGCTCATCTTCTGCTCAGGGTCATTTTGACTCTCTACGACAAACTCGCACCGGAGATCGCAGATCGAGCACCTATCGAAAGGGCAACAACGATGACAGACAGGTTCTTGAACACCTTCAGAGTGGAACGCTCGTAGGACTACTCCACAGCAAATGGTGAACAAGACATCGCATATGTGGCACAAAAGTAATTAGGACTTTGCTGTGACGAAGGAGCTGAACAAGGTGAACTTGAGTCTGTATTAACTATCAATGTATATTCAACAAGTGTCAATGTATATTCAACAAGTGAGTACTACAAAGCATGGTTTTGAGTGCAGGTGTGATTTGTCCATGTGTAATCATCGAACCCCGGCCCTCCAGATGTCCTCCACGTGCTGTGATTGCTGTTCGGCGAAGGAACAGCCAAGGCTGCCAATCCCTTGACGCTGTGGAGCATCCACCTTATGCCCACCAATGGGCCCGACTGGGTTTGCAAGAACGGCTGCAAGGGCAGTAGCGCCGAGTGGGGATGGCATCGCCCACTTTCCCTTTGGATCTGGTCGGGGACTTTGGTTGGGGACGTCAGGACACCGTGACGCGTTTGGGTGATATTGTGGCTTTTGGGCGGGTGGCTCCCGTGGGTAATTTCCTTGGTATCAACCGACTGACCAATTTGGCCCGAAGACGAGCCGGGACTCGCACGGTTCCACACCGCGCTTTCGACACGGAGCGTGACGCAGCGGTGTTTTGACCCGCACACGCTCGAGCCGCGGATCTCGCACAAGCGGTTGGCGAGGATCTGTCATAGGGACCACGACCGCCTCGTGCGAATGGGGACCCATGGCCACGAGGGCGAGATCAAGGGCGCACCCGAAGCTCCATGATTCGAATGATGCGGTGTTCACGGTGCTGGTGAGCGATGAGCATCAGTGCACGGGCGTGGGGACGCAGCTTATGGAGCAGATCAAGGTTGTGGGGAAGGGGGAAAGATGGACGAGGCTCAGGGTCGCGGAGATGGGGGAACCGATCAACTTTTGGGTTTGCTGTTTCGTGAATAGGTCATCTAATACGTATGTGCAAATTTTGTTTCCCTTCCTTACAAACATATCCTTCAAAATAATTATGAAAAGGAGAAGCTCTTAATCACAAGGCAAGTTTCTCAATGTTTATGAAAACGGTTGGCCGATGACGTATGGTTTCTTTGCATCCACCCACCGCTTCCAGCAACCGATGTTCTCGTCGACACTCTGAAGAAGGACCCCTGTCGCCGGGATCACGTTGCGGAGCACCTCGAAAGCGGGTCGCACCACGTGGGAAAGGAAGTCGACCTGGAGCTCTGGGATGAACGATTCCTGGGAACGGTCGGTGAGGCGGGAGGAGTACGGCATGCCGAGACGGCGTTCTTCATCTCCTTGCAGGAAGAACTCGGTGTACCTGCGAAACAGAAACAAGTAAGACACAGTCCGTTAAATTGCTAAAAATTCGAAAGCATACACGGAATCCGCTGTTTTTTGCGAGGAATGGAAGTTCTTTGTGAGTCCGATCAAGTCGGATGTTGTCATAATGAGACCTTTAAACTGGGGGGAAAGAAGAGAACAATATCGTGGTGTCAATCAGGATCTGTTGGCCGACAAAAAGAGCGTGACGTGGTACCAATTCCAAGTGCTCCTGGTTGGATGGATCGAAGGGTTCCTCGACATTGAGCCGCTTGAGACGTTTCAGGTTTCCAAAGTAGATCGCCAGGTCCGTGGAGAGGATTGCGTGTTCGAACGACTTTAATGCACGGCTGTACTCTCCAGGGCTCAGATTTCGGAACAAATTGTACTCGTCACGCTGCAAGATCGTCATGGCATGGTGAAAATGATGTCGCTATAGAGTTAGCGTTCTCAAAACATGAGCGACCCTTTCAACTTTCCGTGGGGGGTTGTAGCGTACCTCGAGGGTCGAAGTCGAGTAAAACGCCGCAAGCACCGAATTCGCATTCTTCTCAAACGCGTTGCTCCGTCCCCGATGGTCCACGTCATGGTTCAACGCCGCCACAAACAACGCAAACAATTCGATCGGGTCCGTTATGATCTCGCCCACTCCGAGGGTCTTTATCATCAAGTAGATCGAGTGCGTCACCGAGGTCGCGTGGACAAAGTTGTGGTAGGGGAGGTTGGTCCTGTAGTTCTTGCGGACGGTGAGGACGTATGGCTGGAGCATGGACTCGGAGATCCCGAAGAGCATGTCGAACCCTAAGTCTTTGAACATGTCGAGGACGATGGTGACGAGTGTGTCATCGGTGAGGGAGTAGACGTGGGGATCGAAGGTTAGCGATCGGAGATCTGGGATGGGGACGGAGAGGCGGGGTGTGGAGAGGTAACGTGATACTTCTTGCGCGTTAGCGATGGCGTGGTAAGACATGATTTCCATGGTCAGCGTGAGGGTCTTTTGTTTCTTGCTGATTTCGGCCAGGAGAAAGTTTTTCTGGGCAAACGATTTATTCATTTGGGGAGAGGTTGCGGTTTGTTGGAGACTTACGTGAAGGGCAAGACCGCAGATCAGACTGAATGCGGACAGGAGCTCCTCATCCTCGCGAGTAAATACAGTAAACTTCCCGTCGCTTTCGAATGCCTTCTTGTTGATCAGATTGGTGACACCAACAATCTTTTTCGACGGTCCTATCGGAAAACAGTACTATGTTAACCAGTACACAATTCATAATATTCTTGAATATTGCTCACCTAGCACCGGCATACAGAGCATGCTCTTCGTTCTATACCCAGTCCTCAAATCAACTTCCTTATTAAATCGGGGATCTTGGTATACATCGGGCAGATTCAGCGGCTGCCCCGTTGTCGCAACCCATCCCGCAATGCCACCGAGCGGAAGTACGAGCCTCTGACCCGTGATTTGCCCGTCGAACACAGCCGAAGTCATCTGATTCTTCTCCGTGTCGACGATGAAGAACGATGCGCGGTCAGCTCGTAGCAGGTTCTGTGCTTTTACTATGATGGCCTTCTCCAAGTCCTCGAGCTCATCTTCTACAAAGAGCTGCTGGGCGAGCTCCAGGACGAGGTCGAATTTGAGATTTGAGAAGTAGTTTGAGCGGTTGAATGCCGCGCTGTCTTTCTCTCGTCGCTGGTTGTCTTCAAAAAGTGTTGATATGCATTGAGTGAATTTCTCGATGATGTGGATGTCGTCGACGGTGAAAGTTGCAGGAGATTTGTTGCCAAAGAGAATAAGTGCAACGACATCCTGCTCTTCTTTTCGATCTCCGCCCGATGACCCAAAGATGGGAGCACACAGCGCATTCCGAAGCTCTGAGTTGGAGTTTGTAATTGCAGACCAACACGGTAGCACACAACGCAAATCGTCTGGTGTGTTTAAAATTATAGGTCCATTCTCCTCAAGCCTCTCGATCAAGTGGAATGGAAGCCTGATATTTGTAGGTTCCGATGGCAATCTGTCACTTACCCTCGATCCACCTGACATCATCACCTCCATTTCTCGCCGGAACGCTGCGTCATCGTCGTTGACTTTGGTAGATTTTTCTTCGTCATTCTGCGAGCCGATATCGAACTGCATCATGGAACCTTTGCTCCTCCAGATCTGCATTTTTTGATTGAACGCAGATCCCTCTTCGTCGTCTTCAACTCCCTCGTCTTTCATATTTACATCCACGATCGAAAGTCGCCTCTGCTCGTCCACCAAAAAGATCCCAAAAGACTCCGCAGCGATGTAATGAGTTGCGAGCCTTAGCAGCCCCTGCAGTGTGTCCGACAAATATGCGGGTGGTTGCTCCTGCGCGGATCGAAATAGCGTTGCCATTCTCCCAGAACGAATCCTTGTCCCGCCTGGTACACCACCGAGCTTGATTTCCGCCCTTAATGTTGCAACTAGATCAGGAAATCGCGAAAGCTGGTCTATGTGTAGCGAAGACGATCCGTGGGTCGACCATGCCGGGGTGGGGTTGACAGCCAGCAGCTGGCTCATTGACTCCACTGCGCTCCTCCGTCTTCGTCTCCTGAATTCGCCCGGACTGTTCCCCGGGACGTACAGACTCGAGTTGCTGGACTCGCTCATCCCCTTGGAATTCCAGTTTCTCACACTCCCAAAACGCGTGGCTTGACTCGCGCTCTAAAAAAAAAGAGGCAGAAAATGATGAACTCGATCGCTGCGAGGGCTGCACGGAGCGCTGGTGTGCGATGTGCAGTGTCGAGGTCATGCGTGATCCCAGTGGGGGCGACACACGCTCGGAGAACACACGCTCGATTTGCATCGACAGAAAAGATCTCACAGCTCACGGAACAGATTGCTGGGCTCACGTTGATTGAGACCAACGAGCTCGTCGAAGCATTGAAGGTGGAATTTGAAAACGTTTTTAATGGGTGCCATAGGCTGAATTTTATGACATGTGGTGATTTAGATGAGGCTCAACATCCAGCAGATTTCAATGCCTCAAGTTGCTGCCGCTCCACAGGTTGTAGCTGCCGCACCTGCTGCCGCCCCAGCCGAAGCTGAGCCTGCACCACCACCAAAGGTATTTTGACCTGTGTTGGTTCCCGGACGACGGTGCTGATGCAACTATTTAGGAGGAAAAGAACGAAGTGAAAGTGAAACTCGAGAAGATTGACGAGACTGCTAAGGCGAAGGTTATTCGTGAAATCAAGACAATTATCCCAGGGATGAACCTTGTTGAGGTATATCTTATTTCGAAAGTGGGATCGTTGATCAAAATAATCCAAACATCAAATTAACAGGCCAAGAAATTCGTCGAGAGCATACCAAAGGTGATCAAGGAGGGTGTACCGAAAGCGGAAGCCGAGAAGATGAAGAAGGCACTGGAAGCGGTTGGTGCCGTGGTGGTATTTGAATGAACAACGACAAATATGAATCATGCGGATGCAAAAAGAATCAATTGAACTTTTTGAATTTGCCGACCACCATTACCATTACTTGCTTTCCATCATATCAAATGCCATGGCCTTGACTTGTTGATACGGAGTGAGCAGCCCACTTGTTCTCCACCATTCTTCGACGTGCGACTTGCGGATGCCTCCTCCAAACGTGCCAGTTCGTTGAGCGTCCAGCCCATTTCAATTCTGGCCCGCTCGACCGCACCATTGCAGGACGGTAGAAAAACCTTCCTGTGAAGCCATGCCCATCGCCCAACTTGTCCTCTCCAAAGTGAGCCCACTTTCTTTCCACTATTGAAGCACTTCTACGTTTCGATTCTGGCTCGCACCATCCATGGAAACGAGCGAACAAGTCAATTCCAACCTGCTCGATCTCCACCGTTCAAGAGCCTTGAGTCGGCCAGACGTACTCGCCCGATCCATTTCATTTCCCATCGACGTCAGAACAAGCCCGCTGTTTTTCCACCATTCCAGCATTCCCAACTCGCCAACTCAAACGACTTTATCGAATAGCGGAGGTACAAACCGCTGCGTTTCCGTCATTCGAGTACATCGACATGCCCGTTCGAACTCGCTTGATCCATCTCAGAATTTGATACCACAAATCGAGCACCACAGCGCAATTCCATTCCACTCGACTTCCACCATTCCAGCACATCGACATGGTCGTTGAGGCTCGCAAAAAGAATCACATCGTTCCTGTAAAACTAGCCGGCTTTGTTACGCCAAGAGAGGCGGAATTCGAGAGAGTCGACGTATCCGAACTTGCTGGCTTTGATGTAGAAGAAGACCAGACGGGAAAGCTCCTGTGGACGGCAGATCTCTTCAAGGCATGTAAGATTCTTTATTGTTGATAGGTCCAAATATTATTTGAGGGTCGAGATTTGCAAATTTTCTGATTTGAATTCACGTGGACATCGCTGATAAAATATGATGTATTTTCATAAATAACATAAGGCACCGGTTTGAGCAGATTCTTTATGGTTGTGTTGGTATGTGTCGCTGCGGTGCCGATGTTTTCCGATCGTCGTCCGAAGCAATATTCTCGGAAGTCGTCCAAAGCATTCTTCTCCGTTCTATCCGTTCGTATCCTTAGGAAGTCCGATGGAGCCAGTTTCGCGGTGTCCGCCAGAAGTGTGCCTCGCTCCAGCTATCAGCGTTACCGAAGAGATGGAGGTGGAGGCAGACAAAAGAGAAGAAATAGACCCGGTGAGAAACGATCCTTCAGGAGATAAACACACTAAAGCTGAAAACAAAGACCGGGTTCAGCGCCAAGGGACAGCTTGAAGTCGCTGTACTTGATCGCTGGGTAGTCTCCACACTTTGACCGCCAGCGGGCCCAACTGAAGGCTTACGGAACTCCGGTGCGATATCTAGAAAGAAAAGGAAACCCGTCAGTACGATGCCTTGTGGCAGAGAGCAGACCCCTTTTTCGTACACAACAGACCAACACACAAGGTCCTTTCTTGGAACCAGATCAAGGGATATCGAAGGCACAAGATTCAAAGAACTGCCGAAAGTTTGGTAAGGTAAATATGATTCGCCACGTACTCTGTTTACCCCTTTAAGTAACGAACCTCACCTTAGAGTATCAGCTGTCCAGCTGTCCATTGCCAATCCTTCTATTTCAATATTTCGGTGAGTAATGCAGAGCTTTCGAGACAGCACTAAAGAAAAAATTAAAAAGAAAACAGCGGGATCAATCGAAATATGGATATGGACTGTCAACACAATGGCTGATGAAACACTTCTGATCCTCTGGAATGGCGTTTGGAGCAATACATGCCCCTTTATATAATTGCTGGACTCTTCATCTATGTTGTGGTAATGCTACTAATGAGTTCAATCTGACAACCTTGCTCAGATCACATGAAACAGAGGGAACTAAAAAGTGCCGCGGCAGCTATAATAGCTTAAAATGAGACTGATACTCCTCGTCCATCCCCCCAAGGAAGGCTCATTCCCATATCAACCACGCGCAAATATATAAGGCTATCATATTGGACCAAGACGAGTCACCGAAAGCATTCGAATCAGTCGAGAACAAAGTTGAAGCAATGCCTTGTACAGCAATGTTTGTTGGAAGGTCACGCTGTGATAACAGATTTTAATAGAATGTCGAGAGCCTTGAGGTGTTTGAAGAATAGCTGGTGCAACAATAGGACATCGCAACCGCTGTGATACCCGAACAATATTAATACAGTTTACGAGAAGCATTTTCAATTCTATGTTGTGTGGTAGATCATACGAAATATTCCAGCTGCTGCTCTTTGGGATGGACTGGTGAGCAAACCACTTGATGTCCACCACTCTGCAACATGTGGATGAGTCTGCCATGTCCTCCAGATGATCGACTTTCGACTCCACTTCAACTCCAACCCGCTTGATTTCCACCATTGCAAAATCTCCACGTTCCCTCTGGTGGTTGCACAGTCCATTGCTTGTTGTGACCATTTTAGCGGCAGCCCGCTCTCTTTCCACCACGCTAGAACGTCCACGAATCCAAACTCGCTTGCCCAGTCCATTGAAAACTCCGAATACTTTACGTCCAACCCGCTGCGTTTCCACCACTCGAGAATGTCGATCCGCCCAGTTAGGCTTGGGTAATCCATCGACCATGTACTCCACTCCAACTGAACCCCGCTACTCTTCCACCATTCCAGCACGTCGACAGTTCCCGCCGTATCCATTGCATAAGTGCTGAATTTGAGAGGCAACCCACTCGATATCCACCAACAAAGTACGTCAATATGGCCAGCCCTGCTGCAGCTATTGACTGCATCCGAGGTGTACTCCATTCGGAGACCGCTTTGTTTCCACCATCCGAGTACATCTACGTGTCCGTACGTGCTTGCCAAGTCTATTGCGTTTTGGTACTTCAATGTCAGTCCACTCGACTTCCACCATTCAAGAACTTGGACGTATCCGTAGCGACTCGCCGAATCCATTGCATCGTCGGTGTACGTTGCGGTGCATCCAGTTGTTAACCTCGTTGGACAGCGCATTGTTCGGATGTGGTGGTCGAGTACCTCCACGTATCCTCTTTCGCTTGCTTCGTCCAAACTGCAGAACAGTCGGGCCAGCTTCATCTCCACTGTACTCCTCTTCAAGATATGGGCGAGTTTGTTTGCAAGCGA
This sequence comes from Cladochytrium replicatum, assembly GCA_025526935.1. NCBI lineage: Eukaryota > Fungi > Chytridiomycota > Chytridiomycetes > Cladochytriales > Cladochytriaceae > Cladochytrium > Cladochytrium replicatum. Next base: position 25,288 of record JAHLKD010000074.1, on the reverse strand, counting down.
TAGCTCGCCTGCCCTCATTCCGAGGACCAACAATATCTCATCGATAATTTCGTAGGGAAGCTTTGGATTCATCGGTCATTGTTTCATCGTTCCCGGTGTGACGGAGAGGCCAGGATCTGATATGATATGTTTTTCAATTAGCTTGTAATAACTATACTTAAAAAGATAATGAAGTGCAGAGCACAGTCGTAAATGAAGAGCTATGAAGCACATAGAGTCATAAAACACAAATAACCGTGGAGTTAATTTACTACACATTCAATTAGTGCCGCTCGGCTGTCCCCTGTTGGCAACAGGCACCGAAAAGCGCTGCGGCGGGCGGAAAGTTCCTTTCGGTTGCATTGGCTGCCCAGGGAGATTCAAGTCCGTCCGAAGGCCCGGATCATTTGTCACTGGTAAGTAAGAAGCCGTTGGAATTGGCGGAAGCGGTGCGTACTGCTGCGTCGGCACCGGCGGCAGCGAGCCGTACTGCTGCATCGGTGTAGGCTGGAGGTACACCTGCGGGGCCGGATATTGCTGTCCGTACTGCATGGGGGCTGAAGTGACGGGTACAACAGCGTAGCCCATGACTCCCGGGTGGGGCAACTGCTGCATCTGCATGTTTGGCGGTGCGAGCGATGGTGGAGCGAGGTAGGTTGGTTGCGGCTGGTACGATAACGGTCGGCGCGAGGGTTCTTCTGGAGGCTGGGTGTACCGTGCTGGAGGTTGATGCGATGCGGGTCGGGGCCTGAACGTCGCAACGGATGAAGCTACATCGGAATCTGACGCAGATTGCGGTGACTGGGGCGGTGAAGCGGTAGTAATCTGTCCGACACGGAGCAACTCGTCGTCGTATGCGGACGCCGATGCTGCCAAGGCGTGTACATCGCTCATGCCGTAACTGCACGAGTTCACCAAAGTTTCAATCATCAGGTCCTGGAACGCGGGCGGGCCGCACACAACCGCCACCTTCGAATCAGCAAAGCCGGATGATCTACCCGATGCTGCCCATTTCATTAGGATGCTGCGGACACGACCGCCGTCGAGCGAGGTACGATCGTACAAATGCGTGCAGTCCAAGTAGAAGAACTGATGTTTCAATCGGTCAGTTGGGGAAAGGTTCTGCTCGGTGCCAATACCGCAGATAAGATCTGCATCGCCGTTGGGAAGGTTTCGCTGACGACGACGGTCACGCTCGACAAGAATCGAGTCTAGTGACTGCGTGCTTTTAGTGAAAACTATGTGGTATTCGACGCGGCCAGGATATGCAAGAGCGGCGCCGGTGAGCTCGGTGAGACCGCATAGCGTCTCTGGCGAATCCGTGTAATGAAGCAAGACTAACTTGTGCTCTCCAGCGCCACGAGAGTTGGCAAACCGTGGTGCTAGGAACGAAAGTGGCACGTACCCAGTGGCCCCACTTGACACTATTGGAAGCGATAGTTAGCTTATTAAGAAGTGGACATAGGAGAGGTACATCTACATACCACTCTCAGCAAAGCACCATCCATCCATGCTCTGGGCACGCGGAACAACCAGATCACCAACTTGTAGGGGAAGCTCTTCTCTCTCCGTCACCGTAAATGCTTGAAGAACCTGTGGCAACCCAAATTCAGCTTGCGCATTCCACTTTCCGCAAGACATTTCTTTTGCTCACTCTCGTCCTAGCATGTTCAGGAAGGAACAAATAATGCAGCAACTGCAAGAACGGCGTCAAACCGCTACCTCTCGACACAAACGTCGTCCACATCGGCGGATGCACAGATCCCACGGGTCTCGGCACGCTCCCCGCTATCGCAAGGAAATTGATCCCAAACGGTCCCCGGATCTTATATTGCCTCTGTCCCGGCACCTGCTTCGCCAACAAGTTCGCCATCGCCCCACCCTTTTCCGGCACCCTGACCATGATCTCGAAAGCAATCGGACACCCACTGATGGCGGTATAGTACCGTGTTGTAAAGTCGACGACTTTGGGTCCGGAATCGCTGACGCCGAACATGCTGCTGGCGCGGTTGCCCGTTTGCCGGATCTGGATCTGCATGGTGTCGCCGGGGAGGAAGGTCGCGGGCTCGTTGACGCGGGTGTCGTTGGGGTATAAGAGGCAGAAACGGAGGCGGACGACCATGCCGCCCAAGCGGTTGTTTTCCTTGTTTTGAGGCGGTACGAGGGTTGCTGTGGAGGTGAGCGCGTATCTTCGGAACTCGAACGGATCAAATGGATGGACTGAAGGAGAGCAAGCTGTCAGCTGTGAACAAGAATGAGTGTGAGAATACTCTTTACCGGCATCGGGTCGCGAGCTGAGTGGTCTGTTTCCGATCGCCCTCCGAACGGCCTCACTATCAACCTTGAGCTCTCCCACGCGAAGCGACGCGAGCCTTCGAATTGCAGCGTTGCTGTGAACGTGCGTCCTTCGAGCCCGCGATAAAACGCTCCAATCGGACGGCGTAACCATCGGGTACGCAGCAGGATCGAGATCGGCTGTTCGTGCGAGTTCGCCTTCGGACGGAGGAAAATTCTCGCCTTGAGCGGGTAGAGGGTTCTGGCGGGGGTTGCCACGTCGAGCAGATGGGTAGATCGATGGCGGGAGTTGCATCTCTGTTGCATCGAAGAATGTGCTGCACAGAAAATGGGATGATCATGAGTCCCAACACGTCCGATGGAGAGGAAATGTAAGTATACCTGTAGAAGAAATCGTTGGTAATGTCGGTTCCGGATACAGAATGGAGGATCACTGGTGAAAGGTCAATTGTCAGCGTTGTTAGTAAATCGGACGTCGACCACATTCATTACCTGTTCCACCGGGATGGCTGGAAATCCACGATGTTGCATCATAGACGTACTTTCCATTTCCAACGACATACACTTTCCTAAGCAGTCGGAAAATGAGCGAGTTGAATTGAATTCAACTAAGGAATTGCACAATTTGCTCACCCTTGTTTCACGCTATCGTCCAAAGACTGCCACGTAAAGCTCCTCAACCCTTCCTCCTTCGCAAGCTTCGCTTCAAGGAACTCCCTCTTCTGCAGACCCCTCTCCTTCTCGCTCCGAAGGTCCTGCGATGCATGCTTGGCCATAAGCGCGGCTGACCCATCCCCCTTCTCCTTCCGATTCGCCTTCCCCACATCCTCGCTCACCCGACTCAGCCCTTTCCGATACTGCGACCTCTCAAACAAGTACCCCGCCAGCCCCCCTTTGAACACCACCGCCATCGTGATTTCCGCCATGATGAACCCGAGCACCAACAAAAGTGCGAAGCCGACGTACAGGACCCAGCGATAGATCCCGTCTTCTCTGCCCGCAGGACACCCGTCCGGTTGGGTCCAGCACGGGTGCAGCGCGTTGATGCCGAGATACATCTGTACAAATGCGGCGAGAACCAGCAACCATCCGAGACCCTTGTGCGCCAAGCGTATAAACAGTGCTGTTGCGTAGCCCCGTTCGGCGGTTGTCAGGTTACTCCTTGCGATGCTGCCCAGGATCACCATGATGACGACAAGGCCAAGGATCGTGAGGCCAAGGTAATAGTGCGGCATGTTGACGAGTTTCTTTGGGTTTCCAAAGTCGACTGTGAAGATTGCGAGGCAGGCGGCAACGATGAAGGCAAAGATGCCGGCGAGTTGCCAGATGATGTGGATGATGTTCCAGCCTGGGAACGAGCGGAGGTAGCGCGCGATGACGACGCCGGCGGGGAACCAGAAGAGCCAGAGGGTCATCATGATGATGCCGTGTGCGGAGCGGAAGGTCGAGTCTGGGATTCCGACGGATACCGGTCGGAGGGAGCCGTCGAGGGATGCGAGTAGGTAGCCGTGTGAGGTGTAAGTTGCAGTGTTTGCACCGTGGTAGACGAAATCGGTTGAGGAGATCGGGTAACCGGGATAAAAGGCAAAGAGCATGTCGGTTTGGCCGGTTGTTGAGAGGTCGATGTGGAGGGAATCGCGGGGGGTGAGTGTTCGGGAGAACTCGGCTGTCCAGTTCTTGCCGTTGTAAGTGCTGCTCACAGGACGGATGACCCAGGAATCAACCACTTCCTGCTTCTTCTCGGGGGAAGCGTAGACGCCACCTAGAACGGAAGTGTGTTCATGGAAATTCGAGAATGGAACACCCTGATTTGAAGCAAAGTGTTAGGTCACCTAGGCGGTAAGTTAACCGATGTCAAATCCTTACAGTTGGTGTCGCATCGAGATGTGCGATGATGAATTGCGACTTGAGCATTGTCGCACCGAACGCTATCCCCATCCACGAGCTATTCACTCCGATGGTTTTTCCCGATGCCGGGTCAACCCGCATTTTCATCCAGACATATAACCTGGTGTCATTGACCCTCCAGTGGAACTCGTAGTTTGAGTCCCCAACATTGCTGGTGCTGAAAGACGCTTCGTTTCGGTTGTAGGCGGATGGAGCTGAGACATCAGATGCTGTAGGGAGGTCGATGAAATATTTTTTGATGAAGACAGCGGACACATTTGATGGAAGAAGTGCTGACAGGATCCACAGGAGTGCGAAATGGGAGGCCAGCGAGCCGAGTGATGATAGCCAGAAACGCTTCATTGTGATGATGGCAACGAGTCGATTCTCCAGCACGAGCCTTTGTTGTCTCTGCCACGATGGACAGTCGCTCCCCTAAACAAATGAAAATGAAAATCAGACCCGGTGTCTGGCACGGTCCCACGGCACCCCCACCAGCGGACCCGTGGCTGAAACAGCGGTTGGTTTCACAGGGAGATTTTAACTTTACGGAGAAAAGAACACTTTGATTCAAAAGGCACTGGTCGATGTCCAAAAGCACTCAAACATTGGCGCAGCCTCTCACAAACAGAAAACAGTGAAGATCTGGCCGCCAAGAAAAACGAAATGCAGAACGGGAAAACACACAACCCAGCAAAATTTATTCACGCTTTAGTCCCAGTCCTTCTTGATGTCGAACGACTGTCAGTGTAACGCGAGATTCAGAATAAATGAGAATCATTTCCCGGGGAGGGTTAAGGCTTACCCAGTTGAAGAGCAGGTGGGTAACATTGTCGTCATCAACAAACCGGCTCTGAACGTTGTAGTGGCCACGAGCAGTCATTCCCTTTGGTGCTTCTTCAGGCAGGAACTTAACAAAAAGCAAAGGTTACAAGTCTGATATAACAGTGCGAAAGGTGAGACCGACCTTCTTCTCGTACGGCTCTGAAGTGGGACACAAGCCAAAGAACAACTCATCAGACCCCATCACGCGTTCACATATTGAACAACTCACGAGGAGCAGGACCGTATGATCCCAACATTTCTTCCGTACGGTCGACTTTCATGCCCATGCGCTTTACGAGGTGCAAATATTTCAATCCCGACACTACGTCACCCTCGACCCTTTAAAGATCACCATGTCATTGAGTGATTCGTATTGGGGACATGGTCCACTTGTGTAACAGACCTGAACTTGACCTTGAGGCGGTACTCGACACCCTCCTTAATCGTCATGGAAATCTGCGTGAGCCTCTTGAGGTCCTCTGTGAACAAAATCCAAGCGGGATCGGTTAAGTTATTGAAGAGATTCGACAGGTTTCCATTTTGTAAACGAAGCATACCTTCAGAGCCTGTGCGCATTACGACGTCAGCACGATCCGGAACTTCGAGAGACATCGACTCAATAATGACGCGAGCCCTGTCGGAAGTGCCAGCGGCCTTGAGGCCCAACGAAGCCTTCCATTTCTGCAGAGACTCTTTGTACGCAAATCAAGAATCATTCGAAAGTGGTGTCGCCAGGGGATGCACCATTTTCCGAACAGAAATAGGTAAGGGTTGGGGACTGAAGGCTGTTTCAAGTAATATCCCAGCTCACCGTCCTGAGCATCTAGCTGAGCGAGTTCAGCGGCACTCTTCTTTGCACCAGGCCTGTACCCGCTGGTGAAGGTTGGGTTGAGATCGTCCTGGTCATCGTGGTGTGCGCTCATGGCCTCGGTGGGACTGACTAACCCTAGCTACCCTACATGGTAATATGGCGATTCTATTAACGCTGCAATTCAGTTCATAAACTTTCTATGGATGATGTCGGGATCCTCCTCGTACTCCTCCGCGGACACCCACATCTTCTTGAACGTGCCTACGATGATTTAAATTTAGAAAGCATTTCTAACGCAACAATTTTAACTCACTCAGCGAAGCCAAAATGGACCCTCCAATCCACGTAGACCACTTGCGCTCAGGTGGTACAAAGATCTTGATCTTCATCTCCTTCATCGCAAGCTTCTTTACCTCGTGCAACAACCGATCTCCGAATCCTTAGCCCATAGTGTCAGCTTATATGCTTGTCAAGTCTGAATGATCCTGTACCTTTGCAGAGTGTGGAGCCACCAGAAAGCACAATATTGGCGTACAAGCTCTTTCGGAGATCCATGTCCGCCTTGTTGATGCAGTCCACAACAACCTGGTGCACTCCGGCGTATTCCTGTCCGATGATCTCGGGGTTAAAAAGAATCTCTGGTGCACGGAACCGCTCGGACCCAAGCTGCAACAAAACAAGATGAGGTAAACGATGAAACCCCACGAGACAACCAACATTACCTTGACAATGTTGCCGTCGGGAAGCTCGTAATCGTCGTATTTCCCGCTCGACTCTTTCTCTTCTTTGGACGGGTTCAGCGCAATGTAGCAAGCCTTCTCCTTCATTGTCCGGACAATTTCGTGCTCTGCAGAGGTGTGGAAATGCCACCCGGCTTTTCTGAGCAAAAGCTGGAGGTAATCCGTTACATCCCTGTTTAATAAAGAGTCAAGGAAAGTTAATAGTGGTGTTATCAGCATTACCGCCCGGCTACGTCGATCCTGCGAACAGCCTGTTGCATCCCGAAACCTTCGTAAACAGGAACTGCGTGCGTGACACCATCACCAGAGTCTAGTACAATACCCGTCGTCCTTCCTGATGCGTAGCTGTAAAAGATAAAATGTCAAAATAAAGAAGACATAGCTTGACATTGCAACTTTACAGCGCGAGAACAGCTTGAACAGACATGTACAGCGCCGGGACATTAAAAGTCTCAAAGAAAATTTGGGCCGCATTTTCACGATGTTGTCGTGGGTTCAGTGGTGCCTCGGTCAGCAGAACAGGATGCTATCAATAAATTATGTTAAATAAAGTCTACTCAATCGTTTTGAATCGCATCATTTGTCATTTACCTCTTCAGAAATTACTTTGAGGTCCTCTGAGTACATGTACTGCCAAATCTTCTCCATGTCGTCCCAATCCCTCACAATCCCATGTTCCATGGGATATTTGATGCGCAACAGACCTCTCAACTCCTGTGCTTTCTTCCCAATAAACGTGTCGCCTTCTACCGCTCCCGCCATCGTCCGCGTGTGTTTGGGTCGACCCACACTAAAAAGCACCATGATTAAATTTCATTGCGCAATGGGACGGATAAGTGGTGGATGGGAGGTGTTGAGAGTAACTCACAACGAAGAGAAGTAGCTTTTTGGGACTTCTTCGCCAGCGAAACCGGCTTTGATTACACCCGAGCCCTGTTCAAAAGGTTTACCAATGTGAATGAGAACACAATTGCGTTTGGGATGTCTCACGTTGTCGATGACGACCGGTTGGTTCAGTAAGATATCTGCAAAATCAGCCATTTCTTGTGGGTAGAATAGCTGATATCTCCAGTAATGTCCTCCTCCTCCCGCTCCAGTTCCAAGTTCTGGTTGATGGTGTTTTGTATCCCCTGGGCCACCTTGAGCTTGGATGGACACGTGATACCAGCGACCATTATTGCAAATTTTCTTTCTACTGCAATCCCTCATTACATTCATTTGTGTGGAGATCCAAGCATGCCAGTGTTGATGCAAACGTTGCAGAATTTGGTCCGCTGCGACTGAGAGTTTCCCATTGCGGAGATCGAGTGAGTGGATGTTCGTTTGGGTGGGAATTGTGTGTGGCGTTCTTGCAACGTCAAGGCCAACAATAATCAGAGCAATCAGAATATTGTGATTTAGGGTGGATATTGGCCCAGCAGTTTCACCCATGCTGGTAACGAGGTTATCGTGACAATCTACGAGGATGAGTCAATTGCTTTTTTGCGGAAGGAGGTAAGAACACCGGGGCAGCGCGAACAAATTCACTCATGCTTGTTTTCCAGGTGAAGAAAGAGTGTGATATAGGTGACGCCGAATTTTCCCTTTACGTTTTGTTGGGAGAGAATCGCGAGAATCTTGAGCGCGAAGAGGATGTCATTGAGCTGGTCGAAGGTCGCTTGCTTGGATCTCGTTCGAAGGCTCCCACGATTTTCGTTGAGGTTGTTGGAGCGACCGCAACTGTGCCAACTACGCCGCCTCGAACGAATCCTGTTACTCCGTTCGCGAGTCCGTCATCCGGTGCAGAATCCCAGTTTCCTACTGGTGAGACCTTTGATCTGATGCTGTCCTACCAGTGAGCAACGACAAAATTTTTCTTTTAATGTTAACTGATTTTCCGTTTGATAGGTGGGGCAGCAAAGAAAAGGTGCATCGCATTTATGACGAGCTCACTGCGAGCGGACTCAAAGTCTGGATGGACAAACACCAAATGAGTGGCGACGTTTATAAACGCATGACCGAAGCGGTCAAGAAAAGCACAATCTTCTCTCCATGCCTGACCTTGGATTATTCAGTAAGTTTTACAGCAGTTTGTTGTTTGACTTTTGATTTGATTCTTTGTTCAGAAATCTTACAACTGTCTGCGGGAGATAGAGTATGCATCTGTGCTACGGAAAACTGTGGTTCCAAATTTGCTTTGGAAACCTCATCCAAAGGCAACAACTGATGAGATTTTTGCCGAACTTAATGAAGCTGGCTTCATGACATCTGGCCGGTTCTTTGTGGATTTCTCAATGGTGGAGCCTGGTCAAACAGAATGGGAATCTAACATGGCAGACCTGAAACTTGAGATCAACAAGTGCCTTTTGGCCATGAAACACTCAGGAGGAGCATCAGCTTCAACAATGAACCCAGTTCTACCAGTCTTGTCTATTCAGCCAAAACAAACCGACTTGCTGAAAGAGTGGTTGAAACAAGTTGACATTGAATCTGACATCAAGTCATATGCTGAATCCTATGTAAGTGGAACACGCCATGGCAACTAGAGAAGATCAACACTTGGATTGAGGACCCTGAAGCCAGTCAAGTTATGTGGCTCTGAGGTGGGGCAGGAGTTGGGAAATCAATCATGGGATGGTTTGTGGGAGCCTACTTCAGTCGCAGGCTACCAAAACAAGCAGAGCAATCTCTGGAGAATGAACCACCAGTTAATTCATCCTTGGAGCTCAGTTTTTCTGCAAGTTTAATGATAGCTCAAAAAATGATCCTCATCGTGTGATTGAGTCAATTGCTTATCAACTCAGTCAGTTTGATGCACAAATTTGCACCTTCCTAATGGACCTCTGTGAGCAAGATAAGAGTTCCAAACTTTCACTGTTACACCAAGATGTCCTAACCAAATTTGACAAACTCATGCTTCAGCCCCTACAATACCATTATGCGCAAAATGGTACCAGTGAGAAGATTGTGATCATTTTGGATGCACTTGATGAATGTAGACAAGCTGGTACAAAAAACTGCAAGAGATTATCGTCAGCTCTTGCAAACTCTACCAACAAGACTCCAAAGAATGTGAAGCTTCTGGTGACTGGAAGGCCAGAGCCTGATGTCTTCTCCGTGCTCTATGACATTCACTGCACAGAGCTTTGCCCAACTGATGAAGACAATTTGAAGGACATCAAAATCTACTCACACGAGCGCCTTAAAATCTTTCTTGGATAGAATAAAAAGCTGCTAGAAGAAGCAATTGACTATCTCAGTGCTGCAGCAGAAGGGGTTTTTGTATGTATGAGGCTTGTGTGTGACCTGATCAGATCAGAATCTCCACAAACTGAAGATGAAGCTAAGTCTATCATATCATCACAGGGCAGAGGTATTGACTCAAAGTATCACCAACTCTTGGAAAATGCTCTCCAAACTACTGGAGGATCAGCTGAGAATTTCAGAAGAGTGTTTGGAATTCTCTGTGTCATCAGAGTACCGGTTTCTTTAAGTGTCCTGGCAGAGCTTCTCAATACAGAAGAGACCCTTGCATCAGCTGAACTGCTGCGATATAGATTTTTTGATTGAGATTATGCAAGGTGGAGCGATCAAGTTTATGCACAAGAGTGTGAGTGACCTCTTGACCAATTTCAGCCGTTGCAGTGATTTTGATTTCAATTGATTTATCAATTTATGAGACAGTAATTCTTGACAGATGCTTGGATATCATGATGTCCAGTCTTAAATCAAACATTGGTGACTTGAGTTCAACAACAATCTATGATAAAATACCTCCTTCTGCACTGAATAGGATTCCCAAAACTCTCATATATTGCTGCCTTTACTGGATTGAGCATTTTCTTTGGGTTTCTGACATTTCTGACATTCCCTCAGCTGGATTGAGTAAAATATACAGCTTCTGCCAAAAGCATCTTCTCTCTTGGGCAGAGGTTATGATTATCAATCAGGCTATTCAGACTATGATTGGGCAATTAGAGAAAATTTCTTCCAAAATTGTGCAATAGGCTTTTTCTCTCGGGCTTGAGAGGTTTTTATGCTATTGCTCGGTTTATGTTTTGGGCAGTCATGCTGTTTATTTTCTTTATTGTCATTGTTGAATGTTCTTCTGTGTGGGAATATTCTGTGTGAGAGTGGCTGGTTCCTTGAGACAGTGGAACAAACCAAACACTCACACACCACAGGTATAAATAAAGGAGACAGTGGAACAAACCAAACACTCACACACCACAGTCTTCGTGGTCAGCAATCCCAGCCTTGATGTGTATTAGCCACAGAGTGCTTGTGTGCAACAAGGGAATTTGCTTTACCATCACCCCATATTCAACTAGGCCAAGAGACAGAACCTGGAGCTGTTGTGCTAGCTAAAGTACAGCTAGGGACGCCCCACCGCTGCTAGGAGAAGCCCTTGGTTTTTAACAGGTGGTGGTTTCATCCAGGACCCACCATTTTGGACCTTTTTGTGCGTTCACTCAGGAACGTATTACCGGCTACACAAACACCTCCCTGATTACTCAGAATTACAGGCGATCAGTTTCGATTATTTTACGCATTTTTCTGATCACAATATGTCGACAACTTCGAGGGTTCAGGATCGCTTGGCGAGGGCTCATGTTAGACAGCCTTTGCAACCTCGGGAACAATTGCGGCATCTTGCAGAGCGCTTGGGGGAACCTCGCGATGCGTGGAGGAATGCGTTTTTGTTGATGTATTCATTGGAGGACGTTGCTGGATTTTTGGCCAATGTTGGATCTGGCCAGATCGCTGTCCTGAATGCACTTGTGGAATTGCTAAACCGTGCATGTGAAGAGGGACTTACTGAATCAGCTGTATCGCTTGAGCAGCTTGAAATCGAGAACGATGCACTTACAATGCAGAGCGCGGCGCTTGCGGATAACTTGGTTCTGGCGACGGATCAGCTTGATCCCATTGATGTTCCTGATGTCGAGGACGATGGAGAGAAGCGTTGGACTGATTCCCAGACCCAGACCGATTTTTGGGATGCCAATTTATCGAATCATGATGTAATTGGCAAAAACCTGACAGATCTGCAGAAGGAACTGGCGAGTGCTTGTCGAGAGCTTCGCGTTGCACAGGAGAATGCAGCGGAAGCACAACGCAAGGCAGCGGAAGCACAACGCAAGGCAGCCAGTGCTGCAGCGGAGCTAGAGACGGCTCGATCGGTGGAGGCAAAGCGAGTTTCAGCTTGGATGACTTGGAGAAGCAGTTGAAGTCGTCCCAAGAGCTTGCCAGCCAACTCCGCATCGAGGCCGAACTGGTAGAGGCGGAATTGGCCTCAGTGAAGGCTGCTGGAGCCAGTCTTCACACTCGTTTGGATCTCGCCAACATACCTGATGGCGAAATGGCGCACCAGAGCAGGCGTGGGAGCGAGGTGTGCTACGGTTCAAAGATAATTCTGCAGTGTCACGCTGGTGGGACGATCGTGATGAACAGTGGAGGCATGAGCGTGTTCAGGATTTATAAAAGTTGAAGGAAGCTTTGATTGGTCGCTTCCGCTCCCCAGATTTCTTGATCCACACCAGGCAAACTTTGGAATTTTTTTTTTTTTGCCCATTGAATCATTCCCATCATTGGATCAGCTGTTAAATGAAATTTCACGTCTTAACCAACGTGCCGAAAGTTTGCCAACAGGAAGCATCTCAGAGAACACATTGATTCAACGTATTGTGGATCATTCAGCTTTCCATTAACAGTTCGGGAATCATGGGACCAAGAAAGGTCCAAATTGGCTATACCATATCCAAGTCGCACTGTTGTAACAAACTTGGATATATTTGGAGTTTGGTGTGCTAAGAAGTTTTCTCACCTGAAGTCAAACCCTTTCGCTGATGCACATGCTAAGTGGATAAATACGGCAAAGGATCCCAATGTCAAAAATGACTCAGCTGGGAATCAGCGACCATCATCATCTCAACAAAAGCCTAAAAAAGAGCTGTCCGAAAAGTCAAAACGCCCCTTTCTGCCAGCAGAAGAGTTCAAAGTGAAGGTTGAAGATCCTGTGTGGCTAAAAGCAAATCCCAGTCCTTTCCCATGTCGAAACGCTGCTTGCAAAGGAGCTAAGCATTATAGACTGGACTGCCCCAATTATCGGAATCAGAGAGACAATAGTAGTGGTGCTCCAGCTACCACTTCCTCATCTTACACAATTTTCAGCAGTAGTGTAGCGAGCGGAGATTCTTGACTGAGGAGGATTTTTACTGGGGCCCCCCTTGAGGGCAATAGGGTGGTCTTAGTCGAGTTAGAAGATTCTCTTTCAAAGCCCATATTCACTACAACACACAGCAGGCCGTTGGCGGATGCCCCTCCCCCTGCTAGAAAGAATCAGCATCCGAGCGCTCAGTTAAATCCACAGTATTACCGAGCATTATGTACACATTTCAACGTCTCCCCAACAGTAGATGTTTTTGGGGATGGAGCCTCAAGATTGGCAAGATGTGTAATTTGACAATTGCAGCAAGAGCAACTAGTAATCGAATTGTAGTGGTTTTCGCCACAGGAGAATAGGTTTTGTCGAAATCCATTCCCTGTATCTGGGAGAACCCTCTAACTACCCATCGTGCCTTGAATCGGATGATGTTGCCATCTTCATCAAGTTTGTATGAATAAACCCATTTGCCAGTGAGAAGGTTGTTCCCATTTGGCAAGATGCGTTTGTTCCATGTTCCCAAATTGATAAGTTGTTGATTTTCTTCACACATGGCTGCAAGCCAGTATGGCCATTCATCAGGTCGCGACATAGCTTCCTGGACTGTTTTGGGAATACTTCTCAAGTGTCCTTGAGGTATAGGAATGTCGGGTGTACTCGATTTTGCTTTCTCATTTACATTGACATTGGGGATATTACGTCTCAACAAAGGATGTCTTTGCTGGGGATGAAATCTGTTTGTTGGAGTAACCATAGGTTGTTTGCCTTTAAGTTTGCGACGTTTGGCTTTGTGTGCAACAAATCCATAATCGTTGTCATCATCTTCACCAATCCATTGTAAATCTTCCAAATCACTTTGGGAATCATCTTCATTTTGTTCTTGTACGTGTTGTACAGAAAGTGGTACATAAGTGTTATCATTCATGTTTAACGAATGGTTATAGTCGTTGGTGGTATCGTGCTCGTCATCAACATTTGAATCATGTTGGGACATAGGAATAACACGCATTTGTGAGATATCCATTCGATGATAAAATCGTTGGTTGGGATCCAACTCCTTATCAGATGAGGTGTTAGCGCTATCATCAGAATCTGAGTCTGTAGTATTGTCATTATCGCTATTCATATCAGGTAAATTTGAAATATCAAAATGTTGACCCTGAGGAATAGGATAGTGTTTGGTGAGGTCATTTAAAGTTTGTGGTGTTGGGTTTAAGCCAACAAATACTCCCTCATGAAAAGTAAAATGAAAATATTCGCTTATGCATTTGGTATTAAGATTCAAAGCATGAATGATTTTCATATCTTCACCCTTATAACCCAGAAATAGTCCTAGCTCTGACTTCTCTGATACTTTGCGACTAGACCTTTGTTCTGGAGAGATCCAGAGACTAACCAGGGTACCAAAGGTGTGAATGATTGCCGGATCAATCAGCTTGTCAAAGTAAACAGCATGTGGTACATTCTTAGTTCTAGAATGGTAAACACAATTTTTGACAGTCGCAGCATAAAGGATGGCAAATTTGATGAACTGTAAAGTATGTGGAAGACCAGCTGTTTTCAGCATAGACTTGTACATCTCTTTCATTGAACGGACATTCCGTTCAGCAAGACCATTCAGCTCTTTGACTGATGCAGGTGAAGGATGTGCATGTATGCGTGGTACCTTGTTACTGCACCAAGTCAAGAATTGGTTTGACAATAGTTCTCCAGAATCGGATCTAACTTCATAGACGTGAAGTGGCAGAAATCTATTTTCAACATCTGCGATGTGTCTTAGCATACTATCAGAGGCTTCGCTCTTTCGTTGCAAGAAGTAGATTGTGATGTGAGAACTGTATTCATCTACGATAATCTGCCAGTGACCTATTGTTTTGCCATTTCTGACAATCGGTACTGCATCAGTATGTAGGCGATATTATTTCCTCAGTGCTGGACTTAGCGTTGAGTAAATTGGAGTTTGTACAGCCTTAGTCTGATTGCAAATTATGCAGTTCTGTAAAATAGACGAGTTAACAAAATCAAGTGCACCTGACTTTGGGCAGTTTCTTTCCCAGAGAATGTAAAGTTTGCAGGATTTTCCGCAAATGTATGTGACCAAATTGCTGGTGTAATCTAGCGAATTTGTTGATGGTCACAGCTGAAACGTTGTTTACTCCATTATCAGCCATTGTTTGGGAGTATAGACTTAATGTTGCAGATGAAGCTCCGTCTAAAACTTCACCCCAGTAATTTCTAGTTTTGTTAGAATCTTTTGGGAAAACATTGTTGTCCTTCACTGTGTCAAACCTTACACCAGACGTGGTTGTCTGCTGCTCTTGGGCAGTGTTTGTAGTGGTACCAGGTAAAACATTCTGTTTGCCAACAGAGAGTGCAGAATTAGAAAGATTCGTCAAATTAGCTGCACCTATTTTGAAAGAGTGTTTAAGTAATGGATTACTGGTATCGAAACTTCCATGGAGATAATATAAACCTCCACGTCTTAAACCAATGGCAACACATTGTTCAGTTCCTTTGTTTGACAAATAGACTTTGTCTTTGGTAAAACTGACTATATCACCTTCATGCCCGATGATGCTATAGACAGATATAAGTGTATCCTCTAAATCGGGAACAAAAAGTGCATTTTGAATGTGTTTTATTGAACCATTTGACAAAACAAGTGCAATATCTCCATAGCCTTTAATAGGAATGGGATGATTGTCTGCCAAGTAAACATCTCCTGCATCATTAACGTAAAATAAATTCTTGAATGCATGTCTGTCTGGAGTCATCCAAGCAGTAGCACAAGAGTCAATCAAACCGAGAGGTTTGGCATTTACGTGTAGATTGCAGTTGGTACTCTTCAATGCTGTGATAATAGAGGGATGTGTAAAATCCACAATATTATTAGCTTTGAAGATTGAAGAGAAGGATTTGATTGATTGTACCTTGCTGGAAGGTTCTGATTCCTGAGAATCGATATCCATGTTCTGGGATGTTGAGGAGGAAGCACGAGATGCTTTTATCTGTTTCCATTCCTCATCATTCAAACTTTTGGCTAGTTTGCGTTTCCTGCAGAAATTCTGCGTGTGGCCAGATTTGCCACAGAAATCGCAAGAGAATTTGTTGTTCTTCGCATCCTTTGATATTGATGCGGCACGATTGTTTGCAGTCTTACTGTTGGCATTTCCTTTATGTGAGGAAGCATGTTTCTCAATCAAATGTTTGAGTTGTTTACACTCTGCAGAAGAATGAGAAGAGTTGGGATGTAAAACACAAACCTCATGAGCAGCATGAGCTTTCGGTAGTCTTTTGGTCTTTGCTCGCATGGCTTTGCCTTTGATTTGAGGTGAATCTGAAGGAGTGTAATCGCGAGTTACATCCATTTGAATGATTTCTCTCATCTCAGCAAGTAAGTTCTGCATTGTTCTCAGGTAATGGTGTTCTGATTGTATCTTCTGACCAGAATCTGTTGAACAAAGCTGTGGTCTGGATCCTCAGGTTGTGTGTGTTGTTAATTCACGGGTTAATGTTGCTAAGAGATGAATAAAGAAGATTGCGAGTCACAAGTACTAGCGCAAGAGAATGCTCCTTGTGTGTATTGCCACAGGCTCCTTAAATAAGTGTACTGTCGTTTTGGCTTTTCCTTCCGGAAGATCTGGATCGCAGCGATAAGGTTTGACTCTTCTTCTCACAGGCGTAGCGAAGCATAATCATGCTAAGCTGTGCGTGAGATCTAGCTCTCCTCAACAGGATTGTTCTCACACATGATTCCCACGAACGCGTTAATCATATGTAAACCTTTGCTGTGATCTGATCCGGGCTTCACTTCTACAAGTGGATGATAGAAAAGTAATGACAGTTTACTATACCTATGGCCGCAATAAATATAACCCATGAAGAAATAACCGGAGGTATCCAAACTCGTAATAGATCATCATCTATATGCTTTAGTTCAATAGTTAGAAATGTTGCTCAGTGAAGAGTGACATTTCTGTATATCGGGCGTTTGTGTTTTTGTACTATCAATGACTGGATTGGCCAAGTCCATCAATCGAAATACTTAACACACCCCCTCAGTCATTAGATAGGTACAACCGAGAGTATCACTCAACCGATCATAACTTTCTGTAAATGCTGAAGTTGATATTCTATTGAAATAAAGGTGAGTTGTATGGACATCGCCAGTCGGTCGTTCAAGATAGTATATTAAGTGAAGACTGACTGACTAGCCCCAACGAGCCCCTGTGTTTAAGGTATAATTTACTTCCAAGAGGTTTAGTTAAGATGTCCGCGATCATATCAGAAGTATCCATATGGTGTAACTCCTGATGTTTCTGTTCAACTTGGAGATTCACAAATCTCTCGCGAACGTCCATGTGTTTAGTCCGTTTGTTGTTGAACAGATTGTTTGCGATAGACTCGGTGGATTGATTGTCTTGCCATAAACAGAGCGGATTGAACGACGTAATTCCGATACCCGTCATAAGATTTTTCATCCACTTCATCTCACGCGATAGTTCGTTCAGCGCATACAGTTCGGCTTCCGACGACGAGGCCGCAATAGTCTGTTGTCGAATCGATTGCCAACTGATTGCCGCATTAGCGAACATTACCACGTAACCGGTTCGTGAGTATCTATCTGCATCGCCCGCCCAGTCTGCATCGGCATAACCTTGTGGGTTGTTAGCCGAATCAAACATGTAGAGACCGTCGGGTCTTAGCATCGGAGACGTGATACCAGTCCGTGTATAGTGTAAACCGTAATCCCAAGTACCGAGTAAATATCGTTGTAATCGATAGAGAGCCTTTGATTCTGACTGTCGAGGATCAATCTGATGTTGTGCCAAAATATTGACTGCGTATGAAATATCCGGTCGTGTCTTAGTCGCCACGTACGATATCTTCATTAACATTGATCGAAATTGTGTTGCCTCGGCATCGGACAGTGTTGGTGTGGTCTCATCAAAGATATATGATTTTGACATCGGTGTTTTGGTCGGTTTGATGTTGGTACCCCATAAATTCGCTTCTTCGAGAATCTTCTTTACGTACAATGCATTGCTAAGGAAATATCCTTCCGTTGTCTGCAATAACTCCATTTTCAGAATCCATTTCGCCTTCGAAGTACTGCCTACTGTGAACGAAGTTTCCAAATCGGTCTGAAACCGATGATATGCGTTTGGATCTGTGGAAAAATGTAGTATATCATCGACATGAACGGTAGTGTGTTCGCGGGTATTATTTGTTGGATTGTATCGCCAGAAATGACAGATGTCTGCAATATTCCTCACGAAACCAACACTGAGATATTGTTTCCAAAGAGTTTTGTACCATTCTCGAGCTGCCTGGTGTAGACCGTACAGACTTTTGATAAGTCTGCAGACGATGGGTCGATTCTGGAAATCTACTCGTCCGAAACCATGAGGGAGTTCGACGTAGTTCTCTTCTTCCAGTATAGCATTGAGATATGCACCCTTGATATCAAACTGGAATATTATCATGCCGACTAATGCTGCTAATGCAATCAGAAAACGGATCGTGGACGTTTTCGTAACTGGAGAATAGGTTTCATCGAAATCCAATCCTTCAATCTGTGAAAATCCTCGTACGACCCAATGTGCTTTGAATCGAGTAATATTGCCATGTTCGTCAAGCTTATATGTGAAAACCCATTTGCCCGATAATAAATTCCATCCATCAGGTAAACGTTTCGGCCCAAGTATTGTTGCCGACTAGTTGTGTGACTTCCTCCTTCATCGCCGCTAACCAGAATGGAGCCTCATCGGATCGTGATAAAGCCTCACGAAGAGTCTTTGGTGCAGTCCGTATATTTCCATTCGCAATTGGTTGTGTTGGATATGAGGAATCGGCCTTCAGGGTCCAATCGATATTAGGAACGGACCGGGTAAACAAGGAATTTTGTTTCCTTTTGGCGTTCGACAAATTTGCACTTGCTTGACGTTTTCGTTTTCTTGCTGCATATGCTTCGTCGACATCTTCTCCAATGAATTGAAGATCACTTTGAGTTGTGCATCATATTCCTCTACAGGAGATACGGAAGACAAATTCGGAGATTCTTCAGTAATGGATTGTGGAGTCGATAAATCAGCATTTGGATCATAATCAGCATCGTCTGGGTCATCATCGTCTAGTCCATGTAAATGTTCAACAACATGCATGTCACCGGCTTCTTCTAAGCGGTAATATATGGGGTCGTCGTTTATATCCTCATCGATTTCTTCGTCTGCAACGGTAGAAATCGGGAAATTGTCTGAGACAAACTCAACAGTCGTCTCTTGCACCCCCTGATCCCCGGTTGGTATTTGATCAACATCGAAATATGTCCCGGCCTTCAGTGGATATTGTACCGTAAGATCGTCGAGTAACTGTCGGGTAGGATTATAACCAACAAAAACTCCCTCGTGGAACGTAACATGGAAGTATTCGCCTATTGTGTTTGTCCGAAAATTGAGTGCTATGACGATCTTCAGGTCTTCACCCTTGTATCCGAGAAACAGACCTAGTTCAGACTTGTCTCGGATTCTGCGCGCCAACCTTTGTTCGTGTGAGATCCACAAACTAACGAGTGTTCCAAAGGCGTGGATAGTTGCCAAATCTATCCGCTTGTCAAGGTAAGCACAGTACGGAATCGCATTCACAGCTGAATGGAAAGTAGCGTTCTTGACGACCGCAGCGTATAGGATGGAGAGTTGCACGAATTGAAGTGTTCGTGGTAGTCCAGCTTGTAGCAGCATCGCGTCCGACATATACTTGATCGATTGTATATTCCGCTCTGATAGACCATCGAGTTCCTTTACTGACGGAGGAGCTGGGTGGACGCGGATGCGAGGAATCTTGGTATTGCACCATTGGATCAACCGTTTAGTAATCAATTCTCCTGAATCGGAACGTAGTTCAGCAACGTGTAATGGGTGATTGCGATTTTCCACATCAGCGATATGTCGAATCATACTATCCACCGCATCACTCTTTCGATTCAGGAAGTAGATTGTGATAAACGAGGTTGTTCGTCGACAATGATCTGCCAATATCTCTTCTTCTGTCCGTCGTAGATTAAACGTACGACATCGGAAAACAGACGGAAAAGTTTCCTCGGAGCTCGACTTATTGTAGAATAAATCGGCTTCTGCTTCAGCTTCGTGCGACTACAGACCAAACAATTCTGCATAATTGATTTGTTGACAAGATTGAATGCATCCGGTTCAACCTTGGGCATTTTGATGTTGAGCTTCTCTGCCGTTCGAAAGATTGTCCGTAAGTGGATGTGACCAAACTGCTGGTGTAACTTTGCAAGTTCGTGTACTGTCACTGGCGATAAGTTGGTGCTCACTCCAACTGTATCTTGAGATGCTCGTTGACATTCATCATCGTTCGTTTGACGAATGTTGTTGTCTGACATTACATCGAGACCCATCGCGTGAGAAGATCGTACACCGGACGTAAAGTCCATCGACTGATTGAGACCTTCTGCGGATACCGCTACTGCTTTAGCTCGTTGAGCAATCGCATGCCGCGGTTGGTGAGTTCCGACGGTACTAACATCAGCATAGAGATAGTACAAATCTCTTTCCCGTCGCCCAATAATAACGTGTTCATCCGTATCACCATGCGTGAGGATAACCTTGTCTTTGGTGAAACTCACAATGTCCCCGGAGTCTCCAATGATACTACACACTGATGCAAGTGTGTCTTCGAGATCAGGAACATAAAGTGCGTTGTGTATTATCTTAATTCGCCCATTGGGTAAAACTACAGATACATCTCCAAAACCACAAACTGGAATTGTATGACTATCCGCTAGTTCCACCACGTCCTCGTCATTCGTATACGTCAGCGAACTAAAGGCATGACGATTAGGTGTCATCCAAACAGTTGCGCCTGTATCAAGCAAACCCACACGATCCTTTGCTTGAACATGTACACGGACAACCTTCTGTGCCGAGTGTGCGTTCACTATCGAAAACATATTTCCGATGTATGTGTCAGCATCTTTATCAACAGAAGTAGGTTGGGTAAGGTCAAAGATTACCTTCTTGGTCAACACCGGTTTGGCGGTAGATTCGTCCTCCGACGAATCATCACCTGCATCGCCACGGCTGGCAATGAATGCACGAAAATCCGTGTCTAAACAAAGGCTCTTTGCAGTGAGATAGCGTTTACACGCCGACTGCTTGTGTCCTCGTTTGCCACAGAAATTGCATGTGAGATCTGTCTTCTTTGCAGAAGAAGATGTGGACGACCTGGAGTCCTGCGACTGCCTGGTCCGAGTGGAACTGCTACTCCCACCGCTACTGCCTGAGCCACCCGAGGCACCCTGCTTACGGCATTGAGCATTGGTGTGAGATGAGTTCGGATGCAAGGTACAAATATCCTCCGACTTCGCAACCTTGGCTTTCGCTTTCGCCTTCGCTTTCTTCGCCTTTGCCTTCATGGCCTTCTTTGTCCCATTCGGCCCACCGGCATCCATGGTGACGTTGAGTTGGACCAATTGGTTTAGGTCGGTCAAGATATTTGACACTGTTTCGAAGTAATGCGTTGGCTTTTGGTGGAATGGTCGCGGAGCATTCGGGTTTGCAGCATCAATTGGATCTTGTATTAACGCCGGTTCCCATTCGGCATACGCAGAAGTGATCATTTTTCCGAGAAAAGGTACGAGGGTCCGTAGTTCAATTGTCTGCATCGTGATTTTTGCGACTAACCGGTTTAGTAGATCCTTGATTACGAGTTCGTCCGGTAAAGAGTTCAGTTTGAGTTCGAATAACTCAGTGAGGTCGGTCACAAACTGCTGAACGCTTTCTGCCGACTGACCGTTCGTACATTTCAGATCTACCAGCCGTTGCTCCCACATAGACGATTCGATCGGAGCTTGACCGCCAGCACTGAAAATTCGGCGAAGTCCATCGACTTTGCCTTTTGCTGACGCATAAGCTCTGACTCGATTCATGTCGCGTTTTGGGAAACATTCGCATAGAATTCCAACTGCGACGTTATTGTCCGCTTGTTGTGCACGGTAATCTTGCATCTCAGCACGATATTGCGTACGTAAGTGACTGTTGTGTGTGACGATCGCCAAATGTTCACGTAGTTCTGCTTCCCATTGTGCTCGTGCTTCGTTAGCAGCTCCGCCAGCAGCTCCGGCGATGACTATCGGACGCTGTGGGCGATTTCCTTCCGCCTCGTAATTCGGACTATCAGGAAGAGCCATTGGTTCTTGGAGAAGCATAGTGCCAGCGCCGCCACGTAAGTTTGCGTAAGTCTGCACTTGTTCCATGTACAGATCGAAATCCTGCAGCGTTTTACCGGTGAATGGCTTCGGCCGCGAAGATGTGGCGTCATTCGATCCTGAACCCATCTTGTTGTTGTTGTCCAAAGAAATGTGTTAAGCAACGATTCGTAACTATTGTGTTGAACAAAGCTGTGGTCTGGATCCTCAGGTTGTGTGTGTTGCTAATTCACGGGTTAATGTTTCTAAGAGATGAATAAAGAAGATTGCGAGTCACAAGTACTAGCGCAAGAGAATGCTCCTTGTGTGTATCGCCACAGGCTCCTTAAATAAGTGTACTGTCGTTTTGGCTTTTCCTTCCGGAAGATCTGGATCGAAGCGATAAGGTTTGACTCTTCTTCTCACAGGCGTAGCGAAGCATAATCATGCTAAGCTGTGCGTGAGATCTAGCTCTCCTCAACAGGATTGTTCTCACACATGATTCCCACGAACGCGTTAATCATATGTAAACCTTTGCTGTGATCTGATCCGGGCTTCACTTCTACAAGTGGATGATAGAAAAGTAATGACAGTTTACTATACCTATGGCCGCAATAAATATAACCCATGAAGAAATACCCGGAGGTATCCAAACTCGTAATAGATCATCATCTATATGCTTTAGTTCAATAGTTAGAAATGTTGCTCAGTGAAGAGTGACATTTCTGTATATCGGGCGTTTGTGTTTTTGTACTATCAATGACTGGATTGGCCAAGTCCATCAATCGAAATACTTAACACACCCCCTCAGTCATAAGGATCGGCGGGTTTTAGGGTCTTTCGGGTCGGGTCCGGGTCCATTGACTAAATGTACCCGACCCGAGTGCCGGGTTTTCATGGAAAATTTTCGGGTCGGATCCGGGTCGGGTATCGGGTCCAGTAGGAAAACCCTTCTCGGGTCAAAAGTCAGACCCGAGTAAAACCCGATGTGATAGAGAATCTAAAACGAAGCTATTGTTCTTTCTGTCCACGCGGACACTTTCCAAGAAGACGCAATATAAGTTTTGTATGTATCAAACAATTTTGCATCACAACGGACATCAAGGCATGTATTTTCTGTCCACCCAGACACTTTCTCAACTCATTGACGTACTTCAGTGATCTCTACCCAATACAACTAACCTCTCTATCAATGTTACTAGCAATAAGATTCTGTCCACCCGGACACTTTCTTAACTCATTGACGGTACTTGAGTGATCTCTATCAAGTACAACTAACATCTCTATCAATGTTACTAGCAATACGATTCTGTCCACCCGGACACTTTCTCAACTCATTGACGGTACTTCAGTGATCTCTATCAAGTACAGCTAACCTCTCTATCAATGTTACTAGCAATAAGATTCTGTCCACCCGGACACTTTCTTAACTCATTGACGGTACTTGAGTGATCTCTATCAAGTACAAACTAACATCTCTATCAATGTTACTAGCAATAAGATTCTGTCCACCCGGACACTTTCTCAGCTCATTGACGTACTTCAGTTATCTCTACCCAATACAGCTAACCTCTCTATCAATGTTACTAGCAATAGGATTCTGTCCACCCGGACACTTTCTCAACTCATTGACGTACTTCAGTTATCTCTACCCAATACAGCTAACCTCTCTATCAATGTTACTAGCAATAGGATTCTGTCCACTCGGACACTTTCTCAACTCATTGACGTACTTCAGTTATCTCTACCCAGTACAACTAACCTCTATCAATGTTACTAGCAATACGATTCTGTCCACCCGGACACTTTCCAAGAAGTCACAACAGAAGTTCTGTAACAAACAATTTCTACCACGACAGACCTCGAGAGCTGTGCTTTCTGTGCACCTGGACATTAGAGTCGGTAACGTTCCAGCCACACCACAGCAAAATGGACGCCGCCTTTGTTAAACCAAAGCGTAAGGCAGCGTCCGACGCAAGCCAAAGACTAGTGGACAGTCATCCGCTTGACACACGGAAGCGAAGTCTGCCAGCCCCCCAAATTTCAGAGGCGTCCAGCGAGGGGAACATCATGCAGGACAAACGCAGACGTGTATCAGGACACTGTGGCAACAACAGCGCTCGAGAGCCGAGCTCCACATCTTCTTCCAATGACTCCAGCGAGTTGGGCCCGGCTTCTCAGCATGCACCACAGCTTCCTGCCGACGTTAGTTTTGCTGACTCTTCAGTGCGACAGGAGCCTGCAGCTGGATCAGTTCAACCATCAATGCTTTCATCAGACGCAGATGTTGATAGCATGTCGGACTGTAGAGGTAGTCGAGGCGGCATAGCGAAGGATTACTATAAGGTTGATAATGGTCTGAGAACATGTTTGGTTGCGAAATGCAAGTGGAGCCAGAAGGTCGATAAGACGGGATCAACAAAAAACTTCCTCCGGCATCTGAAAAACCACCATGGAAGTATTGCCAGGTCGCTTGGACTGTTGGACATCGTCCCCAAGGGACAACAGACATTGAATTTCGGCTCGCAGGAGAAGGAGCAAAACTTTGTGTTCAATCCAGACGTAGCGTGGCGGTCGATTTTGGACTGGATTGCTGCAGACAATCAGGCTTTTACTGTTGTGGAGAACGAGTTCTTTGTCAGCATGCTGAAGACTTTTCAGCCAAACTATACACCAAAGACGGCAAAAGCAGTGAAGCAAAAGGAGATGGATCTTTACGATAGGCAGAAGGAGCTCATTAAAGGTCTGATTGTTGGTTCGCCTTCAAAAGTATCAATAACAGCTGACTGTTGGACATCGAAGAACCAGATTTCTTTTCTTGGAATTACTGCCCACTTCATCACGAAAGAATGGGAGCCGCAGGACTTGCTGCTGCAGATGATTCCGATGGTTGGAAAGCATGAAGGCGTCGCCATGGCTAGTCAGCTTGTCAAGTGTCTGGATGAATTTGGCATGCTATCGGGTGAACGCTTATTGTGCATTACAACCGACAACGGTTCAAACAACTTTACCATGAGTGCTAAGCTGGAGGACGCTCTTGGAAGATAGGGATATTGCGTGGTCTGCAGAAACTCAACACATGCGGTGTATGGCACACATTATCAATCTTGCAGCAAAGGATTTATCGATACATTCGCGCCCGCAGGGGACACAGTCGCAAATGACGATAACTCCGGCGTTAATGTCATAAACCTTCTTCGACGGCTAGTCAGAGGAATCCGGTCTTCCCCAAAACGACGAAGCTCATTTATTGATTCGTGCCGATTTGTGAAACTGGTTCCTCTATTACCAATTATCGATGTGACAACTCGCTGGAATAGCACGTTCTATATGGTCAAACGAGCCTTACAGCTACGAGAGGCAATGGACAAAATATGCTGGATTGAAGATTCTTTGAA